>CM033393.1:50226644-50826644 GCA_019426215.1 Buddleja alternifolia
CCATTTCTTATTTGTAGACGAAATGTAAAACGGGCCTAGGCCAAAAAAACAGTTATTAAGGAGGACAATGTCACGCTATATAAGTTGGTCCAAGAACCTTTATAAAGAGTTATATAGTCGGAGATAGTGTCAGCGTTACCTGAATAAGGATTTCCTCTTCCCATTCTGCTGAAACCTAAAAAACCAAAAGATTTGATAAAATTTGGTAAATACATTGAATAAAGAACATGCAAGAAAATAAGAGAGATCGATACCCTGGTGTTAACTAGAAGAAAACAGGCCAGTACAAGTAGCACAGCTTTTGAAGCCATTTCCTTTACAACAAAAGAAGCCACTTAGTAATGATATGAGAGTGTTGTAAAGCAGTCCTTTGGTATTTATAGGCTGTGTTTGGACATTGGCTTTTGCCAACTCTTTCTGGTCAATCAATTTGCCAGCTTCAGCAGACCAATAAATATTCAATCAGACATAACTTATGGGTTTCTATGTTGATTCCAGTTTGAGTATCCAACCCCACTTGCAATATGCCTTGAGTGAATTAAACTAATATTTTTGTCTTCATTACAGACTATAATGTGTGTGTAGAGATCATTTTTTAACCTGTACACGAGGCTTGTCTTTGAAAATTGTAAACCAGCCTTTAAGGCTTCAATTAGACCGAGTTTTTATCGATTTGCGGGTAAAGCACGGCATTTATCACTAAAATTGTAGCATCTACAACAGTTCTATTACATGAATTTTTGTGATTGTCTTGGAGCTCCGAGGGTTATGGAAGTAATCCACGTAAAGGATTCATTGTGTATCTCGGGTCTATGTTTGTGACAGACTTTCTTAGATTCTTGAAATGTGTAGACACAAAGGTCCGCTGAACTGGATGCACGTTAAAAATGTTCATTGCTACATAGGATTGAAGGTGTTTTATGGGTTCTTAATTATCAAGTTGGTCCTTTTTTATTTTTGGGACAGTTAAATAAAGATATGACTGCAACAACTAAGATACTCTCAAGACCTAATACATGTGATACCACATGTATGTCACTGGCACTAGTCAAATTAGTCAGTGGTGTTAGATTTAATCGCTTAAAGTACACTGAATTTTCAATTTTCCATATGAAATGTTTCTTGGCAAGTCCAAGCAGCATCACAAATTTCAGGGAAATTAAATATTGCATCCAACTCCCTCGAACTTCAACAAATTAATTTTGAGCCCTAGCGTCTCAGACTTTGACAAGGACCTCCTTTCCATTTATGTCTCGTTAAAGATTCTGTTTATTGTGGCGTCAATTCTGTTAACATGTTCATTCTTATCCATATGCATTCATGCAAGGGAACTGAAACACAGATCAGATTAGAAAATGAAGATGGTGGGCATAAACCATAACACAAGATAGGAATAGAATATGGCTTTGGTGTAGCCTAAGTTTATTTGAATGCCTAGTGCTGACTGCTGACCAAATTTGCCGGTTTTAAGGGCTCTAGAAGATAAATTCATTATCAATATGTTGGCGTAAACCATATAAAAATAAATCATCAAAACGTCAAGTACTCATAATACTGGCTACATAAATGCATGAATGAAATAACCAAAAATAAGTTCCTCTATGTTAGGTAGCCTCCTCACAAAACACAAGTAAGATCTAGCTTGCATTGAGAATGAGGGGCCTCCCGAAGGACTAGTTTTCACCTCCTTACTTACCTACCCTTGTATAAACATTAATCGTTGAAAAAGAGTCAAAATTCCAATGATTACACAGCCCATTTCGCTCCGATTCATTTAACAAGCCTAAAATACAAATCTAATGATGACCCTTTCTACTTTACATACCTAATTACAAACAAAAACGAAATAAATCAAAATTTCTTAAAATGAAACTAAACGATTCCTTGAATTTGTTGGTCAGTCATTTGTCAGGTACTTAATGTTTTCAACAACGTTGTCCCAGTGTCCATTGTGCCAAACTCATCAGCTGTACCATTTTCTCCTTTGGCTTACCAAGTCGACAGGGATCATTTTTTTTCCCCTTCTATTCATCTTCTATTCAATTTGTCGCGATGTAGTTGAAATATTGCAAGGGTGATAGCGGGAATGGAAATATTAGCGTTCAAAGGGATTGCTTCGAGTTTGCTAAAAATCTCACCGACGTCATGAAGATGATCAACTCATCCGCTGTGACGTTTGTTCTACTGGGTTCGGGCTTACCATTGCATAATGCAGAGAAAAGGCTATATTGTAGGATATCGCTCCCATTTTAGAGTTGGCCAAGGTCCAAGGTCACTACTGCCAATTGGACATTCACGTAAACCACACCCAATAGTTCAATAGACTTCATTGAAAATGAGTTTTGCTAATCTTCATGACATATGTGAGAAAAATTTCCAAATTTAAGCCTCCACTGTGAATGCAGATATCTCTATTTCAGATATCACTGCTGCAATATATTTCAACTTCAGCGCAGATAGTATAAGAACAGGAGAAAGGAAACCATTACGTCCAAGTCTTGAACCATATAGTTAATTGGAGGAAAAGAATATCATCCAATGTATTGAATTGCTACAACAAATATCATTTTGAATTCAAAGTTAAGAATGAAAATGGAAAAGGATTCTTGGGAACATATGATGAGGAGTGAAATTCTGCAGAAAGATTAATGGCTGCCAATTAGAATATGTACCTACTTCCAAGAACTAGAGTTTACACTATACTCAAAGGACAACCAGAAGTAACACCTGAAATGAAACCTTTTTTTTTTTTTTTTGTCAATCTTTAATTATTGTAGACCTCCAGATATGTGATCAAGGGGTCTGATTTTAATTGAAATTTCGAGTTACTAAAAATTTCTACTGAATTTAATAAGCACATGGGTAAAGCAAATGGTATACTATTGCTCACTTGTGCTATGTAAAGGGCCATAAACCCACCACACATTACAACGTAGCATGTAAAATTTTATTGTACACCCTCGAGATGTGTGATCGAGGGGGCCAAAGTCTTAATGTATTTAGATTTAGTACTGAATCTAGTAGTTCCAGGGGGTAAAATGTAAAGCAAAATGTAATATTGATATGCTAGCTGAAAATATACACATTAGTGGACACAATTTATGGGTTGTTTAGATTTTAATCAGAATTATGAACCTAGGATTGCAAAAAGTACAACAATTCACAGCAGTGATGAAGGGTAAGATACATCCTACCTCCGCATTCTCAAATTTGGACAAGAAAATACACAAATTCTCCATGGCCATAGGAGTAAAAGATCTAGCTGAAATCTTCTTCATCCTGGAAGCTCAAATTCAACGTTTGCAACTTGAAGCCCGAGCCTTGTATTATCTCAACCAAATTTGAAGCCACCCCCGTAGCTTGTACTGTTGTTTGCTTTGTTAACTACAAAAAAGAAGAAAGATGCCAACTTACTAAGTTTACACTAATCATGAAACTAACTGGTTCCAACTCCAGCCTTGATTGCATTACGATTAATATCCATTCTATAAAGAAGCAGCAGAAAGCAAATTTCTGAAATAGTTCTCTCCACTTCATTTCCAAGTAACATTTGGTTCTTGATGGGAAAGTATAAATATGATCTAAGAAGCAATGAGTAATGAAAATCACCTCCACGCTTGCAAGGCCCTCATGTACTTGTACTTTGAGATCCGTAATTCCTTCTACTTCCTACAAACATATGTATTGAGATGTCAACATAGATCATAATGTGTCTGATCAAATGATTTGTCTACAACTTGGAACAGTTATAAATTACGATATGTTGCAATTCTTTGCTAAAAGATCACCAAGGAAACAATCATCATGAGCCACTGGAATATGAAGAGCTGAAGCTTCCACGTAAAATTTCACCATTGTTACTTTAAAACATGACGTCTTAGTGTGAAACAACTCAAAAATGCTCTCCTTATGAGAAGCGAATGAAATAATCCACAAGAAATAGGATAAAACAATTCTATTACAAAAACAATATGTGGGATACAACATATTGAACAAGTTGTAAACTCTTTCATCCCTCGAATTCCTTGTTCTTACCCCGGCCGTTAATTGGAAAGGCAAATATGAAAGAGTAAATGATGGCATCAAAATAATAAAATTAAAGTCAGCATTGAGTTCCAATTCAGAACTCTTCAATATCAGAAATAGAAAACTCACCATGCCTGCATAACTAATTCAACAACAGAAAAACATAATACACACACACACACACACCCCTACCTCCAAAGCCTTGGTGACTGCAGGAACAGCTGCGTCAGCCATGGTTCCTTCTGCCTACACATTTCGTAACCAGAAACTCATTTAGACAATTCATCAAACACTTGGGTGACAGCATCAATGAAAACCAAAAACACTAACAAGTACCTGAAATAACATGTTGAGCACGTCGGAAGGCGAGACGGGAACAGAAACAGTCTGATCGGAGGCGGCGGCTGCTGGCGGCGGCGATGTTTCTTCTTCCGGGATAAGGGTTTCTTCTTCCTCCGCCACAGCCCTCACTTTTGTGGGCCTAAAAGAACTATGTTTATTGAACTTCACCACTGACGAAATGGCGGAATTCTTGAATTGGCATTGAAATTTAATGCAGGGGATATGGAACTGAGCTGCATTTGAAGCAGATGATGAGACACGAAAACCAGCATTGGGCCCACAAAGTGAGAACATAGAGACGGTAGCCATTGTTGTATATCAGTGAGTGGATTTTCGCAACGATGTTGTTTCTATTCTATCCACAATGGAGAGAGATACCGTTGGAAATAATAATATTTCTACGCTCGAGATAATTAACTGGTAAATTTATTTTATTTTTATTTTGACTTTTAAATATTTTTTTTATCTAGCTACATTCCACATTTGGTACTATAAAAAAGGAAAAGACTTTTTACTCATAATCGGGACTGTCTGTGACACCCTAATGCATAGGTGCTCTGAAAAATTATTATGTATTTTTGCGTAATATTAGATATACGCCGTGTACATATTTTACATTTGAGGGGGAAAAATAATACACATGGACAGTGTTGTTCTTAAATTAGTACACACCCCAACACCAAATTTTCCACATTCCTACGGAAAACAATTCTATACATTGGGTCTTGGGTCTCATCTGTGCACTTTGTGGCTGTGATTAATTCACATCACTTATTTTATTTTTTTGACTTAAAAACAAATGATAGGTGGGGCCTAAAACCCGGTTTATACAAGAATTTTCCCATTCCTACCATGCTCTTTTCTTAAACAATTTGCCGGGTGAAACAAAACTGACGAAACTTAGGGGCCCAATGGTCATTTTAGTGCTGCAACTAAATTTCACTCCCTCTCCGTTCCAATATATATACACTAACCGCTACAAACTGCCATCCTCATCTTGAGTTTGAAATTCTATTAGAGTTTTCTTTTCTGAAATTTTAGTTAATGGAAACCTACTATTGATTGATGAGTTGAGAACTTAGATCTCAATGCTACAATCATGTATTTTCAAACCAAAGGTTTAATTTGGAGTTATACTTGAATTTCTTAAATCAACCAAAAGTTTTAACTTCTTTTTTTGGGACATAAGCATTGAAAACGAATAAATCCAAGTTAAGGATATGAGTGGAGCATACTTAGGTAAAGGCTCCGGCTGGCAATGGCCTTTCTTGCTCTCTTTACATGTTATTTCCATTTGATATCAAATTTAATAAAAATTACAAGAATGATTTTGTGTGGGATGGACATAATGGCTGTTGATGAGTCGGAAGAAAGATCCGGGGAATTTTTTTGGTGTTGATTTTCTTCAAGTTGGAGCATAGAACGAACAGTGTCAAAAGAGGGGAATGGTTGAGTGTGAGTTATCACAATAGAAATACTTTTAAAAGATTCCAGTAAGCCGAAAAGGGTTTTTAACACAAGAACTTTATCAGAAATAGGATTATCGACTTCATTGAGTTTTCGATAGTAGTCATGAATTGATAGAGGGCCCTTCTTAAGTACGAAATTGCTCTTCAAGTTGTATAGACTATAGAGCAAGCAACTTTATTATCTTGGGAAAAAAAAATCAATATTTAACCAAATATCACGAGCTGAATTTCCTCTTAACTACAGTAGATACTAAATCAGAAGCAAAAGTTGAAAAAAGCCAAGAATGGATAAATATAGCGTACCGTACCGCAGGGGTAAGCCCCTCGCACACCCCTTGAATCATTCGTCTATCTGGCCAAAAAAGAGTGCATAGCTATATCACAACAATCTCGCCCCCTGGGTAAAATTCCTGGCTCTGTCCCTGCATAAGAGTATGATCATCCTCATCCAGCATTGTGTCAATTTTTCCTTATGTTAATTTAGTTTCCTTTTATTTATTTTTTTCTTGTTTATAGATTAGGGTTTACTTGTTTACCAGGTCTATATAACTCTATAAATATATTACTCGTTAATACAAGTTCTCTACGAGGTTTTCTCTAATCTAACACTTTTTCACCAAATTATATGATTATGAATTCTGAGAATAATTTTTTTAACATGAGACTAATATATACTAATTTTTTTTTTAGAGTACATATATACTAGTATTTAAATATAGACACTCGGAAGATGTATCTTTTACATTGATGATCCGTGTAAATAAACTACTATACCCAACCGTCAAAGGAAATAAAAGGTCCTCGACGTATATATAGATTTCCTCGTATTCATGTGAATGATACATAAGAGATCTTAAGAATTCATAATAAAGAGAACAATAGCCAATCTAAGAAAGAAATTACTTTGAATATTCATTCTTTAGATCTTATTGGGTTAGTAGAATATATTGTTCTTTTAATCAATCTTGATACAAGTCATGAACATCAAATTAAAACAATTTACAACCAACTACTATTACAAATCGACGGAAAACTACTATGAAAATAGAAAAATACTCACATGTTATCGATGAGAATTTTCGCCAATAAAGCTAACTTTATCGACGAGTTAGAATATATTGCTAAACTTCACATTTTTATGCCTTTTTTCCTAGTTGCGATTTTCCATTAGGTTCGTTCATCTCAAGCAAAGTTTTATATCTTAGCTCTCATTCTCGATGTTATATTATTTCTTTATCGTAATGTATTTTCATTGATAAACCCCTCAGCGTCTAAAGATGGTTTTTCAAATTAAAAGTGAACAATACATGGTGAAATTATCGACTTTTTTAACAAAAAAAAAATTGAAAAAAAAAATGACAAGATATTTCCAGTTTTCCTCTTGGGTTGTACGTACCCAAGTGGAGAGATTTTTTTCTACTTTCCTTTTACTTTGAATCGGAATTGCTACTCGAGTCGGATTTATCATCACATAAAGAGTTTCTATTTCCACTAGTTTTGCTACAAAACAGATCCCTGATAATTTATCTACACTTTAGAACTTGTTTGTACCAGACAAACGCAGAAACCAAAGCCATCTGGTAGCATTATCCTATAGAGAACCCATAACTGGCCTTCTCTTCAGAGCATTTAGGTCATTACTTTACGTCACATTCCACTTGAATCTCGCCCACTGCACAACCATTGCATAGAGTAAGATTCTCAAAAGCAAGTATAAAGAGGAAGAGCAAAGACAATTGAAAATGTCGGAAATGGATTACTCTTTAGATGTATCCCTAGGTTTGCTTGGGCATCAGCTTCCGTGTTGTAATCCTAATAAAATAGAAATCCTTCACTCTTGCAATATAGTCAATTAAGAATGCAAAGTAATTTTGAATCAGTTGGACATTTCGACCTACTCTTTCTACATGGCATATCTGGCAAGACATAAACTGATCCTTGAGCTCTTTAGCCACCTTACATAGTTCAGTCATGTTCTGAGTTTTGGTTCTCCATAGGCCCTGAACCTGTATGCAGAAGATGGTATTAAGTAACTAAAGAGTTCATAACCAGACTTGTATAATTGCTCGTACAAATACCAAATTGCACCATTTTAGGAGGAAAGCACTGCTTTAAAGGGCTCTACTTGACTGATGAACAAAATTACTCTTCATATGAGTTTCCCCTTTTATTTGCAGGGATAAATAAAGGAGGCTTAAGGAAACCAGGCAAACTGAAAGAAATATGATGTGTGTGTATATATAAATACACATAAACACAATATACCTGCATGCAGACAAGTTTAGAGTCTCCTTGAACGCGTATATGTTTGAACCCTTTTTGAAGAGCATATTTTAACCCTAAAATGGCACCTCGATATTCAGCAACATTATTAGTCGCAATACCCACACCCTCACGCAATCGAAACACCTAGCAGAATTCAATGTGAAAACAGCACCCTATAAGCACCACGAGAACAACTGACAGAAATATTCAAGGATTCATGTCATCAGACATTCAGCAGAGATCAATTAAGTTGATGGTGTAAGTTAGGGCTCAGCTTCAACCGAAAAAAGCATCTGAAATATAGAGTTGGTGAGTACCATGCTTCCATCTGCAGCCCGAATGACAGCCCCTGCACCAGCTTGTCCAGGGTTGCCCTTTGAAGCGCCATCAAACTCGAGAATACACGAACACTGTACATGAAATGGGAAGTCAAGCTATGAAATTCATAGAACCACCTCAAATTAGATATCAAAAAATATATAAATAAGTGTATATAAGAAGAATTAAGGCAGAAGAGGATTTTTATGCCTGATGGAAAGGAAATCCATAAAGACAGCATATTCAATTAAAATGGGTATTAAGACAAAAATATTGCCAAGACCTTCTGCAGAGGGATGTCCAAAGATCTCCCCTCTATATTAGGTTGTCAAGGATTATAAATCTAAGACCTGGAAGCACATTTTTTATTACAATAAATATTGGTACACATATCCAAGAAGACATTTAAATTGGAATGCAAACCCTTGCACAATCATTACTTTTCATATTTTTACGTCATGAACAAAAACATGTACATAGATGTTAGATATGCTACTGACACTGCAAATAAAATTGACATGTAACAGCAACTTACGCAATAAGAAGATATTGGAGGAACTTGGAGGAAATTATCTAATTTTGAATGCTTTATCTGAGCATTTGCTGGAAATGAAGCTGATCCAACAAGATCCTGAGGAGAAAGAGAAATAAAACTTAAGGAACAAGTACGGTTGAAAATTTAAAATTTAAGGAACAAGTATAATCTACCATAATCTCGGTAATTCAGAATTCCCATTGTTGCATATTCAACCAAGTCTACTCCAGGTGCAACAATATGATTACTTCTCACAAGTCATTTAAAAACATTAAGTACAATGAGTTTATCTAGTTACGAATGAGTGCAAGAGGCCCCACTTGCAAATAGAGATGCAAAAATATTAAGTGGACCTTTTTTGAAGAAACGAAGTAAAACAATAGGCATCTTCAACTTCCAGCTGACTCATAGTTGCATAATCAATGCGATATCAAAAGTTCCGATTAAGAATAAGTACTCAGAATTCACCTGTGGCCTTATCTCTAAATGATTCTTGCCTGCTGATTTATCTTTAGAAGAATTTGGTTCCTGCAAAATGGTTTTATTAATCATGCCTGTATTATGTACAAGACCTTGCCTTCTATAATCATTGTTGTGCTTGCAAGCATGCGAAATTTGGAACATGTTCCCATGCAGCTTTAATAGGATAAATATATTTAAAAAGATCAGAAAGCATTCAACTGGTACACAAGGTTCAAAATCTAACCCGGAAAGGGCAAGTGATAAGTGGGCCGAAAAGATCATCTTGAACATTGCTTGCACCGATACAATAAATAGAGTTCTTAAGTCCGTGGGATGATAGATAGTTCTCAGCTTCTTTAGATAAACCATACCCTTTGCAAACTTTTACAGAAGGATCATTTATCTACAAGAGGAAACAAGTACATAAAAATCGACATCATATTGACCGACGCATTTTTTAGACTTTCAAATAGATCATTGCAAAAAACAAGTATCGATATTCTACTAGCATTAATGTTCCAAGTTCAAATCCAATCTTATAATTGACAAACAAAATAGACATGTAAGCAATAGACAATTGCCCCAAGCGCATACTGAAAACAAATACTTCACCAAGCAAAACCAATAAATCAAAATTTGACAAGTTACATGGAACATTGAGCACATGAATTCAAATCCTAAGTACTAAAATTTACGTCTCCATTTAAGTAGAATTTCTTAACCAAATAACCTCCTCAAAAGCAAACTTTGAAATACTAAAAATTGTTAACATGCATTTCCATACACAGGACAAGTTAAAAATAAAAGATAACAGGCAAAAAACATAAAATGCTTGTATTTTAACAGTTCCACACGAAATTCAATGCCGATAGCATTCAAAGTGAAAATTGGGCTAAAATAATTTAAAAGATGATTACGAGGACAGATTGAAGATCACTAAAGCTTTTATACACTCCAACAGCACCCCCCTTCCGCACAACATAAAAAGCATCCCTTTCATCCCCCATCTTTCGAACTTCAATCGCTGAAAGAAAGAAAAAGAAGATGAAATTAGAAGAGTTTAACTTAGCAGAATTGGAGACAGACTCTAGAAACCGCATAATTCAATTGTTTCCATAACATGCAAGAGAAGTAACTGAAACCCTAATTAGCATCAAGATTAAGTGAAACACGGAACAAAATTAGGATTACGAATAGGTACAAATCCAAATTTCTAATTGAAATTTTTTAACAAAACAGGTTGCAATTATGATTAATACTACCGTGACAATATAAATTGAATAAAGAGAAAAAACGAAGAACAGAAAATAGATGAAAATGAAATGAGTAATATTTACCTTTGATGCTGGGGATTCGTGATGAGTGGGAACAGAGCAGGTAGACTGTGCAAGTTAATAATAAGCTGTTCTATATGTGGGCCTGTTGGCGGGAAAGAGTAAAGAAAAGTATGGAATACACAAGAAGCCAAGCCCATAAATAAGTATGGCCCAGAACATTCTGGGTCTAAATGAAGGATTGGCCCAAATAAATTTTGGGCCCAAACAACAGTAAACCAAATTCTAAGAAATGTGGAGAATTGAAGAGTGTCTGATGAGCTTATAAATTCTTTAAAACAATTTATAAGTTGTTTGAGAGTTTATAAGTTCTTGCGGAGTGTGTGGCAATTATTTTAGTAAAACAGCTTATAAGCTCTCAAATAAAGTTGTTAGGAGCTTTGTAAAGTCCTAAAAAATAAATAAAGAAACCTCAACTTATTTTTAAAGAGCTCTTTAAATAAGTTTAGCCAATCACCCTCTAAATTGAGTATTAGATAGATCTTTCTAAGACTGTAATAAATCAATATTAAGTGGTGTGTTTTATTACTTTTATTAAAAGCTAATAATTTTCAGAGACGTAGCTAAGTTTCTATTTTAACGAATCTAAATTTTATACTTTCTCAATAAGTCTTGGTATTCATATTTTGTGGTACATATTCATTAAGTTGATGTTCCATCTTTTATTCACGTCAATGATACACGTAACACATTGACAAATACACTTTCGAAGTACCAAGGGCTAGAAATGTGGTTTTGGAACAATGATATCTCTAAAGAAGATCAAGACAGGAACTGAAGAAGGCTACCGGTATAAAACCTGGAATTACACCATTTATTCTTAATTCATACAAACTGAACACAGAAAATGGAAGAGCAACAAATATGTACACAAGATCCCAATTTAGAAAAGGTCATTTATATTCAATAGTATATCAATAGCTTGAAACACTGATGGTCCATGTAATTATACAATTAAAGAATCAATTCTATTTCGCTACCTCTCAACTCCGATTATCTGCGAAACGAAGTCCAGTCCACAACGGAAGTTTACATCGCTACAACACTGGAAATCCTTTCTTCAACTGTATGTAGTAGTACAATTTTGCAAAAAAAAAGAAAAAACATAAAGAGTTGAATAAAAATATGATCACCATTTTCAATCACTCAGCTCATCTGCTCCCCGATTAAATCTAATCCCACTACTAGAAACGACAATCCCTGAAACATCAAGTAGTAGAAATGGATCCCTTGTTCTGATAAAAGGCTTCTTGCAGCTGCAGTAAGTAGAAGAAAAGCAAGTGCCAGTTCTTTCCTGAAAATCTTATTCTTCTTCTTCTTTACAACAGGTGTCATTTGCTCTTTCTGCTCGCTTAATTTCCCGAGCATTTCTAAACCAGATTCAGAAAGCCTTCTCTGAATCTTTTCCTCGTTAAGAGTTTTTGATTCTCTCTCAGCAAGGCTTAGCAAATCAGATTCTGAGGAACGGCCCGTTTTTTTGGTCACGACCCATTCATAAGCGCTTCCAAGCTGGAATAGCCCTGAGACCATTGCATTGAACTTTGTGACAGACATAGTGTTTTCGAAGAGTAGATATGGCATGAGAAATGGGAAAGATTTTGGTGATGGAAGAATGTTGAGAATGGACATGACAATGGGGACGTAACAGATAACCCAAGGCGGTAACTCAGCTTCCGGTACAAACATAGTTAATGGGAGTATGATACAGAACAGTGTGAATGAGTAAAAGGGAAGTATAAGTTTCCTTAGTAGAAAGAATAGGAATATCAAATTTGCCTTCTTCCAAACGGATACCTGCAGGATGACAATAACAAGAAGGAAAAAGCACTTAGTCAAATTATCAAAAGTTAGACCAAGTAAACTAAGGCTCTGTTTGAATTGATGGATTTAGAGGAACGATTTCAAATATTTGAAACGAACCATAATAGAAAAAATAGCCCAAATTGAGTTATACGGAAATCTATTATAACTTGAAATCATCCAAATAAGCCGAATGGCTTTATTGTTTCGATTCAAACAAATCCTGAATAAAAGGAATGAGAAATCTAGTATACCTTGGAAGATAATATTGCTGGGAGGCATAGTCTAAAGAGCTGCATCGGGCCCGAATGCCAACGGTGTTGTTGTTTCTTGTATGCTTCATAAGACTCTGGTAATTCACAAAGGACTTTAACGTCGTTGAGGAAAATGAATTTCCAACCATGTAAATGGGCTCTAACTGCTATATCCATATCCTCTACAGTTGTCCTTTCAAGCCAGCCACCAGATTCCTCCAACGCCTTGATCCTCCAGACGCCAGCTGTCCCATTGAACCCGAAGAAATTCAGAAAAAGCCCGTTTACTTGCTGCTCTACCTCAAAATGGAAGCATAAATTGATGTTTTGGAGTCTAGTGAGTAAATTCTCATCCTTGTTCACAAACGACCATCGAGCCTGGACAAGTCCTAACTCGGGATTTCCCTGAAATGTTGTAACAACATCTTTTAACAAAAACTTTCAACAATTTATGATATAAGTGCTGGACAGATTTGTAGAGATTGGTATACCTTGAAATGAGGCACGGTGAGTTTAAGGAAATCGGGGTTGGGAGTGAAGTCCGCATCAAGTATAGCAACAAATTCATAGTCTTGAACATAATCACAAGCCATGGCTGATTTAAGGTTGCCGGCTTTGTAACCGGTTCTGATAAACCGATGCCTATACACTATGTTCACACCCTTCTCTTTCCATGAGATGCATTCATCCCTTATCAAATGCTGTAAAAGCTCATCATCTGAATCATCCAATACTTGAACCAGAAATCGATCTTTAGGCCAATCTAGCTGGCATGCCGCAGCAATTGATTGCTCGTATACCTTTAAATCCACAAATTTCAAAAATCACTAAAATTCCAAAAAAAACCCAAAAATTTCCAAAAGTAGAGTCAAATAAAAAGATCAAGAGCTGTAGTAAAACCCTTTTAGCTAATTATCATTACATCAAAAATATCTAATCCACTACTAAAAAGTCAAAAGTAAAAGTACCCTTTTCCTTTTATGCCTTATAGTTTTACAGATCACAAAAAAAAAAAAGCATGAGAAATTAAAGAAAAGGAATAATAACAACAGAGCTCTGTTTTAGGTTTACTGAATTTTTTACCTCTTTTTCATTGCACATGGGAATCTGAACAAGAACCATAGGGAAATTACTTGATCCATCTTCAATGTCAGATTGCACCTCCTCCTTTACAACAGGTTTCAATTTCTTAAACTTAATCCAAAAACACCCCATACATTGGACAAATCTATCCAGGGATTGAATCATGAATAGCACAATACAAAACTTGGAAAGTGTCATAATCAGAGGGGCAACATAGTCAACCCTGAAATTCAACCAAGCCATATAAGACCACTGAACCAGATTAAACTCAACCTCCCATGGATTCACCAAACTCAAATCCCATTTATTGAAATAAGCAAATATTTCTATCACCAGGGCTATTACTGAAATAGCCAGAAACGCTTTTATAAATCTGTACAATCTGCCCCTGTATTTCGGGTCCTCTTCGTTTGAATCTGACAAAGCAATGCGCTGCTTGACGGACCCGAACACCGACCACAAACTCACGGCTAGCCATGGAATGACGGCTAGAATTCTGTGAGCTTTTAATAAGAGTACCCAAGTGAACTGTTTGGGGCTCGCGGCTTTTTGCTTCTCAGGGAATAATGATCCTGATTTTGAATCATTCAGTTCTATCAATGAAATGTTCTCGGGCTTCTCGAGTGTGATCACTACTGTGTTTGGTGCCATTGATATGAAATTGAGATGTTTCAATCCCAGATGAAAAATCTTGGAAAATGGAACAATGGGTTGACCTGGAGAAATATATTTAGCTGGGAGATTTATACACTGTCAGGCCATTATTTTCTTGGTGTAGAGACAGAAGAGATAGTTACATATGCTATGACATCAATAGTTGTATAAATATAATTATATATGTGTGTGTATGTATATATATATATGCTGTTTCACTGAAATCTGGATCTAATAACAGAAAAAGAATGGCACAGACTACAGAAATTCAGTTAGAACACAGTTTTTCCAAGTCATACAACAAAACAGAGAGAGATAGAGAGAGAGAATATGCTTATGTGCTTATGTGAAAGTACTAATAAAGAAGGTGGAAGAATGCAAATTAGAGGTAACACTGTCTGTCTGTCAGTGGTGACTGGTGAGGTAGATGGAAGGTTCAGGGGCTTAATTTTTTTTTATTAATCAAAAGTTAATTAGATGAATCATATATATAAAAATAAATATGTGATTAATCTTATTTTCTTAAATTTCAAGATCAAAGGGATACTTAATATTTAGCCCCACAAAATTGAGTTGATAGTCAGAATTCTGAGCCATTAAAATTCTATCTAACTTCATAAAGGAGGGAAGAGCCATGATTTATGACAACTTGGATTCGAATTCGCACATAAAGTGAGATGGATACCACTAGACCGACGTATATTTGATAATTTGATAATATGTAATTAATCTTTTATTAATGGGGTAAAACAAGTTAATTACAAGCAATTATTAGTCAACAAAGGAGAGAAGCGTGTAAAATGATATACCCTTTTCAACAAACAAATGGCAGCTGCTAAATAGAAATCACAGGATTCACCGCTTATAGTGTCGGTGTCAATTAACAGGCGGTAAATGACAACTAATTACAGATATATAAATAACTCTAACCCCAGTTTAAGAAACTTCCTGTCTTATCTAGTGACCTGTAATGTACCTTAATTTTTTTTTTATTCTTATTTTATTTTCAAGGACGGTTCTTTTTTTATTGATTATTTTTTCCTTTCCTCGGTAATCATGCTTACTCAATCATATTCTTAGTGAATTCTTTTAATTTATTTTTTTTATTTTTACTAGACAAAATTTAATGTTTTAGTAGTGAATAAATTAAGTTAAAGAGAATAAATGTATATATATATATATATATATAGTTTGTGTTTCGGAAAGCTACTTAAGATAATAAACAAAGAGAATTTAACTCAATGGTCATGTCAACTTTTGGCCACCAATCATCAGTTTGAAGGATTAAAAACTTATGAAGGGTAAGAGGTGATTTTCAGAGATGAAATAAGGGTAAATTAAAGTATGACCATATCCTACGCAATAAAAGGGAAATAAAATTTTAATTTGTAATCATTTTTTCTCGTGGGACCGTTCCTGTTGGTCCTCCGCTGTTAAGATAGCGCGTTATGCGCACATTCTGTCATTAGATAAATAATTGATGTTTCAAAATTCAAAGATTAGAGAAAAAAATTCTGTTTTGAATTATGGTACATGGGTTGTCTTATAATCATTTTATCTTTGTTGAATTTTTTTTGATTTTTTTCCACTAAAATAATTATGATTATTTCAGAATATACAATCCCAATAATTTCTAACATTAATACATATTGTCTTATAATTTATTATTATAACCTTGAAGAGTATGTAATAATGCTAGATAAGGGGGGAAAAGTACAAATTACTCAAACCCTAAAAATATTAAGCCATAAAATGAAGATATGAGAAATTTGCGAGTTGCTGTAATGGAATTAACATCTTTATCTCTATCTCTATTATTATAATAAAACATTAAAACTATTGGTGATTTCTTGAAAATTTTGATATACCTAATATATCCCTATAAGAGGAAAAGATAATTGAATATTCATGAAGATAAATGAAAAAAAAAAATCTTGTTAAACAAAGTTAAAAGCAACATCATGAGTCATCAACAAAAACAAAGAGAATTTATACAAACTCAAGATAATTATAGTTTATGCAGCAAAAATTTACATAGTTGAATTATAATTTAGGTTTTTTGAATGTTCAATAATTTACATTCTTTAAATATTTTACTCAAAAATTTATGTTGATCGATGTTTTCTCCTTTTATTGTCTTCAAATATTTTAAATATTCATTTGATCGGTTATAGTTTTGAATGCTCTCATAAAGCTTAGCTATTATACTAAATATATTTTTGAAACTAAATCATTAGTGTCAGCGGAGGGTTATTTATTTGAAATATGGCAAACACCTTTATTTAGGAAAAAATGCTATGAATGCAATCCAAAATAGGATGATAGGAAAAATCACGTTAATAAAAGAAAAATATTCTACATTATGTTTTTATTTATTTTCTCTATTGCATTAGCTTTTTACGTGCCATATACATATATTTTAGTTTCACTACATTTCTATCTATAAAATTTAATTTTATAAATGAAAAACATGCATTTCCATGGGATCAAAGCAAACAAAAAGGAAAGTATTATGAAAGCCAAGTGCCATCCTACTTTGATTCAGTAAATAATTTAATTGGGTTTCATAATATAGACACGTCGATGATCTTGTGAAGACATATATTGTGGTTGCTTTAGAGAATAGAAAGAAAAAAAAAGAGTACATAGATATCAAATTTGTGAACCAGAATGAAGAATACAATTGCAAGGAAATCAAAGAAAGAAAATAAGAAGAGAGCATATAATCCATGAAAATAAACAAGAGAAGGAATAAATGAAGTATGAATTTGCATAAGAATTTATTTATTTCCATTATTATCTAGATTTCAAATTTTAATAAACTTAATTCTTTTATATATTAATTTAGTTTTTCGTGTCAATCAATTTTTACATTTTCAAATAATCTTGATTTATTGAATAATGGTTCAATTTGTTAAATTATTATTTAAGGTTTGAATAAAATAAGATTTTAAAATTGAACAACATGTATACACATAAATTGCTTTAACAAGTCGTATAATTCACGTGCAACGCACGTGTTTTTTACTAGTACAAGTAAGGCGAGTCAATATTAGAGAAAATTAAAGTCAGCATAACTAGTACAAATAAAGTGAGGCAATATTAGAGAAAATTAAAGTCAGCATAAAAGTTGTTATACACGGCAAGGAAAAGCAAAGCAAAACAGAAAATTAGGTGATGTAATAATGCCCACAAGAAGTAAAAGACAGATTAATAAGTAACGACCTGGAAGCAGCCATGAAGTTAAGTTTCGACTTTCAATTGTAAGACCAAATTTTTGTTCTTTTCTCTATGCATGTGCATCCGCCAAATAAAATTCCAAGTTTATAAACACAGCTATTTGGGCAATTCTTTTTGTATACGCGTAGACTGATTTTTCAGAGATTTTTTGGACTCAAAATCTTTATATGATTAACAATGAATCTGTGTGTATTATTTTTTGATATACTCATTATATAAATGGTTGTAATTGTTTCAAAAAGACTTTCGCAAAATCTTTTCCATTAAGGAAATACTAATTTTTTATTACCATTTTTAACTCAACAGTAAAGTGAACAAAATCAAATTCACCATTTGTTCTCATCCTAAAACTCGCACCAAAGTTCGTTATTGGATTATGAATTTATGATTAGTCTCAAGACTATCAACAGTAGTTTAATTTGTGAGTCATTAAAGTTTGAATAGGGTTTCTGAGCTCAGTGTAGCTTTTAGCGTAACTCTGACGTCACAATTTCAACATATATATTAATTTAAATTCAATAATCAATTGATTTTGCCAACAACATGTGTTGGATATTGGTTGGAAAGAAAGGGTCACTTCCTGTCACGAGGTTGTGAGTTCGATTCTCTCTGCATGTGTGAGGGTTGTGTTGGTCAGCAATCTGTAAATACTTCTTTAAGTAAACTTTGGACTCCTAACTTGCAATAAGTGACCGAGCCGGCCTTACCCAAACTTTCGTTAACAAGTAACAACATCAACAAAAAAATTAATTGGTTTTCACATGTAAATACAACGTTAATCATAGGGTTGGAAAATGAATCAAACTACCTGATAATTGACTTGAATTCAATTGCCAAAAACTCATTTTTGAGCTCGATCCATTAACATAGCATACCAACACTTTTTTTGTTTAATAAGATTGAAGCTTGACTTTGATTAACGAAAGATAATAATATACGGAGATAATCAAGTAACTTGAGATCAATCAGAGTTCAACTCATTAAAATTTGTTTGAACACGATTCGATTTACAATTAAATCAAATTAAATACAAATTTTTAAGCTTAATAATAATAAACAAGCTTGAACAATATTTTATTGGATTCGACTCAAGTCGTGTTCAATCCTTATTAACCAACCACCACTTTCCGTTTGTTTTATATCTCTATTATTTTCTCTAAAAGAAAAATATCTTTATTTTATTTGTTTATTTATTTATGTCCCTATTTTGGTTTGTTAGCCCCACCCCCCATAAACCTATAACATATGAAAATCAAAAAGTTTGTTTGTCACAATAGAGTAAAGACATGCAAGGGTGTAACATTATGGTGAATTGAATCTGAAACTACAAATTCAGATATATATCTAATATCTATTGTTTGACCTTTCTCTTATATTAGCACCACCGTTCACGCCATGATTGAATCCGGCAGCACGATTTTCTCTCTTTTAGATCAAAAAACGTGTTACAAATGTCAGGCTTAGATCCATTCCTCACTGCTAATCAGTCAACTCATGTTACGTAAACCAATTGAATATATATATATATATATAGCCAATGGAAAACTATTAAATTTTTTTGTGTTATAGCATCATAAGTTTTAAATAAGTAATATGCTTATTATGGGATAATTAATTAGCCAGATTTGGTTCAAGTCAACAAAACTCAGTTCCCACTTAGAAGAATTTTTCAATCAAGCTAGCAGTATAGCACCCGCTGTAGAGTCAATTAAGCATATTTTAACTATATTTATAGTATTTTTTTACAATTTCTACCGCTCTCTGACCTTCCAAAAAATACTTTTATATTCAATCAATTTCAATGAAAATATATACAATTTGGGCTGATGCACTACGTGTACATGCACCGACTCCAAATATGTACAAAAATTAGTGCATTTTAATGCTTTTAATTAACAAAACTAAAGCATATTTTTTCTATTTACATTATAAACGAGGTAAAATGTCATCATCAGTAAATAAAACTATTAATAATATTCACCATTCGTGGGCCACTACTCTCCCGTCAAGTTCTAACCACCGCACCACATCATTGTTTTATGGGATAATCACAAGAACTCCTTTCGCTTTGAGTCTACTTACCAAACTCTCCACTTTTAGTAAATCATCATAAGACTTGTCAGTAAATGTAGATTAATTACAATTTCACCCCGTCAGATTACAAGAATGTTGGTAATTTTAAAAAAATCAGGTAACTTTTGATAATTACACAATAAATGAGGGTGTGAATATAATTATCCTTCTTTTTTTTCTTGCATATATAATAATACTAGTATGTGCCACCCTCTATGCATGAAAAAATTAATTAAAGCCAAATACAATAAAATTTAAATTAATTGACAAATATAAAAGTTGACATATTGCTCTATGGTTATTGATTAAATTCTCATTTTATTAACTATAATATGATATTTCATTATTATTTTTATTACTAATTGTATTTCTTAAGAAACATTATGTGCATTTGAAAATAGTTACATGACAACCAAAAGGTTTAAAACGGCAATGTTTAAACGGCAATATTATGTGAAATTCACTAATAATAGAGCAAGATTCGAACAATGATCCTCAAGTTGAGAGTGAAATTTTTGCTCTATTGGAACCGCTCGAAGATCTGCACATGGATCATCTGCCACGCGATGACGGCCTATAGATTAGCACTTCTTCAACCACTATCAAACCATTGTCATGTGATTCTAAATCTATTTGATATTCTCTATCCATATGTACAACATTTTCAGCCAACAAATTGTCATTTACTCCTTTATGACGTGTAGCATATAATTCTCTCTTTCGCTTCAATCTTGCAAGCTTGTAACCGACATGATTATTGTTCATTTCACTTGAGAGATTAAAATAAATTACATTGAGTATGAAAAAATAGTAATACATCATTTGTTTTATATATATTTCTTTAACCGTTCTTTGTTTTTACTAAATTAAACTTAAAACATAGTACTTTAGGAAAATAGAAATAATAAACAAAGGACAACACAAATATAAAGTACAACTAAACAGACAAATAGGTTACGTGCAAATAAAGTATTTCTATTGATTTGGAATGTAAATAAGAAATATGAAGAGTGCATGATTATTACATCAAGAATGGAACTATATACCCTTGATTTCAAATTATATTGATTAATGCAATTCAATTACAGTAAACATCAAGTTTCACATAGCATCAAGTTTCACATAATTTACATATCTGGAAGATGCAATACAAAGAACTAATATTAGAATTTTTTTAAAATCAAAAGAATATTTCAAAAGATTGCATATAAAGTCACATTATTTGAAATGGCAATAGTTGTTTTCCTTAGCAAAATCAACACTCCAAACATAGACTGTAAAATAATTTTTCTTAGATTTATAGATTCAAAATTATACTCTATTCCAAGTGAGAGTGATTAGATATTAGGTTGGAAATATTGAGACACTTTCAAAAGTAAATTACAAAGTAGAGGTACTAAAATAGCCTCCTACCAATAAAAGTATGTGTCACGTACTTTGCACGAATTAAAATTAATTAAAGCCAATTATAATTAAAGGAAAATAAAATAAACCACAAATCAAGATCCATGTTGGAGTATAACATAGCTCAAAACCACGATGCAAGCAAGCAATTCAACACGTGTTTATCTAAATCGTCCTTGAGAAGAAATAAAAGAAAATAATGTCGTATCCTTTGATTGTATCTAAGTTTGCATCCAATCGCAATTGGTCCAAGATTTCCTCTAGATATAATAGGAGATTTATTATGTTTGACTAAAATTACATGCAATTAACATTTTATATTTTTCTAAAAAGTTGTTCTTTTGCATATTTATTATTTTGTATACGCACATCGGGTGTGTCATACGATTAATAGATAAAAAGAGATTATTCAACCAAATTGTATTGAGGTCTATTACCATTAGTTTAGCATCATATCCAACTCATTTCACTATGTTGACGTTGAGCTCCCAAACTTTCGAGAACCGCCATGAAAATAAATTGGGGGCGTGACTCTTCCCCCAAGATTTTGTTGTATTTCGATATATGACGATTCGATAACATCAAAAAGCATCAGCGCTGTGGTTAAGATTGTGGTAATTGTAGCTAGCAACAGGGTTCGATTCTATTTGGTGTTATCCTATATTTGCTCCCTTTTTTTCATCTTAAGAAAAAGACTCTCAATTTATGTTGTTCGACTCCACCAATACATTTATAATAAAATCAATCTAAGTTGTGTTCTAATAATTTAGATAGAATGGTTTATAATTTTTCAAAAATTTCGTGTAAATAATAAATATTAATCTTACAAATTTCAAATAGCTTTAATCTAAACAGATAGTGGTATGTATGTTTCATAAATTTTTTTGGTTCCTTTCTATAAAATGCACATCAAGCTAATACAAAATTATGAAAAGAAAAAGAAAAGGTAACTTGCTTAATTATTTACACGTTTCATTAAACAACAAAATAAGATTAATAATAATTATTCTACAATCTACAAATTAGTTTATCACTTACTTGCATCATTCATAAAGAGAAATTACTTGCACTCAATGAGGCATTATATAAATTTTTGAATAAATTTTATTATTGATAAATCTTTCATCAAATAAGGTTTATAGGTAGTGTGTATGTTATAAAAAGTCTTTCATTACTTGAACGCTATATTTCTGTATAGATTTATATTATAATTTCACCCCTAACAAGAGTGTTTTGGTAATTTTCGGAACTTCAAAAGGCTTTTAGTAATTACACAATAAGTGAGTGTTAGTGTAATTATCCCAGAAAATTCTTTAGTGCAGCAAGTGTTGAACACCAAGTGATGTATATTTTGCCGGGAAAATTGCACCAACCTCCCTTCAACTATAGACATTTGACATCCACACCCCTTCGTGTTTGGTATCTTGGCATGGACCTCCTTCAACTTTTTCATAAAAAAAGATTAAAATATCCTTCACCTTTGGGCTAAAAATAAATAAATTAACTATTGAATAATTGGTTGGAGAATGAAAAAAGTATCATTAAGTGACATAGTATTAAAAAATGCATCTTAAATTAAAAATATCTAGAAATATTATTCTAAAATACATAATTTTAAATTAAGAGAAATAACTTCCCCTAACCTAATGTTGTGTTCTTTTCTGGTCCAAATAAATATTAATTAGTTATCTTAATTTTAACTCTCTTTTGGTTCAACTAACAATTAATGTCATGAAAAAATATTATTAGTTTGATTATTGCCAATTTCATTTGAAAATTTTAAATAGAAAAGAAATCAGTGCTTTTATTTTACCTTTTCTATATTGCATTTAGTATAATTTGGGTTTTCCTTGTTTTTCAATTAAGCTAGGAAGAGAAAGAATATAACGTTGTTGTACGATTTTTTTCGCTTTGAATTTTATTGACTCCTAACATTATATTTTTATTTTTGGTATAATTATAAATTATTTTAATTTATTATTTACATATATGCTACATCTGAACAAAAGATGGTGGCATATAAGAGGCGTATGTATATTTTTTTTAATATTATTTTTCTCACTGCAATATACTAGTTAACTTAGCAATTCTCCGAAAGAAGATGCTAGATTTTATTAAAAACAGATACTTGAACATATAGAATTTTGGATTATAAAATGATTCATGAGGTTTTTACTTAGGTGCTTATAGATCTTTCTAAAAAAGGAGAATATATAATAATCTGTGGAAATTAGAATTATATATGTCTATAAAAAATATTAATAATATTTAGATCAACATACTTCAGAAATAATTTTTTGATTTTTTTTTTGTTACAATAATTTCTTGAATCACCAAAGAAAATAATGATATATCGAAAGTATATTTTTTAATTTTTGTAATGAATTTTAGTTTAGGAATTTTAGAGTTATATTTCTAGATTTTTTTTTATTTTGCTTGCTTTTCCTTTTTATTAATACTATGTCATTTAATGATATCTTAACAATTTTTCACTCTCAGCATATTCTTTAGTGATATTCAACCTTTTGATCTCAAAAGAAAAGGGTATTCTAGTCATTAGTTAATAAATTTAATAGAAAAATTGAAGAAGGGGAGGTCCATGCCAAAATATAAAACATGAGGGTTATGAATATCAAATGTCCATAATTCAAGGGAGGCAAATGCAATTATCCCATATTTTGTCACTTCAGCACATGATGTGATCATATGTTGATATGACACAATATACACCACTGGGTGTTCAACGCACTGGTACAAATCATTTGTTCAACACCCAATGCAAATCATGTATTGATGTGACAAAATATACACCACTTGGTATTCAACACTCGGTGCACTGAAGAATTTTTAAACTATCCCTTTAAAAAGCAGTAATTTAGCTGTGAAAAACATGGGTGGCTTAGTTATGGGAGTCTAGCTAGTGATGCACCCTATCCACCAAGCACTGAACCAGAACCCTCACCCATCAGTGCCCACTGCCCACCAAGCTTACATCAAAACACTATTCTCTTGGCAGATAGGGAGGGCCACATGTGATCAATGTTCGTTCCCATTTGTAAACTCCCATGTGATCAGCTAACCTGTTCTTGGCTGTTCAATTTATTTATTTACAAATCTAATAATTGAATGAAATCTTAATTATTTCTAATATATTATTTCTTGCAATTAGATTGTATATTGGATGCAAAAGTACACTGCATTAATAACCACGTTGGTATGTTAATTAGTGGGAGCAGCGCCTCACAACAAACCGCATCTCCTCCACATGCAACTGTTTTAATTAACTTTGCTTTATTTCCACAATTACTAGACATATCATATATATATATATATATACATATATGGGCCAAACTAAGACAGTGTTCAATTAAGTTTAACTAACATCTCATAACTTGGATCTTCAAATTTATTTATTTAAAATATTTTATAAGCGCTAACGTATGTTCTAAAATTATTGGATGCTACAATCAAAATAAGATCGCGTAACTTACAATTAAATATCATAAATAACGACGATTTTATATCTTAAAAATTGTCACTGGTTTGGGCAGGATGCCTAACATTTCCTCTCTGAAAAGAGATCAACAATGCATTTATTTATGCACAAGGCCTACAGATTGGAGGCATAGGACTAGAAAACTTTTCACTCTACATAATCAGACAAGCCAAAATGAATGCTATGTTTGGTTATGTTTTGGGATATTATTTTGGTGAGAAATTTATGGGGAAACGTGCGTGTTTAATGAAATTGTATTTGGTTTTATTTTAGGAGTTGATTTTGTGTGTGTTTTTTTGGTGAGATAATGTTTAGTTTTGTTTCCAGAGGGAACAAAAGTTAATGTAACAGTCAAATGATGGAGCTTTTATCTGTTAGACAGGGGAGAGAAGAGAGAGAGCACATAGAGAGGAGTGTAGGGACAAAGTAGGTGTAGAAAGATGAAAAATAATTATTATGTTTTTTTTAGACAGAAAAAGTAGTGTATTTTTGATCAAATATTTTGTGATTCAAACATGATTTTGTGAGAATTTTGGACCAAATATGATATGAAAACATAACCAAACATTGCCTAACAGTTTGCATATCAATTTTGTGAATGTCCATATCCGGCATGAGGGGCCTTTGTACAATCTGGAAACTTACAGTTAGGTAAGGATAGGGTTACAAACATCCAAGTCCTGTTACCGTCAAATTGGCACTCTAATGGACCAACTGATTGTTACCGGTTAGAAACACCAAACAACCCTCGAAACGACAAAATGTGAGGCGGACAGAGCGTTTTGAGAGAATTCCATGAATTACGAAGCTAAACAGTAGTAATTTTGCTGTAGCCAAATATAAGTAAATTTTATGATGATTGTCCATTTCTCATCTAGTCACTTTTTAATTTTTTCAGTAGTTCCAGATGAATTTGATGCAATTTTTATTGTACTTGCGTTATAAATTGAGCCTTCATTTTAGTTCAGCATTTGTGCAGTGAGTTTATAAGGCTTTGTTTGGATGTATTTTCATTTCATTTTTAACCGTCATTTTCTAAAATGTATGGGGAACGTGTTTTTTGATTTCCGTGTGAAAAAAGTAGGCGTGTTTGGTTGTGTTTTTTAAAATGGTTGAAATTTGTGAGTTTGATGTGTAAAATGATTGAAAAGTAATGATTAGATGAATAATATTGAATTTGATGTTGAATATTGATTTGAGAGGAAAGAGAGGATGGTGATGGGTGGATGAGAGAGGAGAGAGAGAGAGGATGATGATGGGTGGATGAGATAGAAAATGTGAGATAAGTGATGTGAAATATAATTTTAAATAAATGATTGAAATATTTCGGGAACGTAAAAACAAGAATGAAAATGAGAATATTTTCAGTTAAAATCAGTGAAAAGTGTGTATTTCAATTCTCAAATGAAAATGGAAATGGAAAAAAGTGTTTTGAAAACACAAACGAACAAAGCATAAGCTTCTCAAAAATCACAATTTATTGATACATGGAACATAGGAACAAGGAAGGTGAGTGCAATTTGTCCAAGACTGCGTATAAGCCATCATAAAACTGAGCATTATTAATTTGTAAGACCAAAATAATAAGTCCAGAGAAAAGAACAAAAATGTGCCTGTAACTAGGTATGGAAAAAGGTTGAGTTCCATGCTAGGAGCGGATTAGGACACAATCATGGCTGCCAAAACTGCCAATATCTAACTTCGAGTGAAAGTTCCAAATAGCAGTAACACCCTGTAAATATTCGCCAAAGTTCCAAACAATTAGTAAATATTTGGAACTTTGATGAAGATTTACACTGTTGACAATCGTATGATACTTCATAATCTGCCATGAACTTACCAAATGGATACAATCTTTATGCTCCGTTTTGTCTTAGGATTTAGAGAGGAAAAGTACCAAGGAAAACGGTTTCTGCAATTCAAATAATAGTACTTTGTGCTTTAATCATAGGTCCTTGAATCCAAGGTCCAAACATAGACAAGTACAAATATACATAGAAAACATTGATTAAAGAGTCCTACCAAGCATATGTAAGATAACACTGTCATGCCACAAGCCAATGTATTTTTTACGTGCAATACATTCAGATAAGAGGAAGATGAGATCATAGAAATGCAGCTGTAATCAGATGATTGAGTTATCTGCTTATGGGTGATTTTCTCTTTATGTTCACGTATTCCGAGTATTGACACCGCTTTGCCAGGGCTAAAACAGCTCTGGCATAACAACTGAAATGAGTAATAACAGCTCTGGCATTTTTCAGTAATTTACCTGAGGAAGAAGAAAACAAGTTGTACATCACGAAAATATAGGTGGATAACTTTGTTTCAAGAGACGGGGGCATGGAGGCCTTGCCATGTCATCTTTTAATAACAAAAACTGGCCAAAAGTAAATTTGTATACATCTCTTCAGAACGAGAAAGTAGAGTGAAACCGATACATGTGATGTAACTTAGGAGCTATGGATCAAAAGACTACTTTTAACATCATAAACAAGCATGGAAAATGTCAGAAGTACAATAAGAATGAACAAGTATATCATTAAACTTCAGGCAAGCACTTACTAATCGTCGTATTATCTTTCTGGGGTCTACACGAAACAATCAAAGGCTACACGAAACATCCATGGTTGATGCAGAGGAACGGAAAAGATAAACAAACTGAAACTTTCAGGGAAGACAAAAGCAGAAAAAAAATCCTAAGGCACTCTATATATCAGTCGGGAGTCTTCTACTTCAGGTTTATTTAAATCCTTTCACGGAACACCTTCCCCAACAACTTTAACCTGTGAAACGCTTGAGAAAAATTAGTTATGAAACTTCGAAGTTAAACAATATCCTCATGTGATGACTCATAAGGAAAAATGTCATCTTAATTACTATTATGAAACTATTAAACAATGCTTGAAAAGAAATATATCAGTTTGCACTCTAAATTGCACAACTCAGTATAGGTAACAAACCAGCGAAAGTTTGCAACCTGGAAACTAAAGAGCCTAAAGACCGCTGAGCTCCAAATAAAAATTCTTATACATATTCATATATTGGTGAAAAATAATCCATATTGACAGGAAAAGTAACAATATATCAGACATGTGCCAGAGTTTCATGACATAAAGGAAACTCTAAAGTTGGGTGATATCTTCCTGGATATCAAGTAGTTCTCCAAGCCTGCTAGCTATCTCCTAGTGTAATCCTATGTGTAAAATTTGCGTTTAAGAAGGAAAATCGAAAAGGCATAACAACAAAGTATGATTATAAAGGATTGCTAAATGATGGGTCTGGAAAAGATAAGTTGCCAATGTTTATACTCAAACTAAAGCATATATGTTAAGTGCTAACATGTCCAAATACATAAGCTTGTTACATTCTACAATTCCTCGAATAATTTTTCGTATAAGTGCAGAGCGGTAACCGAACAAAACGCAGGATGATTTTAGCATGAAATCTCCAGCTTAACATCAAATAAAATCATGAATCAGAACTCTGGCAGAATAATTACACACGTTACATGATAAAAATGTTCAATGCATATAAGGAAGTTTCTCTCTGAGGAATATCTTCAAACAGTTACAAACCATAACAAACATCAAAATTCAATATTTCCAGCATCAGATGCTTTTGGATATCCACTATACTCCAATTTCACATTCAAACTAGCACAAATAGCCCTAAACTTAAGCCTCAGCGAATCAATTATATCCGAAACGGCCTCGTTTTCCGGTTCAGAAATCGGGTACTTGTGAAGCAAGTCATCCATCTGCTTGATTGTTTTCTGGATTCGGATAGAGATGCAATTCGGGTCGACCCGAATTGCGGAGCTCCATACATCGACGCAGCCTCTGTAAAAGCCCAATTCCTCGCCCACTTCGAACCCGGTTTTGAGGCCCACTTCTCGGCCCTCTTCCTTCCCTGAGATTAATCCGTCTGCGTAGCCCTCATCGTAGCCTTGTTGGAAGTGGGTTTCCTCTAAATTTAAAGAGGATTCGAAGATGTCTTCAATGGTGTCCATGCATCGAGATTTTGCAGGTTTCGATCTCTCAAGAAGTTGTATCAGTATTGTGTGCCTCTCTAGTTTCAATTAAAGTCGGAAGATTAGGGAAATTGCGTATAAGAGAGGGGTGTTTGTCACACGACTAATGGGAAGAGCAACGACGATTTTGTTTTCGTGGAGTTGGTAATTTATTTATTTTTTGGTTTTCACCAGGTTTCTACGACCGACTGCAGTGACTAATTCCTCGTTGATTGGAGTCATTTCGAAGGGTGGGAAAGTTGGCCCAGAGTTTTCAATAGTTCTACATGTCCAAGGTTGAGGATCGAACCCTCGCCACTTGGTTAAGGAAGAAGGAGTCTTTTCCACTTCACCACACCCCTTAGGTTGAGTTGGTAATTGGTAACCAATATATACGTCTCCTATCAGAATTTACAACTAATATAATATTTCAGTTTTTGATATATATAAACTAGATGTAACCCCGTGCCAAGGCACGAAATACTGAATATGTAACAAAAAATAATAAAAATACATATTTATCTAAACATAAGTTATTCATTTCTTTACAACATAAAAAAAAAAATTTAATGATTATCATCGAAAAATTTCTTTCTTATTTATTTCGTTTAAAAAATATTAGTACACTGTTTGCAAATTGAATAAAGAAAATATTAAAAGATAAAATAAAAGATAATTATCTTTATAAATAAAAAAGAATTGACTCAATTCTTTGGTTATCATTGAAGAATTTAACTAAACATGAAAAACAAAAGAAAAGAAAGGACAATTTAGGTAATTTGAACTTAAATAATTTTGATAAAATGGAATTTATAATTATAATATTTAATTATTATAAAACTCCTCAATTGCTATGTTGAAGAAATTCAAAATGTATTGTCATATATTGATACGCATGCATGGGTGAAAAGGCATTTATCATATAAAATCGGAAAAAAAATCTTGTAAAAGGGTAAAATAAATGGTAGACATTACCAATCAACAGTTATATAATTTATTCTTTTTTTGGTTGTTGTTGCAAAGTACTTGACATTTTAAAAGTTTATAAAATTGACATTTATTCCAAAAAATGCCACAACGATTAATTTTATACATAAATACAAAGTCTAAACAATTACAAATATTCAATCGAAAAAGAACTCTAGACATTTGAATTAGAAAATGAGTGATAAATAAAAATCTTTAAAAGTAAACCCAACTCCCGTGCTCTCATTTCTTCAAAAAAAAAAAGTCATTGCAACAACATTTTACCTTTCACATTTTATATCTTTATTCCCCAGCATATAACGAAAACATAAAAGAAAATTAATACATTGCATTAATAATAAAATAAATATACATAAAGATAGATAAATAAATATTTAATGATTATTTGATAAATTAAATTTATTTTTTCAATACCTTATTGTTGGACCTTGAGAAATGTAGATATATAAATCTTTTAGTGGTTCATTTTTCAGGCCCTCTTCCTCATGAATAGTTTAACTGACGTCCTCACTTGATTGTATCTATTCCTATTGCCGATAAGATTTTGTTTCAAATCACAATGCGACACTATATAAATATAGTTGTCTCGTTAGATTCCTGAAAAAATATATATATGCAAAAGTTTTCTTTATGATAATTTTACCTTAACCTTTATGTATATTGTATTAATTTTAATCTGTAAAATCATCCAACACTGACTTAACTTTCACTAATTTCATTTTAATACTACTTCTCTTAGTTACCTTTTTCCCCTTGCTAACCTATTTGTTAATTAATATACAAAAGATTTTTTTTTAATTTGAAAAGGAATAATTGTTTAGGTATATCAATAATTTGAAAAGCAAAAATAATTTGTATGCCTTTTAAAATCTTAATTAAAAGTTCAAATACAATAGATTATTACACATCCCATCATCAAAGAATACAAAAGTATATATAATGGAAAATGACAATACGGCTGTTCTCTTATATACGATACCATTCGAAATAGCAGATAATGGATTCAATTAACTTTCTGCATAATACTTTTTTGTTTCTTCAAGGTCTAGGCAAAATGAGAGAAGAGTCGTGCCATGAGGTCCAATGCATAGTAAAATTGCACACTCTTAGCACAAGATCAATTTTCACATCCAATTTACATTTCTCCAAATATTTTGGAATATATAAAATCTTCAAAATGTTAATCTGATTTTGTACAATGACCTACTCTTCTTGCCATGAAATAATAAATTATGTCGATAATTTATAATAGCATAATAGCATGGGGATTATTAGTATTTATATATAATAAAGTATATGATCTAATACTTATAATAAAATATTCACTTCATCTATATATAATAAAATATAAATATTGAGGCATCCAGTAAGCATACATGTGAATAACCTAATTGAATTTATATATTATATTTTAAAAAGTAAACTAATATGATCTAATACTTATATGAAAAGATCTTTTTTGGTGATAGGGACTAAAATTGAATTAAATCTTTAAATTTTAGAGATGATAAATAAATAAATTATGTAGGATAATTTTTTATTATTATTAGTATTTACATAATTAGTATCCCTTGTCTCGTCACAGGGTTACATCTAGTTTATTTATATAAAGTACAATTCATCTGACAATACACTTTATATCAGCCATAACATATATACAACAAAGAAGGAAACTAATTAATCCTCATATGTAAATATTCAAACCAAAGCACCAAAATAAGTAAATATATTTGATGTGATATAAAAATATAGTCGAGTTCACGTTGTAAACTTCGATAAAAATGTAATGGTATGTGTGTATGGAATGTTGGGATACCACCTGACGCACAACAAACTAGAGTATTTATTAGTAAAATGACAGTAATTAAAACCTTTTATGATTGGTGAATCTCATAAGCTCTATTTTTACTTTAAATGAATAGGTTACCGGAGACATATTATGAATACTAAATTATAAAAAAATATAACAAGTTAACAATTATTACAATGAATTAATAATAATTGTTAAAGTAGAGAAAAATCAACAATTTTTCGGTGAGAGCATACCTCTAACCAATTAATTAGTATATAATGGGAGGATTGTCCCACATAAATATTCTACATTTTAAAGCACTTATAATGGGCCACATCCAAGCCCATAACTATTTACCCGCATCCATCACTCAATTGGGCTTAAATCACTAAATTACATTTCTTCACTGTAGTGGCACATAACATTTTTTTTTTGTTACAACAGGAAAAGTGGCACATAACAATGTGATTATTGGCCCGGATTTGTCGGACTAGAGTCGTTAGAGTAACACTCTTCATTAGAAAAAAAACAATGCTCCTCACTCCCATATGTTTCTTTTGAAGGCAGAACCATTCGGGAGTAGAAGAAGAATGGTGCCACAAATAGATTTTTCAGCTGAGTCGTTCGAACTTCGAACCTCTCATCTAATCAGTATGATTGTAGAGCATACTAATAAAGCATACTCGTAGAAGAACTCACACAAGCCTCAACGTTAGTCATGGCACATTATAATTCCCCCCCCCCCCCACCTTATGGGTGCTTGTTCGGACGGGTAAAACATCTGCGAGTAAAAATCTATACAACTAATAATTCCAAATAATAAACTTGTAAGTCATACAGTTCAGTATTCACCCACTTGCAAACATTATTCACATATTTCCTTCTTCCCTAAATCAATTATATAATATTAACAATGTACTTCTATACCCTTTTCCTATTTTCCCTTTAATTTCCTTGAGATCACTTAGTCTTCCATGAATTTAAAGGTCTTAACTCTTGTGTCAAGGTTAAAAAAGCTCCCAAAAATTTAAATATCTCAGTTAAATTTCATATGAAGTACCCTCGTAAACTTAGAATTATTGGGGGGGAAATTCACTTTTGGTCTCGTAGAACTTTTTTTGACACTTTTAGTCCCATAAGAGTGAAAAAGTGACACTTTTGGTTCAAAATCTCACTTTTGGTCCCGTAGGAGTGGCGAGTTGATCTCACTCGCCATTAAAAAAAAAAAAATTCAAAAATATTAATAAAATAATTTTAAAAAAAAATCTTCTTGTTGCCCCCCCCCCCCCAAAAACCCGCCCCAAAATACCTTCCAAAACAATAAACACTGCCGCAGCCGCCGACGGCGATGGAGGTGGCGATGGCAGGGGGTTAGTGGTGATGGTGGGTCCCCCCACTTTTAAACACTCACCGGCGATGGAATTGGCGGTGGTGGTGGGGGGCAGCGTGGCGGCGGGGCGCGGGGTGGTGTTGGGGAAGAAGATGAACAGTCGAAATACTGTTCATCTTCTTCCTTTTTTCTTTTGTTTTTGTTTTTTATTTATTTAATTAATTTTTGAATTGTTTTTTTATTTTCTTTTTTTGATGAACAGTCGAAATCACGCGCCCGGACGTGCGTGTGTTACACACGGCACTCCTATGAGACCAAAAGTGAGATTTGAGACCAAAAGTGCCACTTTTTCAATCCTATGGGACTAATAGTGTAAAAAAAATCCTACAAGACTAAAAGTGTTTTTGGGCGACTCCTACGGGACCAAAAGTGAATTTTTCCCGAATTATTGGCTAAGGTTGAAGAAACTTCTCGATCCAAGAACCCAATTAAGACTCCCATGAAGCCCTCGAGAATTCAGATGTCTCGATTGAGAGTGAAGAAGCTTCCTGAGATCCAAGAATAGACGGGCCCCCCATGAAAACCCTCAATACTCAAAAGTCTCTACTAATGCCAAAGAAGCTCCCTGAATTCAAGAATATGACCCCCCCCCCCACCCCACCGCACCCCACCCCACCCCACCCCGAATTCTAAGGTCTTAATCGAAGCTAACAAGTTGTCTGAAATAGAAAATTTTGATCGAAACTCAAATGTAGAAGTCCCTCAGAACTCAAAAGTTTCGATGACACCGATGAAGCTCATAAGACCCAAGAATTCCGGTTGAGACTCAAACATAAAGTCAACCTTGTACCTTATTTATTGTGCATCAAAACCTCTAATGAGCTCATTTAGTTTGAGCAAAGACCTTGAATGAGTTTATCTACATTGAGCGATGATCTTTATCTAGTTCATCGCAATAAATGGTGACAACGTTTATTCGACAAAGTTCGAAATTATAAAAATCTCTTAGGGGCATGTCACAACTTGGCAGCAAAGTAAGCACATCCTTGGACATCTTTGTTTGCATACTTTCACTAAGGATTGACACAATTCTTGTCGAAATATCACTTCCAAAAATTTATAATAATTAAAGTTTTATGATATATTGTTTGTTAATTTACACTCTGAGTTCGGATGCCCCCTAAGAGAGTGGTGGGGGACTGGGGGGTAATTTATGTAAGCGAAATATATTCAATAGACTCAATCGAACGCTTGAACTGGTGAAGAAACATTATGATATTGGACGAACTGTATTCTGGCTAAAGCCAAACAAATTTATGATAAATAGGGTTTTTTACCGTCCCCAATTATTACGACTATAAATAATCGGGAGTTGATAAAGACTCTCCACATTTTGTTAAATACACCCATATTCTTTTTAAATTAACTAAGTTGACTACAATACCCCTCAGTGTATCATATAGAATTCTTGTTAATTTTAAAAGGTGAATAATCCTTCTAATTAAATAACTTTAAAGAATATCTTTTAATTTTTTGAGAAAATAATAAATAGGGTTTCTTACTGTCCCCAATTATTACGACTATAAATATTCGAGAGTTAATAAAGGCTCTCCACATTTTGTTAAAAACACCCATATTCTTTTTAAATTAACTAAGGACTTGTTTGGTAACCAAGATGGGATTAGATAGATAAAATTGATAAGAGCAGATTTCACCGTTCATCTTAGCATTAAAAGTATCTAGCATCCGTTTGGTATGTAGCATACAAATTTCAATTAGTCTAACTGAATAAAGAAAATTACTATTTTGCCCATTGATCCATAAATATTTCTTCCCCAATTCTCAAATTTCTCATTACTCAGCCACACATAGTTTCAGTTCTCTGGAGGTTTCTCGAGCTCACTCCAACAATACATCGCAATGTGGTAAAACAAAATCACCTTCTCTAGAGTCACTCCTAGGCATCACCCGCAACCTAGTCGACTCCAAGCTTGAAACTCATATTAGAATCTGATTACCTATATTGTATCCGAAATTTTAATAATTTTTTATGCAATATTCAATCGCCGATTATCAAAAGAGACTCACTAACAATCTTAAATTTATGAGGGACTTTAATTAGAATTTTAGAAGTAAAGAAAAAAAAGAGAAAGAAAAGAAAAATGAAGAGCCGTGGAAATTTGTTTCTTCCATCAAAGAAAAACATTGAAAATTTGTCAAAACAATTTTTTGACAAATATTGCCACAAGGAATGAATCTCCTCCTCTCCTACATGGCTTCATTGTGCGGGTAGAGGCAAGTCTAACGGACCTCTGAGTTTCCCTAACTCATCATCCATTGCACACCACAGCCTTCGACAATTATTTTGAGTTGGAATTTTTCAATGGAAATTTTGATAACAATCGACCATTGTTCTGCGATCAAAGTTTTCAGATTTAAATTTGAGGAGTAATGGCCGAAGGAGAGGTCTCATGGGAGAATTTGACTCTGTAATTTAGGTTAAGTGTTTGAGCAAAATCTACACTTGCAAATGCTTTTAATGGGTATATGGGTAAATTGCACTTACCCGACAACTAGGAAAAAATAATCTTACCCCTTGAGACCAGATAAATTATCATATGAATGCTGGATAATTTTGGATATATTACCGGGCTTGTTATCAATACAGGGCTCATATAACAGGTACCAAACATCTGATAAGTGTTGATTAAATAATTTATAAGCCCTTATCAAATATACCAAACGAGTCCTAAGTTGACTATAATGCCCCCTCAGAGTATCATATAGAATTCTTGTTAATTTTAAAAGGTGAATAATTTTTCTAATTAAATAAACTTTAAAGAATATTTTGTATTATTTTTCGAGAAAATAAAACAAAATAAAAAAAAAATTATTTTTCATCATTGCAATAAGAATAATCATCTTGTCATGAATATTCAAACCCTGATATGATTTTATTGAATGTTAAATAATACGTGTTGCTTATTTGTTCTATAGTAAATATCAAATTTCTTTTTTGAATATTGAAAATCAATATAACATCAAAGGTCCCAAAACTACCAAAAAGTTAAACATAATCGTCAGATTATATTACACTGAGTTAGTATTGATGTATTCAATATGTCCACCTATAATAATAGCTAATTTTGTTTTTTGTTAAACTTAATGAAAAAATAATTGTCCATTTTATCCAAATAAAATAAAATTTATCCTAATTTGTTTCTAAATAAAAAAGTAAAAGTTTTAGTCATATCTATGAACTTTTTTTTTACTTATTCTTACGGTAGTTATCTGTCACTTTTAAATTTTAAAATTATGAACTATCAAATTTTGAATACTTATTTTATACTCAATTAGAAAGTGGTATAAAATTAGTATGTCAAGAAATGATAAGAATTACTTTAATAGACTAAAGGGCATTTTTGTCTATGTCGTAAAATTTAATTAAAAGTGAAGTGCCTCTAACAAAATGTACAGTGTCTTTGTCAATTCTCTAAATATTATTCTTTCTATTATATTAGGGAGGATGATTTTATAATTGCTAATAGATTTTCTCCTTGAAATTATTGTAACTTGAGCATCGAATGACCAAGATTGGGAAAACTCTTGGCTCGCCTTCTAACACTCTTTTTCACAACCCGACATATAACTTTAAAGATTTAAAGTGCAAAATTCACCGGCATAATTAAAAAATGTAACATTTGAGTACTCTATTCATGTCACATTCCCCTATTGAATTACCCAAATCACACAGACTATTGGGTCCCAAAAATTTCTATATACAAGAAGTTTTAACATACATTTTGTAACAAACAGCAAGATTTGAAATCCATTCTATCTAATGATTGTGTTAACTGGTTTCCCTTACTCCACTAATTTCTGGAATTAATATTGTGGCATTGCTCATACAATCATGCTAGACTTTACTAGCACATTAAATTAGTTAAATACATCACAATTCACAAACCTTTCACACACGCAAAAAGGAGACAATGTTGTGTTGAATTATAGTGTCGAATCCACGAACTCTCACATAATGTGGAAGGTGAATATCACTAGACCAACATATTTTGGATAGTGTCGATGGTAATTGAGCATATTGATGCATATAAATGAATGAAATGATGTTAAATACGGAATTATAACGTAGTTGATTTTTTTTAAAAGAATACACTCTAAAGTTTAATCCGAGCCCAGCACCCAAAGTCACCAACGGAGAGGACACGGCCAATAAAAATTTAAAAGAAAATATGCAAGGAAATAGTGGGAAAATATAAGGATATGTTGCTATCGTTGATTTTGATATCTATGGAAGCTTTTTGTATAGTTTTTAGGCCACAAACTTGCTGTACTTGCATATTTGTTATATCATAATTGGAAATAATGAATGGACTATAGAATACTAGTTTTTTCTTAATTATATTTTTTTTATAAGTAGAAAATTAGCTACCGCGTTTAATTCTGGTCGTTAAAAGTGTAATTTGGGCTTGTGAAAGGCCAAGGCTCATTGGGCTTGACAAGCCAAGCCTAAATAAGCCAAGCTTTTTAGGCTTGCAAGCCCAAAAGACTTGGCTTGTTAGGCTTGCAAGCCTAAAAAGCTTGGTCCATTTGTCCAACGGGCCGAAAAAACCCGGCTAATTAATTTTTTTTTTTGAAAATATAATACATATAATAAATAATTCACAAAAAAAAATATATATATATATAATACATTAAATAAATTTGGACTTGTGAAAGGCTTGACTTGACAAGCTTTTTTGGCTTGCCAAATTGAAGGCCAGCAAGCCAAAAAAGCTTGTCAATCTTTTTCACAAGCCAAAAAAGCTTGACAGGTATTTTCACAAGCCAAAAAAGCTTGACAGATATTTTCACAAGCCAAGCCGGCCCTCTTAGCAAATAAGCCAAGCTTTTCGCAAGCCAAGCCAAGCCAGTGGTCGTTGAATAAATAAAACTTTGAATAACTGATTTTTTTCTTTCAATTATTCTTTTCCCAGTCCTATACTCTATACATATTTGATTATATTTTTTTTTTTGGTTATACCAAGGGTATCCACCACCGATCGCAATGACTATTCCCTTTCGCAGATTGCGGGCACCTCAAAGCGTGGGACTGCTGGCCAAGGAAATCTGCTCCATTCCCAAAGTCAAGGATCGAACCCTTGACGTTTGGTTAAGGGTGGAGGAGCCCCTATCACTCCACCACAACCCCTTGGTTACATATTTGATTATATACCAAGAGACAAGTGAGGCTAGCTTATGAGTTGCTGGCGGTGGCGCCACGGTGGCTGCTGAGGGTGGTGGGCGGCCGGTGAGACGAGGCATTGGCCATAGAGCCTTTCAATAATCAGTAATCTTCTTTTTCCCAATGTGGCTGCACATGCACAAGCACAAGCACAAGCACAAGCACATATAGGAGTGTTAATTTAATAATTATTATTAGATAAGTAAACATGTTAGATGAGATCTACCGAATTCATGAACTGGCATGCAACAAAATTATTGCATAAGTTGACTAATAATGCTCCTCAAATAGGGAAAATTTTAATATTGACCGGGTTCAATTGAGCCAGTCTATCTATTATTATTGGATGAATGTACTTCATATTTTACTATTTTATCCCTGCATTCAATGATATATAGTGCAGTAATTTTGTTAAATTCGATCTGACATAAAATTAACCCAAACATCACGCAAGAAAAGAAAAAATTGAGAGAGAAAGACGTACAAGACCGGTCAATAAAATTGCAAAACACTATTCAAGATCTCAATAATATTTTTAGAACTTTAATTAGACAAATCTAAGGTTTCTCCTTATTTTTGCCATAAGACATGCTGCGCACTTGATTACTACTCCATATTAGTGCCATACATACCATAAACATCTCTCTCTCTCTCTCTCTCACACACACACACACTACACAGAGAGAGGGAAAGTAAGATGAAATCAGCATCAAATTGGAGAGAACAACATCAAAATCATTTCCTCAAGAAAGAGAGATTTCAGAGCTTGCCTAATACAGCTTCACTTTTGTTCTATTTAACATGTTTAACCATCCTTTGCAGTTTTTACCTCATTTACTATCCTACAAACATCAAATACTCAACCAACACACAGGAATACAATCAAACCAACACCACCGCCGTCGTTCAACCAAAAAACGGTAAATTCCATTTACTCCTCCGATATACTATACTATACTAGTATGTGCCCCGTGCTATGCCGTATTAACTCAAAAGTCTTCACTTTCTGATTGGTTGCAGATAGCGAAAACTGTAATCTATTCGAGGGGCAATGGATTCAAGACGCGAGAGGCTCTCTATATACGAATCACAGCTGCACAACAATTCCATACAAAACGAACTGTTTCTTGCACGGAAGAAAAGACACAGATTTTCTTAATTGGAGATGGAAACCAAACAAATGTGACATCCCACGTTTTAGTCCCCAAACTTTTCTTACCGCTGTTAAAGGCAAGACAATGGCATTCATCGGCGATTCAATTGCAAGGAATCAAATGCAATCGCTTCTTTGTCTCCTCTCAATGGTAATTACTAATTAGTCCTCTAAATTAATTTTAATCTTTGAAAAGTTATTAGCTAGGTTAAGGGGCATTGGGATGAACAGTGAAATTGTCTAAGTCTTCGGCAATGGCGTTTCTTGACTAAAAAAAAGCTTGAAAGAAACGTGCTTGCGTGGCTTTTTTCTAATGGTTGACGATAATTTAATGATTTAAACGACACAAAATGGAATCTAGGGAATAAAGTAGAAATAAATCAGCAAAAAAGGAAGCACTGAAAGGTAAAGAAGGACCACTTTTATAGTTGTCCTAATTGCGGAAATGATTGTGTAGGTAATCTGTCTTAATGTGCTTATAAGTTAATAATTATTCTCGGAAATGTGAATAATTTGCACAATTATTGTTACCCAATTGAATATTTTGCTGTATCAAGGGGACATTGGGATGATTTTATGTCACACCGGGTCCAACAGAGCAATGCAGGGGCAATATAGTAAATATCACTCAAAACACTTGCATCCAATGGTGTTAAATAGACCGGTTTCATTGGGTTCGATCTATTCTAAAATTTCCCGGGACATTACTTAGGTGGCAAAGCCCCTAGAAGTTTTATCAAATTGGAGCTGTTTTGGAAATTAGTGGTATATTACTAGATTGCTCACAAATGGGCCTATTTTTGGCGATTTATGGTATACCCTCTTATAATGAGTAATTACAAAAAAAAATCTCTTGTTTTTTAAATTACCAATACCCCCTACAGGGGCCAATTATAAAACTTTTAGGGGTTAAATTATAGAGTTATTGTAAGAAGTGCATTACATTAGGAGTGTTTATATAATTTCAAAAATAAGAGGGAGTTTCTTTGTGAAACACATTATAACAGGGGAGGTTTGTGTATTTTTCTCTAAACATTATGCTATTTACAGAATATATAGTCTATTTCCATTTGAATATAATCTCATTGTGCTCATTTTATGCTTTCTTTTGAATATTCAATTCATGCGATAGCTGCACATAATGCAGCAAAACCTTTATTTTTTTGCAATAATACATAACAAATAAATTGCCAGGCGAAACAATTGTCTTATTACTATAGAGCCGTCAGCCGTATATTATTATTGATTATGCAATAATTTCCCAATAATTTGTAGCAAATGTATTTATGATAAGGCATTGTGTTGCAAATGTATAAATTGCATGGTTTCCTATATCCATCATAATTGAAACTTGATGATCTTGCAGGTAGAAACTCCAAAAGCAGTAAACAAAGATGCCGACAACCGAGTCACAACATGGGAATTTCCGAAACATAATTTCACACTAATGGCATTCTGGTCACAATTCCTTGTCACCTCCACCGAGCGAGTAATCAACGGCTCCGCCACCGGAGGCTTTGACTTGCACCTCGACAGAATCGATACCAACTGGTCGGAAAAACTACCCTCAATCGATTACGCAGTTTTCTCCGATGCTCACTGGTTCTTCCGACAGAACTATTTATACGTGGGTGGCAATCTCATCGGGTGTGTTTATTGCCAGGTGCCAAACGTGACCGATCTCGGGCCGATCTTTGCCATTAAGAAAGCATTTCGGGCTGCATTTAAGGAAATCAACAACTGTAAGAACTGCAAGAAGATTTTTACATTGTTGAGGACGTACTCTCCATCGCATTTTGAGAATGGGACGTGGAACACTGGAGGTGGGTGCAATAGGACTAGGCCTATTGAGAGGGAAGAAGTTAACGAGGGCGGGAGTGATTTGGAATATAGGAAAATTCAAGTGGAGGAAATTGAAAATGCGAAAAGTGCAGGGGAGGAAAGTGGGAATATGTTTGAAATTCTTGATGTCACGGAGATTATGTCGATGAGGCCTGATGGACACCCTGGTGTGTACTGGGGGAATAGATGGATGAAGGGTTATAGTGATTGTATTCATTGGTGCCTACCCGGGCCAATCGATACGTGGAATGAACTTTTGTTTGAGATGATCAAAAGAAAGGCTACAGAAACGGAGGCGCAATTATAAGTTTGGAGGCATGAAACGTTTGGAGCAAAAACAAAATGAACAATTCAAGCAAGAGAAAAGAAAAGGGGGTAAAATTTTGTTTTTGAAGAACATGCACATAATATTTTTTCCAAGTTTGTCGAGGCTGCTTATCCTGATGTATCTGAGTTAACACAAATGAATTGTGTTTATAATACATTCAATTCCATGAAGAAAAATTGTGGAACGTACTGTTCTTTCGACTACCATTATGGTGTGGTGACTAGTGATACATCACAACGATGTGGGGATACAAAGTGGAAAGTTTCAGAATTATATGTACTTGAGAGAAAAATGAAAAAAAAATGATATTCATGCATTAACTGGCTGTTCATTTGCTTCTCTGTTAGGCAGGTTTCTAATGCTAACCCAATTGCGTTGATGCATACAATATTCATCAGATCTATCTTTGACTCGTATAAAGTAAAATGAAAAAAAAAAAAAGACGGATCTGCATCCGGAACAATGCAGAACTTAGTGAAGTTGCTGGTAATTTCCCAGAACACTTCAAAATTCTGGCAAAAAAGTCATTAGAGTACTTGCTATTATTGGTATATCTTCTATAAGTCATCGATTTGGGGCAATCTAAAACCAGCAATACGTGCAGTCTTGAAATTTCTTCTCAGATATATGGTTTAGCATGTAGTAGAGACGAGAATAACAGCACCTTCAGGTTAACAAAATACTCTAAATTTGATGCGTGCCTATATATATCCATTCTTCCATGCATATATAAATGTACTAAATGCCTTGGCAAAACTATTCCAGACTGTTTACCGGCTGCTCCGCCCTAAAGATAATGTCGGTAATTTTATTGAGCTAAGCATCATGAAAGAAGTTTCAAGTAGCATATGGAGGGCAAAACTCAGATCAAAATGATGATTGTTTACTGAAACATAGAGATATCAGGAGTCTAATTGATTGTTATCTCTTAAAACTATTTGACTTCACAAACTTTAAAGAACCAAGATTCACTGTGAGGTAATAATCACTAGGCTTCAACACGAACATTGTGATTCCTTCTATAATCGAAACTAATTTCAGCATAGCAGAAGCAAAATCACAACAAAGATTGTAACGTTACAGTAAAAGTAGCTCACAATCTCGACGAATACTTCATCCATCCAGACAAACATACAATCAAGATAACACACACACACGCACAAAGACAGTTCTGCTTATACAAAATTCAAAGCATGGCACGACATTCGTTCCACAACGATAAATAAAATTTCAAAACAATTTTTCCATATGAACAAGATATTTCTCGACTTAGGTCCACAATATGATACAACAAGACAAAGTTCACATAACTGAAAACTGCAGCATAAAACTAGTTTCACATTATAATAACCATTCATACAATCTACAGCCAGTTTTTATAGTCACAGAAATGTTATAACAATCCAAAGGAACAAAACCTAACTCAACATCACCAGAAGGGCACGCCTTAAACCTCATTAATCTGAAATGAACCCAGAGTAAAAGAGAAGAGCTCACGAATGGGTGGATACTTGACCAAGGAAATATCCATGGCATATCCACTCACTGGCAGCTTCAAATCACGCAAAACAATAAATGCCCCTGCCATACGATTCCTTGGCACTTCCTCAGCCACCGAACAATAAGGAATCCACGGATCCGGACTTAAAAGCAAGTTAGGCGTTCGTGATCTGCACGCACCAACATGAGGGTGAGTATTGAAAGGCACATGTAGAATATGTAGATAGTCTATGTGATAGTGTGTATCGTGTAAATATAGTATGTTGTGTAGATATGGTCAGGAGAATATCTTTAGGATTATTTTTGGTTATTAGGCGTGATCTGCGTGATTTCCTTGGCTTAGCTCTGCTGCCAATTATTGTATAAATGTGGCCTCGGTTGAATGGAATAAACAGAAGAAATTTGTCCCAAACTTTTCACTCTCTCTCGCTCAACAATGAAATCAGCATCAAACTGGAGAGAACAACATCAAAATCATTTTCCCAAGAAAGAGAGATTTCAGAGCTTGTCTAATACAGCTTCACTTTTGTTCTATCTAACATGTCTAACCATCGTTTGCAGTTTTTACCTCCTTTACTATCCTAGAAACATCAAACACTCAACCAACACACAGGAAGATAATCAAACCAACACCGCCATCGTTCAACCCCAAAACGGTAAATTCCATTAACTCCTTTGATTACTTTAAACTAGTACGTGCCCTGTGCAATGCAGTATTAACTCAAAACTCTTTCACTTTCTGATTGGTACGTGTAAAAATGGCGTGCAGATAGCGAATACTGTAATTTATTCGAGGGGCAATGGATTCAGGATGCAAGAGGCTCTTTATATACGAATTACAGCTGCACAACAATTCCATACAAAAAGAATTGTTTCTTGCACGGAAGAAAAGATACAGATTTTCTTAATTGGAGATGGAAACCATACAAATGTGAAATCCCGCGTTTTAGTCCCCAAACGTTTCTTACCACTGTGAAAGGGAAGACAATGGCTTTCATCGGCGATTCAATTGCAAGGAATCAAATGGAATCGCTTCTTTGTCTCCTCTCAACGGTACTTAGTCCTCTAAATTAGTTTTAATCTTCGAAAAGTTATCAATTGAGATATGGGGAATTAAACAAAGTAATCATTCAATATTGCAGGTAATTCAATAGGATTTTCAGAGTAGTTAGCAGACTATAGGATCTATCTCCAATTGAATTTAATCTCTTTGTGCTCATTTTATGCTCTCTTTTGAATATTTAATTCATGCAATAGTTGCATATAGATTATAATGCAGCACAGCCCTTATTTGTTGGTAATAATACACAAGAAGTAAATTGCCATGTGAAGTAATTGTCTTATTACTTTAAAGCCGTATATTGTTATTAACTATGCAATAATTTCCAAGTAATCTATCTACAATAGATCAGCTATTCTATGGAAGATGAAATTTTACAAGTCAAAAAAGTTGTAGCAAATGTATTAATGATTCAGCATTGTGTGGCGAATGTATAAAATGCATGATTTCGATTTCCATAATTAAAAACTTGGTGATCTTGCAGGCAGAAACTCCAAAAGCAGTATACAAAGATGCCGACAACCGATTCACAACATGGGAATTTCCGAAACATAATTTCACACTAATGGCATTCTGGTCACAATTCCTTGTCGCCTCAACCGAGCGACTAGACAACGGCTCCGCCACCGGAGGCTTCGACGTGCACCTCGACAGAATTGATACCAGCTGGTCGAAGAAACTACCCTCAATCAATTACGCAATTTTCTCCAGCGCCCACTGGTTTTTCCGACAGAGCTATTTATACGAGGGTGGCAATCTCATCGGGTGTTTCTCTTGCCAGGTGCCAAACATGACCGATCTTAGGCCGAGCTTTGCCATTAAGAAAGCATTTCGAGCTGCATTTAAGGAAATCAACAACTGTAAGAACTGCAGGAAGATTTTTACATTGTTAAGGACGTATTCTCCGTCGCATTTTGAGAATGGGGCGTGGAACACTGGAGGTAGGTGCAATAGGACTAGGCCTATTGAGAGGGGAGAAGTTAACGAGGGTGGGAGCGATTTGCAATACAGGAAAATTCAAGCGGAGGAAATTGAAATTGCGAAAAGTGATGGGGAGGAAAGTGGGAATATATTTGGAATTCTTGATGTTACAGAGATTATGTCGATGAGGCCTGATGGACACCCTGGTGTGCACTGGGGGAATAGAAAGGGTTATAGTGATTGTATCCATTGGTGCCTACCCGGGCCAATCGATACGTGGAACGAACTTCTGTTAGAGATGATTAAGAGACAGTCTACATTGTCATCAGAAGCGGAGGCACAGCTATAAGTTTGGAGGGGTGAAAAAGTTTTCAAGAAAAACAAAATGCACAGTTCAAGCAAGAGAAGTAAACTAGGGAATAAAGTATTGATTCTAAGAAGATGCACATAATATTTTTCCGAGATTGGCTCATCCCGATGTATCTGAAATTAACAAGTGAATTGTGTTTATAAGCATTCAATTCGGCGAAGAAGACTGACAATAGCATAATTTTCATGCGAGAAGCGGCTGTTCATTTGCTTCTCTGTTAGACAGGTTTCTAATGCTAACCCAATGCATTGATGCATACAATGTTCATCGAATTTCACTTGACTCGAATACGTAAAATGAAAAAAACAGATAGATCCAGAACACTGCAGAAGTGAGTGAAGTTGGTATTTGTAATTTCCCACAACACTTCAAAGGACAGGCAAAACTAACTAGAGTAATTGAGAATATTGGTATACCTCACTATTCTACAGTAATTCAGGGCAATCCAAAAGTAGCAAAACCGTGCAGTCTTCAGATTTTCTTGTCAAAATATAGTTTAGGACTGAAGTAGATATTAGAACAACAGCACCTTTGGGTTTTCGCAGAACACTGAATTTGATTGGTGCCCATTACATTACATCCATACTTCCATGTGCATATACATGTACAAAAATGCCTTGGCAAACTTTTTAACAGCATTCTCACCCTTGAAGATAATGTTGGCAATTTCATTGAGCTAAGCATCAAGAAAGAAGTTTCAAGAAACATATGGACTTCGAGAAATATGGCAACACTCGGATTAAGATGATGATTGTTTACCTAACAATAGGTTTTTTAAACTATATAACTTCAATAACTTTATAACACCAAGATTCACTGTGAACTAATTACTAGACTTCAACAAGAACATGGGAACATAGTTATAATTAAAAGTGATTTCAGCAAACTAGAAGCAAATTTCACAACAAAGATGATAACCATTATAGTAAAAGTAATCTTGCAGAATACTTCATCCATCTAGATAAACATACTATCAAGATAACAAAAACACACACAAAAAAAAAGTCACAGTTCTACTTATACATACATAAACTCAAAGCATGGCACGACATTCGTTATACAACAATAAATAAAATTTCAAAACAATTTTCCCATATGAACAAGATATTTCTCGACTTAGGTCCACAATATGCTACAATAAGACAAAGTTCACATAACTGAAAACTGCAGCGTAAAACTAGTTTCACATTATAAGAACCATTCATACAATCTACAGCCAGTTTTTACAATCACAGAAACGTTAAAACAATCCAAAGGAACAAAACCTAACTCAACATTACCAGAAGGGCATGCCTTAAACCTCATTAATCTGATATGAACCCAGAGTAAAAGAGAAGAGCTCTCGAACGGGTGGATACTCGACCAAGGAAATATCCATGGCATATCCACTCACCGGCAGCTTCAAATCACGCAAAACAGTAAATGCCTCCGCCATACGAGTCCTTGGCACCTCCTCAGCCACCGGACAATAAGGAATCCACGTATCCGGGCGATGCTCCTCCCCAATTTCAACACCTTCTTTCTTCATCGCATCACATAATTGAGAATGAAATTGAAGGAGCGAGATCGATGGGGTCGGGGCGAGAAAAAGAACATTGTTGTCGTTCGGGAGGCTTCCAATTGAAGAGAGGGAAACAGCTAAAGGTTCTTGCTTAGAAGCAAAATTTCTAAGGATACTCTCCAGTTTAGCAATATCAATAAAAGGGCTTGAAAATAAAGTAATGTGCGGTCTAGATTCAATCTCAATCAGCTGAGTGCTGATCTGCCGTCGAGCCAACACATTCCAGGCTTTCAATACCTGATTCTCCAGCGCTGGATCGAAGTAAAGCTCAATCGCGTATCCTTGCGACATTGTCCCTAAATTATTTTTACAAAAATACAAATACAGATATAAATTACAAAATGAACAACGCAAAATCAATAAAATGCAGCAAATAGTGATATAATAAGCGTAAAATCCAAACTTAAAAGCAATTATTAAGATCTAAATATTACAGAAATTAAAAACTATGTTATCAAGATTACATGAAGCTGAATTTAAAAAAAAAAAAGAAGAAGAAGAATTGAGGTTTAATTAACAGAATCGAAATTAGAACATACCTAATTGAAATTAGAGACGGCAGAGGCGGAACAGCCGGAAAACGAGAGCCAATTATCGGAATTGGGGGCAAAAGATAAATACTGAAAATTTGAAAGGGTTATGGAGATGGAGATGGAGAGTCGAGGATTATTAAAGGTAAAAAAGAAAAAGAAAAATAATATAATCTGTTAAATGTTAAAGTTTCATATCCGATAGGGACAAAGGGAATCAAGAGTGTTCAAGGAAAGCGAGAACTTTGAAGAGGTTAACCAATAATTATCGGTTTATATATCCATACCCTATATATATATATATATATATATATATATATATTATGATTTTCACTGACCTAAGTGAAGGGTTTGGGTACACCTGCAAATATTCAAATTGCGGATGACTTAATTTGGAATTGAAAAAAGCGAGGTCCTTGGAGCAAATTAATATACACTACTAACAATAAAGTTTAGTCTCACTTTGTGGAATTTCACAAAAAAAAAAAAAAAGTAATTGTTAAATTTGAGAGAGTTACATATTTAAATTTAAATTACTATTTTGATTTCTTGAAAATTTTGGGTTTAACTTAAGGTGATGGCTCGTTTGACCCCAACGTGGTTGAAAAGTTACAAATATGGGCTTGGACTGTAAACGCGAATAAGATGGGAGTTAGATTTTTTTTTTCCTTCCTATTATCTTGTTTGGAGTTAAAATTACATGAAAAATTAAATTTTTGTCATTAATAATATTCTATAATAACTAATTATGCAACATGCCGAAATTACAAAACTCACCATATTTGGGATATTATCGAGTAAGACAAAGTTTTACCTAAACCCAAAAGGTCAATCGTCAAATATTAATGTAAGATAGACACCAAAAAGTCTCGCCTAAGGCATTCAATAATTGCAATTTGCAAGTGTAGAGTCTTCAAGTAGATAACTTGTTTTGTTCTGTTTTTAAATTTCTTGTTTAAATCCCTAATATTGCAACTTGATCAACTGCAAAATTGTATAGGCATTTCTTGTTATTTATAGAGCAATTTATATATATACTTTTCAGACATGAAATAAGGATGGCATAACTACAATAACACTGGTTGTTCATTTAGATAGATTTGTAGGGCATCTAGCCAAAAAGACAAAATGTATAGGAACAAGTTACTTATCAAATAGTTTAATGAGTTATTGTGATTAATTAAAGTCAATGAATCGATAAAAAATATTCAAACCGTGTTAAACTAATATTCTTGTTGTAGGTGGGACTTTTACTAGTCTATGTGCCGTGAGTATTTCACAAATGATTGAAGATTGATATAAGCTTTGAGAATTGAAATAATTTAATTTTTGAAGACCTTTTTTTTTTCCCTACTCAAGAGAGGTGCCCTAGTGATCTTGACCCGACAGATTCAGGTTCATAGTCACTATCTTATGCCAAGTTTTTCCATTGCAGTCTTGCTCCAAAAGTTCTTTTAGCCGTTCATTCCCTGTTTAGCTAGATGATCTACACGTTGGTTCGTTTCTCGCCAAATATATTGGATATGCACTCGCCAATTCAAACGAAGTTTGTCTCGTGTGCTCAAAGGAAGCGTCTTGATTGCTCATGTAGGCCTCTAAGTTATTTCTTTTCTCAGCCCATGCCAACTAATTTCTTAGACTTGGACTGATTTCTTCGACATAAAAAAATGGAAAAATTCTTTGAAGATTGGTCCTAGCCTCCTAGGAATGGTGAATGACCTGGACCTGTTACTAAGCAGATACATTTTATGGGTTTGGGCCTCTTGTATAAGATTTAACATTTGGGAGGAAAAGGGAAACCCAAACCACAATAACCAATAAACAGCACTAACTCTCTTATGTACAATTAAGGAGAAATAAAAGTGCAACACACCACTAAAATTGATTAAATTATATTAACACCAATAGAAAATCCATTATTAGTGAAGGTTCGTGAGCTTATATTCGCAAACGATACAAAAGTTAATATTAGATAAATGATTAATTTTTTATTAAATAAACACTTTCACTTTTCTATTTAAATTTGAAGTAACTAAATTCTTTCAACTTCAATATTAATGTTTGCTAGCTAACATACATTTATTACCGGGATCACGGCCAATTACGTTCTTTTAGTTTAGTTGGGTTGAATATTTGTAAATAAGGAAGAAAAATTAAATATTGAAATGAGTCAGTTTAAAATTCACGATAATATATAACTCTAATTGAGTATTAACAAATATAAGATCCACATTCATTAACTTATATCAAGGGAAAATAATTGTTAAAGAATATGACATTTTCAAAACAAACACACACAAAAAATATATATATTCATATTTGAATGTTCGAGATGTATATCAATAATACAGAATGAAATTGTCTAATCTTCGAAACATAGTATTCAATATCATGTTTATTGTTGTCGCATTGATTTATAGATAAATCAAATTATTCCTTACATTTATAAATGTTCAAAATTATTAGAAAACTAGCATTGACGTCGAATTCCAGATGGAAGTCATGACGTAGCATTTCAAGTTGGAACTCGTAGATAGAGCGGGATAAGATTATGTGGCTCAGGAGGCGCATCCCACACCGAGAAGGCGCTAGTAGAGTTCATCCACTTATCACTCATTTCAGGATAATGGCGGTCCAACACATCTTTCAAGCTTTCCGTTGTGTTCACCCATTCCAATCCTTTCTTCGTGTATGCCTCTTCATTAAAATCACTCGTGAAAAACCTATCCGCCTCTAACCTCCTGTCAAACATGCAAATCCGATCCATTTGTTAACGACTCATTCATTCTTCGTACTCAAATTACAAAAAAATTAACAATTGGTATCTTAATTACCTAGTAGCCATGAGAAGGAAAATGATAAAAGAAGTTTCGCTGATGGCAAAGCCTTTGATCTTCTTTTCTGCAACGAGGCCCACCATAACATCAAGCTCCTCAACATCATTACCGTACACTTCGCGGAGAGTCTTCACAGCTTCAACGTCATCCGTTAGATCTTCCCATTTAGAGATGGGAATCAGTAGCAGGGCTCTCCTGAAATCATTGTATCGTGCAACACTTCTCTCCCTGTCCCTATAAACTGCGCACATGAACCCAATTTTCACGCTAATAAATATAGATGTACGTTAGTAATCATATTGCCACATTAATACGATCATCCAGGGACGAAGCCAGGATTTTGGTTCTGTGGGCGAGGAAAAAAAAAGGGGTAAAACTTGAATTTTGTAGGTTTTGGGGGGAGAAATTTTAAAACTTAAAAATTTATAAGGTCAAAAAGTTATTTCTCAAAAGTTGGGCGGGCCAGCTGCCATCTCCAGCCTCCTGGCTCCGTCACTGCGATCATCTATACTACTAATTAATTACTTTCAAGAGCTGCTAGATCAACTCGATCGGGACGATCAGTGCCGTCGACATTTTGGGGGATAAGGTCCCTGAGCCACATGGGATAATTCCAAAGCTCAAGTGCACCACACGCTTGGTGGCCCATGGACACCATTTGTCTTGTAAATCCAATTTTTGACAAATTCTGCACTCCTTGCTGACCAATCAGCTCCGCCATATCAATTCTGTACAATTAATTAATTAATTATTTAATTTATCCACGTAAAAGAAATTTGAGTTTAAAAAAGAAAAGTCATACTCTTCAGTGGGGGGAGGAGATTTGTTTGGTCCAGGAGCAGCATCTATATTTCTAAGGTGAAGTTTATCTGGTAGGAGAGGGTGCATCCTATAAACTGCAACGAATTCCTCTGTCAATGAGTATGGTACGCCATGATCATTAGGCTTCTTTAAACCGATGATGCCACTCAATATGGCTCCTCCTCCAATATGTCCAAATGTGTCTTTGAACTTCTTCCCCAGCAATCCGTACCTAATTTATAACTCAAAAAATGTGATTTAATGGCAAAATTGTTTTCTGAATTTCTTTCTAATTGTAGGGGAATTGAATTTGTTTACCAATTGCCGCGCATTCCTGCTAGTAACATGTCAGTTTTGAGAAGTTCAACAGTCCAATCAATTGTGTGGATTTTGGCAATTACAGCAGAAGTTACTAGCCTTGCATGACTGTATAGTTCCTCATCGTTCAATTCAGGGTACTCTTTCTACAAAAATTCACAAACTCAAAACTTAATCTCTATGTAATTATTTGTCTATGATTTGAAATTATAGCTAGCTCAATAATATTAATTAATATATATATATATATATATAGTGGCGAATCTAGAAATTTGGGTCAGTGGGGGCACAAGGGACGGAGCCAGGAATTTTACCGAGGGGGTGAAATTGTTGTGATATAGTTATACAATTTGTTTTTTGCCAAATAGACGAAGGATTTAACCCCCCGTGGTACGATACGCTATATTTATGGGGAAAAATATAATAAGGAATTACGTTCAATTACAACTTTTGACACACTTTATATTCTTATACCTCTTTCGTTATAGCCAGAATTTTGGGTTTTGAGAGGGGGAGAACTCAAAATAAAGGGAGAAAAAATGATATTTTTCGATCTTGAGGGAGACCTTTAAAAATTTGAGTTGGGGCATTAAGGTGATTTACAAATTAAATTAAAAAATACGTATATATTAAAAAAAAAAAAAAGAAATTGAGTGGGGGGCATGGCTGACTGCCCCCCTCTTTAGTATGTAAATCCGCCCCTATATATATATATACAGATATATATATATACATATATATATATATATATCACCTTTAGTGCATCACATATTGCATTGTGTTCCATGACGAAAAGGGCTTGCAGCGTTGAGAGACCAGCCCAGGTGTTACGAACATCACCAGATATGGTAGTTCCATTTGGGTTAACAAGAAGAAGGCCATCTTCTGAAATCTTCAGCTTTCCATCTTTGAAGGTCCTTACTTTCTTCAACGTTTCTTTATCGCTTCCATATATGGCACTCCCATCCCTTCACAAGTTTACATTTTTTATTTTATCTTTTTTAAAAAAAAAAGTTTAATAGAAAATCAAACACATATTTTTTACCGAACGAGCTAGGGGTATCGCATAAGTTCAATTATATTTTAAGATGAACTATATATATTAATCTTACCACCATGGTGTCCGGCGGTTCAAAAAACCACTTTTGATTCCAGAATAACCGTGATTAGTCTTAATCTCTTTGGACTTGTAGAACTTAAAGGATTTGAGAGGGCATTGATTCGCAACTTCAATAGGTGCTGTGAGTTCGATCTAACATATGAACAATATATCAAAATTCAACAATATATATATATATAGGGATAATTACGCTGGAGGTCTTGAGGTATTGTCTAATTACAAAAAACATCCCCCAATTTAATAAATTACATCTAACATCCAAGGTTTTCGTGTATTGATGTAAAAATGGATGGAAAGTGGCAAAAGACCTAAATGCCCTTACAAAATATTTTTTTTAAAAAAGAAAAAAAAAGCTGAATTACCAAATTACCCCTTTACATCTCTGTATTTACTTCTAATACCAATTTTATAATAAAAAAATAAACTTAAAAGAAAAATACTTATAATATATATGTATATGTATATATGTATGTTTTATCTTAGAAATTGCTTGTGTGTGAATGTGTGTATGTGTGTGTGTGCGTGCAATTGTGTGTGTGACTGTGTGTATGCGTGTGTGTAATTTTGTGTGTGTGCGTGTGTAATTTTGTGTGTGTGTACTATTGTTGTGTGTGTATTGCGTGGGGGTGGGGTGGAGAAGACGACACCCCCCCTTTTTTTTTCCTTTACTTTTTATTTATTTATAAAGTAATATATTAATAAGTAATTTATTTTAGAAATTTAGTTAATTAAAATATAATTTTTAAATTTATTTATAAATTTCATAAATTAATTAAAAATATAAAGTTTTAATTTATATAAACTATTATATAACCTAAACTATTATACATTAATTTAATTAAAAGAATAAAATGATATTTTACATATAATTTTTTTATTTTATAATTTTAATAAGTTAGAATTTTTTTATTTTGTTAACAAAAATTTTCAATTATAAATAATTATTTATATACTTTACATACACAATATTACATATAACACCTATGCTTTTATAAAATATTACAAATTAAATAACACTAAAAGGGTATAATTGTCCAAGAAAAGTTTGGTCTTCTGGTCCAGAAAAAGTAGGGGGTATTTTTGGAAGTTTACCTAAAAATTTAACAGAACCCTAACGAAAGGGGTTCGATGTTAGACGGAATAAACGGAATGAATGTTAGATGTAATTTATTAAACTAGGGGATGTTTTTTGTAATTTAACAATACCTCAGGGGTAATCAGTGTAATTATCCCTATATATATAAGTACATTAAATAATTAGGATTTACCGAATTAAATCCTAAATGATTATAAAAGAATAATGGAGCAAATAGTTGAATTAGATTATACTTCGGGTTATATTTGGAGTCCTGAAACTCCTTAAAAGTTAACCAGACTTGTTATTGTTTTTTGATTTACAACAGTGAGAGCGTATGGATAGTGATTGCTCACTAAAACCTCTCATTTTTGTTACTGTATTATAGTCTGTAGGACATAATTTCCTGCATATATATTTAATATAAACCTGATGATCAGTATTCTCAATGTGATCAACCCAATCATGTATCATAAATTGTATCCAGGACGCTGCAATCATATTGAATTGTTTTCCAGTGTCGATGAATTTTCTACGTGCCAAGAGCTTTGTTGCCACCGATATCGGATCTGGCCTTATTAGCTGCACAATTTTAACAAACAAAAATTAATTGATTATTGCACCCTATAAAGTCCTTCCAAGGTTGTAGTAGTAGTAAGATATATTTATTACAAGCCTGTATGTATGTATGTATGTATGCACCTTGTTGGTTTGATCAACAGGAAGGATGTTTCTGCCAAAGAAGGATGCTTCGACGTCGCCAGCAGCTTCATTGAAAGGCTGATTAGATATTGATTTCCAGTCAGCTGTTCTCACAGGGTGATCCGGTGGGTTAAACCGCACACCGGACGGCTTTTTTCCAACGTTAAACAAGTTGTACTCGTTGTGAAGATGGCGGCGCATAACGAGGTATATCAATCCCAAGAACACCGGTAGCCGGTGCCAAATTCCTAACGTGTCTACGGAATGAACAATCTGCATACAATGACAAATCCTAATCATTTTATATTTATTTTATATATATATATGTATATCAATCAGCACTCTCTCACACACGAAAGAGAGAGAGAGAGAGAGAGAGAGAGAGAGAGCTTACGAGGAATATAAATTTGTCTATAAGAGTCATTCTTTCAACAACTTCATGGAAGTGTTTGTGGATGAAGATTTTGAAGGGTTTGAGCAAGAAGTTTTTGACGGATGCCATGATCATATGAGACATGAAATATGCCTCGTAATTGAGAAATGAATACTTAGACACAGAGACCGAGCTAGGGGGCATGATGGGGCCGTCGCCACCCCTCAATTATTAAAAAAAAAATTAGTGGTTCAAATTTTTTATAAAAAAATTCTCCCCCAAAAAACGTTTTTTTTCATCAGGTTTTGCCCCCCTACCCCACCATTTTTCTTTACTTTTCTTTATACTCTATATCTTGTCCCCACAAACACCACTTTTTCTTTATTTTACTTAACTTTTCTTTTACTCCCCAAATCACTCTTGTATTCACGCACCATTGTTCTTCTTCTGCAGATTACAAGCAAAGCTGAAAGCTCCATTCCAGTATCCAACTCTCAAGTCTCAAGCTTTCTCAAGATCCACCACTGCTGCTGCTGCTGTCGAACTCGCCGCTCACACACGCCCTCACCCCTCGCCGGTTCGCCCCTCTATTTAGGCTTTAATTACTTAATTTCAATTTGTAAATCTTAATTTGCATGATTGATGAATTGAAAAAGATGAGAACAACATATCTCTCTGTACTATATTTCCCCTCATGTTTTAATTATTTTCCCCTCATGCTTAAGTTTCACTAGAAATTATAAATTTAATGACTGAAATAAATTAACATTTTTAGATCTAAATATTTATCTATCTATACTTTATGTTGTAATAGATATATTTTAATAGTTTAATTAGATAAAATAAATAGACCACTACATAACTAATTATCAAATAATTCCCCTTCATTTTTTACCAGATTATATATTATGAGATAGAGAATAATTCAACCCTAGATGAAAACAAATAAACAATACACAGAGAGTTCTAGGTGTTTGGGCAAAGAATACGTAATTGTCCTTGGCGTGTACGTTGGAGCGAGGGAGCACTTTAAATCTTTTATATAACTTTATACCCGCAGGCCGTATTATACTATATCCTAGTAGTCTTTCATATTTATATTGACAAACATGGGGTTATATATGTTGTGTTTTTTTGACTAATTAAATTGTCAATGTTATTTTGTTGTATGTGCAATTCATGTTTAACTAATATAGATTGTATTTTTGCATATACTTTTTTAGGTAATTAATCATGAGTAACAATAAAACTGATTGTTACTTTAAGAAACGGTGCAGTCAACAGGGTACGGGTCCTCCTATTCTTGAGACTTCATCCACGGTTATTTCTGAAGCTTCCAAGCTTTCCGATGATCAAACATCTATTCCCGAGTCTTCTCCAACAAAAGTTCGAAAGAAATTGTCCAAACTTTTGATGTTGATTCAATGATTGATGAGTTCGATGACTTAAAAACTCATCGAGTACAACTTAGAATGTCTAACTTAAATAAGCAGTCATGTTGGTTTGTTTTATAAGACTTCAATTGTATATTTTTGGATGAGATTTTTTAGTAGATATTGTATATTTTCTCACATAAATATAGCGTACCGTACCGATGGGGGCAAGCCCCCCGCACCCCCCATAAATCTCGCCCCCTTCCATAAGATTCCTGACTCCGTCCCTGCTTAGACACAAGATATGAGACCTTTATATATACACAGAAAGGGGGGAAAAGTGAATAGCATCCATGCATGTATGGTCATAAATTTTTGATATGTTCACACACGCATGCATCTCTCTTTTTCTTCCTAACGTCCAGTGCACCTTCACAGTTAATGCACGGGACTAATAGTTAGGTATCTTTCAAAATCGTCGAGTACTTACGAAAACTCTAGCTCAGATCAAATTGATCGTATCTAAGTGTATTTTACAAAAAAAGTATATTACACTTGTCATATAATTGGTAAGTTATTTTAAAAAATACACGCGGGTTTGGCCGAGCGGGGTCTGAACTAGAATTTCCCCGAGTACCTATCACCTGATTCATATTGTAGAATTACATGCATGCTTAACTCTTACATACTTTGGTTAACTAGTAAATAACACGTTATATGATGTTGTTAAATTGGTTTATGTATATAGATATTGTTTAATTTTAAAAGAAATTATTAATTCAAAAATTAAATAATAATTAACTAAAGAAGACTATTTGAAAAAGTAAACATTAATTGACACGAAAGACTAAATTAAAACGTATAAGAATTAAGTTTTGTGAAAATTGAAGCCTAGATAATAATGTAAATAAATAAATTCTTATGCAAATTCATACTTCATTTATTCCTTCTCTTGTTTATTTTTTAGGGAAAATTATTGGTGTAGTAAATAGGAAGATTTCAAATTTATAAAGACACAACAATTCTTAACTAATTAGGGAGAAGAGATTACTAAACTTTATAAATTAATAAAATGGTAAATTCAATGCAAAATTATATTTGTGTCACCTATTTCTTTTCTTTTTTTCAATTATTCATGTTCTTCACTTATTAATAAATTGAAGTTTAAGTTTTTTTTTCTTCTTACAAAGCTACCAAATAGATTTATCAAAAAAATGCAAGTGATATTCTATTGTATGTTTGAAACAAATTATTAAAATGACAAATTCGATGCAAAATCATTTTGTCCTACTCACTTCATATGTTTCCTCGAAAAATAAAAGTTAGCTATTCACCCAATTTTCTTTCATAGCTAATTAATGTTTATTTATCTTCATTTATACACATGGGCCCATCACATTGAACAATTAATTAAAGCAATATAAGTTGGGAAAAGTTGTACGACACATCTAAAAAATTTAAAACAATAATATTATATAAGTTTTCTTTATAAATAATGATTTTATTTTTTTTGGCAACTTCATCGTCTCTAGCCTTGCTATTAAATGCCTTTAACTATCTCATTTGAACGAATAGAATATTACTTGCATACATACAATAGAATATTACTTGCATTTTTTGATAAATCTATTAGGTAGCTTTGTAAGGAAAAAAAAGAAAGTTAAATTTCAATTTGTGATGAACGAAAAAATTACTAAGTGAAGAACATGGATAATTTTTTTAAAAACAGATGAAATAGGTGATACAAATATGATTTTTTATTACTATTTTAGTACTTTGTAAAGTTTAAGAATCCCTTCTCCCTAATTACTTAAAAATTGTTGTTTCTTTATAAATTTGAAATGTTCCTATTCCCCAAACAATAATTATCCCTATTTGTTATTGATCATATATGCTCTCCTCTTCTTTTTTTTCTTTGACTTCTTTATCCCCTTACATTTCTATCTTTATTTTGGCTCACCAATTTTATACAGGCTTTTCCTCTCATACATACATACATGAAAAACATAAAGGACACTTTTCAAATTTAATCCTGTAATTTAGGGGTGTAACAAAATTGGTCCAGTATCTTGTGCAATTGGCAAAATTGATCCTGTAACTATCAGAAATTAGCGATTTAAGGACACTTTTCCTCTCATTTTGGCATAGTTCCTCTCATTGTGGCTCACCAATTTTATATCTATGTAGACTTTTCCTCTCATTTTCTTTTTTAATTTTTCTTTCCTATTCTCTAAAGCAACCGCAACATATTTCTTCTCAAGATAATACTTTCCTTTGTGTTTAGCTTCGATAATGTGGAAATGTATGTTTTTCATTTATAAAATTTTTATAAATGAATATCATACATTTCCACAGATAGAAAAGTAATGGAACTAAAATATATGTATATTGCATGTAAAAAGCTAATGCGCAATAGAGAAAACTAATAAAAAACATGATGTAGAATATTTTTCATTTATTAACCTGATTTTTCCTCGCATCGTTTTTTGGATTCCATTCATAGCATTTTTTCCTAAAGAAAACATTAACCAAATTTCAAATAAATAGTCTTTTGCTGACACTAATGATTTAGTTCATAAATATATTTAGTATAACTAATAAGCTTTATGAAACCATTCAAAACTATAACGGATCAAGTGGACATTTAAAATATTTGAAGGCAATAAAATGGAAAAAAATTGATCAAAATAAATTTATGAGTAAAATATTTAAAGAATTTAAATTATTGAACATTCAAAAACCTAAATTATAATTCAACAAAGTAAATTCTTACTAGATAAAATATAATTATTATATTTTAAGTTTTTATAAATTCTCTTGGTTTATCTTGATGACTCGTGATGTTGCTTTCAACTTTGTTAGATAAGATTTTATTTATTTATTTATTTATTTATTTATCTTCATGAATATTCAGTTATCTATATTCCCCTCATTCAATAAATGATTGTTGGTGTTGTTTTTCTCCTCTATTAAATTGTTGAAATTAAATTAAATTGTAAGCATAAGAATACCAGCATTTACTGAAATTATTTTATCTAATGTTTGGATTATATGTTATTTTCTAAAGTTATATATCATTTTTGATATTAAAGATTTATGAAACTTAATGTTGAAGTAGCAAATTAAGAAACTCATTTTCTCAACGAACTCAATATATAAATATCTTGGACAACTATGAGTCATTGAATTGTTTATAAATCTTTTGACTTTGTTTAATTTTCACAGCCAAAAGATATTAATATGTACTCCTGATTTTGAGATGTTATATTTTTTATAGATGTGAAATTTGTCAAATTAATATGATTACTTAATATGAATTATATTTGTCAAATATTTATTTATTTAGAATTCAGCATAAGTATGTAACCTTAGGAGATGAAAAAATATTTAAATTTTTAAGTTATATGCTCAATAAATTTAAAGTTTACAATTTATGAAAGAAATATCATAGAAAATTGATCTTTCTTAGTTAAATAAGCATGTTATTTAACTTTTGTTAATGTTTATTAACTACTCATAAATCATCTATTTTGGATGTCTTATCTTAGTTTTCTAATTATTAGTATCAATTTTAATATCTTTGTATTTAAATGGAGGCCTGTTTGGTTTAAATTTATTTATTTGAAAAGATTATTATAAATGAACTCATAAAGCACCAAATTAGATTAATATGTAGAAACTTAAAATTCAATATTATTTCAAGCCAAGAATAATTGTGAGATGTACAAGGTATATATAGACAAGCTATATGAACCCTATTCTAACAAGGGATCTACAACTAATAAGGAACTATAATGCTAACATATATACAATATATATCTTACAAGATACAAGATTTGATATGGTGAAGATATGATAAACATGGAAAGCTAGATAAGCATGGAGCTTGTCACGAAGAAGTTCAAACCGGCCAATAGACAACGATTTGGTAAATATGTCGGCGGTTTGATCATTAGTCGAAACAAAATGAATATCAAGTTCATGATTGGCAACCTTTTCTAGCATGAAGTGGTAGTCAATTTCAACATGTTTCTTACGAGCATGGAATATAGGATTCTTGGACAAACAATTTGCCCCAATATTATCACACCATAATGTAGGAGTAGACGAAGAAAAATAAAGTTCCCGAAGAAGTGGTTGAAGCCAAGTGAGCTCGGCGGCAGTGTCGACAAGAGATTTATATTTAGCTTTAGTGGAAGATCGAGCTATGATTCTTTGCTTGCGAGTGATCCAAGATACAAGATTTGGACTAAGGAAAATTACATAGCCCCGGTGGGTTTTCTGTCATCAAGTTTGCCAGCCCAATCTGCATATGAAAAGACTGTCAAGGGTAGATAAGAAGAACGTGTAAACTTGAGACTAAGGCTGAGAGTGTGTCTCAAGTACTGGAGTATCCGCTTGATGGAAATCCAATGTGTATTAGTCGGAGAATGCATAAATCGGCAGACCTTGTTGAATGCAAAAACAATATCTAGACGAGTGAAAGTGAGGTACTGAAGTGCACCAACTATCTCTCGGTACTTGGTCGGATCAGTGAATGTAGTTCCAGCAGACTTAGATAGTTTGGTGACAGGCTTGGACGATTGCATACCAGACTTATCTAAGAGATTCTGAATATATTTCTGCTGAGATATAATAATACTATCACTAGAAGAAACAACTTCCAGACACAGAAAGTAATTGATACCACCGAGGTCCCGAAGCGCAAACTCACAGCTAAGAGATTGAATGATATCTGGAACATTGGAACAGCTGGTACCAGTAACCAGAATGTCATCAACATAAATTAAAATATAAATCATAGCAGCAGCAGTAGAATAAATAAACAAGGAAGCATCATTTTTCGAAGCCACAAAATCATTCCGGAGTAAGACAAGTGAACCAGGCGCACAGGGCATACTTAAGCCCATAGAGAGACTTTCGAAGTTTGCAGACAAGAGTTGGATAGTAAGAGTCCACAAACTACGGCAATTGAGACATATACACTTGTTTATCAAGGACCCCATTGAGAAAAACATTTTGAACATCTAGTTGTCTAAAAGACCAAAAACAAAAAAGAGCAAGAGACAAAATAATACGAATAGTAGTAGGTTTAATAACAAGACTAAAAGTTTCAGTAAAATCGATACCTTCTTATTAGTGGAAGCCTTTAGCTAACAGGTGGGCTTTAAATCGTTCAATAGACCCATCGGGTTTATGTTTGATTTTGAAGACCTACTTGTAACCAATGACATTTATAGATGGGTGAAACGGTACCAAAATCCAAGTTTCATTATGAACCAAAGTGTCAATCTCTTCTGTCATGGCTTTACGCCAACGTGGATCTTTATTAGCAGTGGTAAAATAAGTTAGTTCAGTGGGAGTATCAGCTAATGGTAAGGTGGATGTACCAGCAAACCGTTTCAGAGTGATGGGTAGCCGAGAACGGAGTTGCATATAATGTGTTGGTTGGAAAGTAGCAATAAGTGGAGTGTTATTTTCAGGTGGAGTATATGGGGTAGTTAAATTGTTGCTAGAAGTTCCGGTGGTGGAGTATATGGGGTAGTTAAATTGTTGCTAGAAGTTCCGGTGGGAGGAATCATGAAGTGTGTTGGTGTTTGAGATTTGGGCGAGATTGGTAATGGAGATGAGGAAAGCTGTTGTGATGGGCTTTGTGAGGTTGGTGAAGGATTATGTATAGGCAAAGTGACCCAAGTTCCGTCTGCAGGACTGATATTTGTGCTAGTAGAAAGAGCGGTATTTGGAGCAGGACCAAGGATATATTGCTTACAGAACAGAAATGAGCTTTCATCAAACCGGACATACCGAGCAATGTAGAGGCGGTTGGACGAGATGTCAAGGCACCTGTAACCATGATGGGATGGGCTATACCCAAGAAATACTCACAGTATAGATCTAAAATCTATTTTGTGATTGTTATAGGACGAAGAAGAGGAAAACAAAGATAACCAAAGACTTTGAGAAAGTTGTAATTCGGAGTTGTTTTAAAAATTTTGTGTGAGGAAAGACCTTTCCTAAGGTAGGTGACGGTAGTTGATTGATAAGAAAAACCGTTGTTTCAAAGGCATAATGCCAAAATTTATTGGGAACCGCCCAAGCAGTGCCAGTTTCAACTATATGACGGTGACGACGTTCAACAATTCCATTTTGTTCATGCGTGTGTGGGCAAGTTAGGAGGTGGACTATACCATGAGTTTGAAAAAAACACTTTAGTTTTTGGTATTCGCCCCTGCCATCGGTTTAGACCGATTGAGTTTTTGAGTTAAATTATCGTTCAACTAATGATTGAAAATTATGAAAAACAGTAAACACATCAGATTTTTGAGCAATAGGGTGAAACCAAATAAATTTAGAAAAATAGTCAACAAAAATAACAAAGTACCTATGGCCATCAGAAGAAAAAAAACAAGGGAAAGGTCCCCATAAATCCGTAAAAATTAAATCTAAAACATTATTACTCCTAGGGAGAAAGGGATAATCTTAATGATTTGCCCAAAGGGCACGAATGACACGAAGACTCTGGAACTTTGGTGGTACATAGAAGGTTATTTTGAGAAATCACTTGCTGGAGTATGCGAGAGCGTAGGTGCCCCAAACGTTGATGCCAAATTGAGTAAGGTGCACATATGGTAAGAGACACAGATGGTGGTGCAGAAGATGGTTGAGAAAGTAAGTAAAGCCCTTCATTGCTCGGCCCGATAAGAAGAATTTGCTTGATATTTCGATCATTCACATGAAAATAAGAGGGGTAAAACTCAAAGAAGACATTATTATCAGCATAGAAACGTTGAATAGATAATAAATTTTTATAAATATTCGGAGCATGAAGAATTTCATTAAGGTGTAGAGAACCTGTGGTGGAAGAAATCAAAGAGAAACATGTTTGGTAATTGGGAGACCTTGTTCATTACCGACATGCAATTGATCATTGCCATTGTAGGGTATAGTAGAGTGGAAAATGGAGATATCGGAAGATACATGGTGAGTTGCTCCAGTTTCAGGATACCAGTTCATAGAAGAAGGTATAGATGGATAGGTAATGTGAGTAGAATGTGGTGTATGAAGGAGACATAAGGAGTATGAGATGGACATGTGCAGTAGTTGCCAGGACGAGGTGGATAATGGTTATAAGAAGGATCAAAGAACTGAAAATTAGAAGTACTGGATTGCTTATAGTGTTACCGACTTCGCTGCGGCCTCTACCACAGCCACGATTGGATCTTCCTCTCCCATGATAGTTGTTATTGCCCCCACAAGAATTGAAGGGTTGCTCGAGTTGAGAGAGATTAGTTGTCGGCTGAGAGTTCCCTGGAACCGAATCGGTAGTACCAGGCGGGATAGAGATGCTATCTACATAAAGAAATTCTTGTGTCATCAGAAAACTAAACAAATCTGAATAAGTTATCAGATTTGGGCGGGCGGTAAGAGTGGTTACACAATCATAAAATTCAGTGCGGAGACCCTTGAAGATATAAAGATTAAAATCAGTGGTAGTTAGAGGTTGGCAGGCGGCGACAAGTTCGTCGGATATGAGTTTAGCTTTCTGGAAGTAGGTTTGGATAGAGTCGTCGCCTTGCTTAAGGGTTGGAGTTAAAGGCATAGATGCATAATACGTGCTTGTGAAGGAGAGGCAAAGACACGTTCAATAGTAAGCCATATCTCATGAGACGAAGAAGCTCCGACAATGAGACAGACGACCTCTTCCGTAAGGGAGTTGATGAAAGAACTCATCAATAAGTTATCTTGTTGCTACCATTGAAGAAATTTAGGGTTTGGGACACTGGTATTTGCTTCAGCATCAAGAAGTTGGAAAAGAGTGGTCGAACCATTGACATAGGAGAAAAGATTAAGCCCTTTGATTAGGGAAAGAATTTGTGTACGCCAAAAAAAAAAATTTTGGGAGTTAGTTTTATGGAAAACTAATTGTGTATTTGGGTGAGAGAATTTGGAGAAAGGCTGCTGGACGGCGGCCGTGGCGGGGGGTTAGGAAAGGCAGATTCCACCGTGGAAGAGGAGATTGGCTCTGGTGCCATATAGAAACTTGAATTCAATATTATTTCAACCCAAGAATAATTGTGAGATGTACAAGGTATATATAGAGAAAGAGTATGAACCCTAGTCTAACAAGAAATCTGTAATCCTAACATATATACAGTATATATCTTTCAAGATACAAGATTTGATATGGTGAAGATATGATAAACATGGAAAGATAATATCCTCTAACATAATCAATTTTTTTTTTTTTTGAATGAATTGATTACATGATATATGTCATGAATATTAAATTGCAATAAATTACAACCAACGAACAACTATTATAATCATCTAATGACTGCTATGAAAGTAGAGAAAAATTCACACGTTTTTTGTGAGAGTCGAACCCAAGACCTCTAATATCTTAAGGTCCCAGCTTTGCCAATAGAGTTAGATTTCATCGGCAGATTAATCACTATCTATGAATCTATATTTGATTATCAATTGAGACCCTCATTTTTTTATGTAAATCAAATTGAAAATGTAAAAAAGACAAATTCCATATAGAAGCTCATTACTCTTTGATTTTTGCCATTGTGATTATGTGAAATTCAAAATTTTATTTTCTATATATTTAATAAATAACTTTTCAAATAGTAAGCTGTCATAGTTATAATTTCTTAATCATTTTTCGATATAATTAAACATATATCTTTAAAGAAATGACAAAACTAATAAATGAGATATTAATAATGATAAATACTAATAGCCACTATGAAAACATTTATTCTACAAATGATTGTTAGAAACAAAAATATTTGGATTGATATAATTTTCTCTAAAATTACTGAATTAATAATTAAATACATGATTCAATCATGAAAGTGTACTGATAGTTAACAAAATACAAATTTGACGTTCAAATTTCAAACAATCCATATGTATTTCATAATGCAAGTGTATAAAAAAATTAAAACAATATCAACATTGAAGTTCATATTTTCAAATAATTTATAATATGACAATATCATATAAATAATACAATATAAATATTTACGCTCATATATCACATTAACTAATATTATTTAATTATATAATGAAGGAGTTAATTAATGTCTATATTATTAAAAGTTTAGCATGAACATATTTCTAAAAGTATGCAATTACATATATATGTGTATGTGTTTGCACTGTAATATATATTAACCAGACTTAGTAATTTCACATATTATATACAATACCGCCTGATTCTGTTTCCGGTTGAGTATTCTACAAATATTCTATCAAAGATATCTAGATACCTTGAGACCCGTGCACTTTTTCCCCTGGCCTAAAAAATATGCATTTATCTGTTGATTTTGCACTTCATCATTAAATTAATATTTTGAATGAATAAAGTAAAAACTCTTATCAAAATTTTGTGTGCATTAAAGGGCGTAAGAGAAGCGCAAACAATAAAAACTTTATTTTCAATATGATAAATCAAATTGGAAAAGAAAAAAAAAAACTTGACACCCTATGTTGGACACATGTATATATATACACATATATATAGCTTTTATTTTATCTTTTTTTTAAGTAAATAAATAAGTAGGAGTAACATCATGTACCTCTACATCTTATTATTATTTATATATAATTTTAATGTAGAGTCCTAATGTAATTGTACATCTTAGATACTTCAAATTCATTTTTTTTGTTTATGTTGGGTATATGCCCTAGATGTCAATGAGGACAAATAGGTTGTATAGGGTATCCAATTATGTTGTACGAACTTATCTTTAATAAAGGCAATTATTCTTGTGTTCATATAAACTTCATGTCATCAATAAGTATCGAACAAATAGTCCATGTGTATTTAGGTTGACTCTTCGCCCTTTATAGAATAAAAAAGTGGCACGGGAAGAGTCTGACAGTTGATCACTTAAGAAGGTTCGCAAGTCAAGGAATCTTAATTGGGCATTAAGATCCGACTTGTATAACACTTGCTCTGACAAAGAGTGTCAGTCGAACACTATGGGATAGTGAGAACACGTGTCATAGATATACCAATGGAATTAGTATATTCGAACACAGTTTGCAGTAATCCGATCACATGGGTATTTACTCAGTGACTGTCAATGATTGGATTATTGATCATAATAGTATGTGTAAGCCTTAGACCTGAGGGGTCATGATTAATGTACTTGTACTGTTGAATCTGTTACTAGCGTAGTTAGGCCTAAATCACCCTTAGATGGGGCCGATCTCGAAGTGCGATCTCAATGAGTCAAGTAGCACTTGTAAAGTAATCGCCAAGATGGGATTCACTGTCTCGATAGTAAATAAGAAAGTATCATGTGAGATCATATGCAAATGAAATTATAATTCTTTGGTCAAAGCAATGAAACTAACTCATGTAAGACATGGAGGGTAGTTTGGTAATTTCATTATGCTATGATTTAATGCACAATATCAAGTTTAGTGGTTTGGCATATATCATGACTCTCACTTGATCGAGATACGTCAGTAAAAGGCTTATATGCATATGGTATTTATGGTTTAGAGGTTCGTAAATGATTCGTTTATTTTGTACTCAATTGGGTTACGATGTGAGTCCACGGGACTGGCTAGGTGACACTCACATCCTCTGGTAATTTCTTCCATTGCCAATTGAGACGAACCTAAAGAGTCGCGCTATAAGAAACGAACAAGATGTCTTTTTGTGTTAATCTTTTAGAAAGATAAAATTAATTGGACGGATTGATTTAATGGTAAATCAATAAATTAAATATTTAATTTAATTAGATTAAATTAAATTATTTAAGCAAAGAATTAATTAAATGGAATTAATTAATAATATATATTTTGGATTTAAAAAGGATTTAAATTAAATATATATTAAAAGGTGGACTGAGTTGACTGGGCCAACTAAAGCCCACCTTGATCGACCAAAGGAGCCCTAGGGGCGGCCACTAGGAGTACTAAGGATGTCTCCTACTTGTTGCATAAGTCAGTAGAGTTAAATAGATCTCCAATTGTGTAACAAGTAACCTAACCCTAATTGCATAACACAAAAGGAAGGAAACTCCTACCCTACTCTTTCTCTCTAGTTGTCCGCCACCACCACAATGAGAGATTTTCGAGGATCTTTAGAAGGCTCGTTTCGCGTGAATCTTAGAGACAGGAATTCTGAGAGAGTTGCTGTTACACAAATTCAAGAAAATGAAATCGAAGAGGTACTTAATTTCGTTTATTTTTGAAAAACCCTGAAAATCATCAAACTCACGTTAAAGTGATTCGACTGTAGAAATCCTCAATTGTTCCGCTGCGTTTTTCGCTCAAAGGATTCCTAACAATTTATTATTTGACACTTTTGCCGTTAAAAAAGATATATAGGGATATATTAGGTACATCAATAATTTCAAGAAACCACCATTATTTTTATAATAAAATAGATACACTTGTGACATTTTTTCTTTATACTTTAGCAGTGAAAAAAGAGTCCTATATATGTAATGGTCTAAAATGTTAATACTAATATTTACATACACACAGTACTGTAATGTAATATTTGTCACAATCCTTGAAATTGTCCAAGTAAGCACACATGTGGATAGCCAAATTAAACTTAATGTTACTACATAAGTAATTATTGTACTCCATATTTCTTCTATTAAATATGGATAAAAATAGTTATCAATCTATTCTACAATAATCAAATTTAAAATTTCAAAATAAGACAGTTACAACATAATTTGATTTCAAATAAAAATAAAAATTTAATTTATATATTTATCATATTAATGTAACTGTCAATTATTTATTTTTGAATATTTACTTTACTAATTTCATCAATCATGCATTATTTTTTTGAAAGTTAATACTCATATAAAAGATTTTTCGATGATCATCAAGATTGAATAATTTTTTTATATTTTGTAAATTATAAATAAATATATTATGTAATGATATATATATATATACAAATATATATATATATATATGATTATAATTTCTACATAATTTTATCCCCGAACTTTAGCACAAAGTTACAACTAGTTTTTTCAATATATGTTAAAATTTCTCACTAGAGTAATGCTATATATCCTTCTCCCACATCTCATCTTCTTTTTTCCAAGTTCGTTAAAAGAAATCAAAATAATCTTTTTATATATCAGTTTGTTGATTTTTAGTCAAAAGTCTTATTAATATTTCCACATAAATTTTATATATGTTCTGCCGCTTAGTGATATGTAATTCCTGGTCCTACGGGCTAATTAATTGAATGGCCCTGTGCTTTTTAGAATTTTCCTAAAAAACAGAAGAAAAAAAATTAGGAAGAAAAGATAAGTGACGTTATAAGTGATTTTGGAAGAACAAAAATGTAATGGATGTTTTTTATGTAATTTTTTTTTTTTGAGATAAAATTGATGTTCTGTTTTATTTGTGAGAAATATTTATGGATCAGGTAATTAGATATCATTTTTTATATGCATACCTTAGTCAAACTCATTAATTTTGTACAACGATATATAGGTAAAATGAAACTTATTTTACACATTGTGTTATTTTGAGTTATAATATGTGATTAATTTGACTTCTGATGTAAATATATTATCAAGTAAAGTTTTTTTAATCTTTCTTTAAATGAATTGTCTAATCGTGAATAGTGAGAAATCCGATTTTTCTCCTTCTTTTTACAAGGTCATGTTTTTATATATATATAAAAAAAAAGTTATTTTCTCAAATCTTGCAAAATATAAATGAAAATATTGGATTTTATTTTATTTCAAAAACAATCTGGTATGCTTGTCCATCGAATCATTTTCCAAATTAAAGAAATTTATCTGAAACAGGATTTTTAAGGATGAGTTTGCCATTCAGTTTAGGTCTAAATTTTTAGGTCATGTCTTTTTTCCTTTTCTTTTTCCTTTTTATTTCTCAATATTTCCACTAGGATAATAAAGCTATTATTCTCAAGTGTCAGAGCATGGCTATTCTGGAAATTTTATTCCCGGTTCTACTAAAGTTACTTCATTCAAGTAACCCCCCCCCCCCCCCCCCCCCCCCCCCCCCCCTCCCTTTTTTTTTACTTTCTAAGTATTCATATAAGTAACTTATTATTAAATACCTTGCATGATCAGTTCACCTTGACTGAAAAATGATCATAAAGTTATATATTTTAAAGTTATATATTTTTACAACTATTCAATCAATTGTAGAAGACAACTGACTATTCACCATTATTTTTCAAGATAATATTGCAAAAATGTACAAAAACTTTGACTATTAAACTTTCAACCCAAAGTGGAGTTTTATTCACATTCCATCTCCAAAACCTAGGTGTTACAATATAATTTCGCATAGAACTCTTGATTTGTTCACTCATCTATAGGTGTATTTATATACGTATGGAAATCATACATAATCCAATTTATCTATAAATGTGTTTTTCTTTTTTAGATGCAAACTGTATGAATGTGTCACATAGAAGCTTTCTAATCAATTAGGTGTTACAATATAACTTCGCATAGAACTCTTGATTTGTTCAACTCATCTATAAACGTATTTATATGAGTATGGAAATCACACATAATTCAACTTATCTATAAATGTGGTTTTAACGCAAATTGTATGAACGTGTCACATAGAAGCTTTCTAATCAAACTGAATGAATTAATAAGAAGAGAAAAATGAGTAATTAAACTTTCATCATGCATTTTCAAGTAACTGATTTTTCAAGGAAATTAGACAAGAATGTCGTGGTCTCATTTAACTTGCGTGTAACCGTGGAAATAAGGAGTGGTATACAATAAATCGCGTCCAACATAGTACTTATGTAGACAACACAAAAGCAAGGCACGTGATTCGTACTAGGTACCATTTTCTTGGTAAATGAATGCTGACAAATACAATTATATACATGATCCGGGCAAATCTTTTCTCTCTCTCTTTTTTTATTTTTGGGAAAAATACATTTTACCCCTTGAACTATATATTATGTAACCAAAACCCCCTAAACTATCAAATGTAGCATTTAGCCCCCTAACTCGTTTGAAAATATATTGTACGTTTCTTTTGCAAGATTTGAAAAGTTTCTCACTGCTCAATTAATATAACAGCATTCTCTGCCATAGAATTCGGCCTTCGGGGTCAACCTAGCTGCCCAACTTTAGAATGGACCGAAGGGACCGCAAGATGGGGAACGTCTGTTTTTCATCTTAAGGATAAGTGCAAGTGAAGTCCATTAGAGAGAAGTTAGAAAAGATACATTGCTTATTTTCCAGGAAGAGGAACGTTTTGCTTCGACCTGATCGTAAGTATCCTTACTTGTTAACATATCTTTTAGTCAAAATTCGTATTATACCCATACAATACATACACGTATATATAATACTCTTATATTTTTTCAAAAATTCAGAATGCATAAAAAAAAATAAAAATTGTATGCATTCTGAATTTAACGAATAATACTCGTACTTTTGAGTTAAATCATTTATTATGCATATTTTACATATTTCATATTATAATAAGTTGGCAAAAAAAAAATATTTCAAAATTGAAAACTATAATTAATTTTGATAAGTACTAATTGAGTAATATGAAATTTAAAACTGCGAACATTATTAATCTATTTAAATATTAATTATCGTGAACTAGTGACTCATATAAACTATTGTTTTTATAAATTAAATGTGAATTTTCTTGTCCCGTAATTAACTATCTAAAGTTAACATTTATCACTTTTTTCATTTTATTTTTCTCTTTTTCTTCAAAACTTCTTTTTTTTCCCTTCTTCACAATCGAATAATACTTGGCAGGTGTCATGACTAAAAGTCTCAAAATGAATATATATGTGATGATAGACCCCCTCACATGGGTAAGAATATATATGCGGCGAAGACCACCACTGATCTCAAGTCTCCGGACCACCCAAATATGATCCTTTGTTATCCCCATCCCACACACAACCTCTGCAATCCGAGTTCCATATTCCCTAACGGTCACCTCAGCCCCCACTCCTCTCCACCCATGTCTCTCCGCCACCACCCAACCTGTCACCAACCTCCAATCATCCAAGTCTTACCGCCCCCACCCATTCCCGGCTGTCCGCCCTCTTACGCCATTCCCAAATCCACAACCTCAATGCTGCCTTCAACTCACCCTTAAGCCATCCATTTGTTCAACTTATATAAATTAAAAGCCTCCCAATTATCTATATATACTCAAAATCATGACAAAATTCCAATAATCTCGAATTTTCTTTCTACACAACTTTATCGATTTTACTCTCAATTCTCGAGGAATGTTTTCGAAATTGCTATTCTCAAATTTCTGATGATTTGTTGTGTTCTAGAAGTGAATAGTGTATAGTAATTTGATACTGAGAGCAATTATCATTTTAACAAACATGTGATGACCCTCAAGTTGACATAAAATTTACTTCCAAATTACTATTTCTTTTTACACCAATCGCAGGTGTAATAATAGGATTAATAGATGATAAAATAAATGGAAAAGAAAAAAAAAACTATGTAAGAAGACATAAAAAGAAGGGAACGAAGAAAAAAAACTAATTAGTTAAGGGTATTGTTCGGTATTCAGATTACATTTAAGGGGATAAATGTCATGTCAAATTAATTATTGAGGGAATAATATAAATGATATATTTGGTGGTATTGTTTGAGGAGATGTTTGATACATCATACATGGATAAATATGGTAGTCCTAGTATATTGCTCTCGATTTCTCAAACATCACAAATTCAATTGGGGTGGATAATTTTTATAACACACCACCTATATAAAAACCACCAACCCCAAGTGAAATTTGTGGTGTTTAAGGAATCGTGAGCAACACACAAGGAGTTATATAGAAATATCTCATCACACCTGGTCACTAATAGTTAAGGGTATTGTTGGGTATTCATATTACATTTATGGGGATAAATATCATGTCAAATTATTGAGGCAATAATATAAATGATATATTTGGTAGTTTAAGCCTTTAAGCAGATGCTTGATACATCATACATGGTCTATAATTCAACAGGGCAAAGTGCTTTTTTTCTTTTTCTTGGAAGAACAGGGCATAGTGTATTTGCCCTTTATTTTTTCAATGAAATTTCATACTTCTTATCTTATTCTTTTTGTCATGCGGTCCTTCTTTCTCTCTTTTTTTTTTTTTTTGGTTACACGTTCTTCTTTCTCTTCTATTAGAGTCTACTGTGGAGGCTCTGAAATTTCCTCATGAAGTACTAAGACATAATTTATTTATTTTTCGTAAATCTAAGTCATAATTATTTAAATTCGTCTTTAAAATACTTTGGAAGATTTACACAAATCTCCCCTCGTGTAATGTGTAACTACCCAACTACTCCGTCATATTTTTAAAATTACATAAAAACCATCTTATGTAAACACTTCTTATCATTACGCCACTTGTATTTAAAAATTCTTATAATTTTACCTATGAAAACCTTACAATTAGACCTCTATAAGGGGTGTTGATAATTTCAAAAATCAGATGAATTTTTTGGTAATTACACATTATAAGAGTGGGTATGTCAGTAATTATCCCCTTTTTTTTTTTTGGTGACATAGTCACTCATATAACCCTCTAGAATTTTATCTATATAAAATAAAATAAAACACAACTTTTAATGTCATCCCAATAAGAGTCTATGTGGATTGTCTAATTAAAGTCAATTTTGCCACATAAATAATTTACTTTATATATTCTTTTATTTGATTAGAATAAATATAGTTAGTAATCTTTCTCTAAAATATTCAAAACTTTAAATTCAAGACAAGAAAGTTACTGCTACAATTTAAATTCAAATAAGAAATTAACTTTTTTATATTTATTTTTCTTATTAATAATATTTATGAATCATTTTATTTCTTGAACTAAATAATGTGATTTAAATGCTCATATAACTAAAATTTTCAATGATAGTCATCGTATCTAAATCAAACTTTTAATTTTGCATATTATAAATTATCTGTATTTGATTACTTTTATCAATAAATTAACAAATTAATATATTATATATTTGATTATTTTTACTTGCATAATCAGTATCCCGTGCCTTGCACGAGCTACCACTAGTTAGTTAATAATTTAAATGGTTCGAGTAAAGGTCAAGATCTTTGGATTATGTGATTGATCCATAACATTAGCCCAATCAGAATAATTAATCCAACAGGTTGGGCTCCAATTCTCAACGGCCCAATGGAGCGAGTTAAAAGAAGACTATTATATAATGGAGTTACTATTGTTATGATTTATATACATAATTTCGTTGTGCATATTTCTTTTGTGCGACTTAGGCTTTGTAACTTTGTAATAGAGGAGACTTTTCTGTGGCGGATGAGGACTCCAAATCGCTATTTTCAATATCAAATTCACCCAAGTCCTCTTTAGCTTTTCCCCACATCACTGTGTAGAATCCCATGGCTATTATCGTCGCCCCAATTATGCTGCACATAGACAAATAGTTAGGACATATATAATTGCTTGTCCAAAGTACATTCTAAAGGGGGGGCTAATTAAATACTGAGTGATTCTAGCCCCCGACCCGCTTAAGTCGAACCCAAGAATCGAGTGAAGATAGTTGCAATGTGATTGATATTGGTTCGATTAAACCTAAGTCTGTGCAATTATAATCCAATAAGTACGTACCTTCCGAGATAAAGAGTATCGCCCAGGATAATAACTCCCATGGCAGCAGCAATGGCAATCGACAATGGCTTAAACATAGCGACATAGACGGGTCCTCTCAAATGCAAGGCCCATGTGTGGACAGCATTATTTATGCAACACCCGAATACTCCCTATCCAATAACATTAAAATTGAAAGACATATACCTGGAAACATGTAATAAACTATAACTGATAAGCCTTAGGCAAATGCTAAACATTTTTCGTCACTCACTGAGCATAAGATAGAGACCAATGCAACATTAGGTCTGAATACTCTCCATTTAGTGGAGTCTGGTTCTGCAATCACTCCTACAATAGCAGCAAGAATGCTCACACAAGATGTGTAGAAGAAGACTACCGTCAGTTCCGCTGGGTATTCTTTCATGATATGTGCCTACAGTGTCGAGAAATTTCATTTTAGGGAACTAAATCAAGAATTGAACAATTTACGATTTATTTAGTTGTTTACCTGAATAATGTACCACACGGGGACAAGAAAATATTCGACAGAGAGAAAGAGGCTGCCAATGATCCAGTTTGATTGCGAAGAGTGAAGTGAATGATGCAATGAGGCAGGAGAGGAAGGAGCGGAATTGATGCTAGGACCTTTGTAAAATGTTACTATAAATGCTCCCGATATTGAGATAACGGTGCCAGCAATTTTAGCTAGGCTACTTGTGCTTGATAATGCTACCTTTTCCATTCTACAAATACATTCCCAATCAGTTTCAAGGAACTTCCATGATGCAAAGAATCTTTTTCTTTTTCTTCTCATCTCTTTTTTTTTTTTTTTTGGCAGCACGATTAAAGTTCAATAACTATGTGGAGATACCTTTTTTTTTTTTGGGATAATTGCATAAAATCCCCCTATGTTATTTTGAAAATGCTAAAAACCCCTTGTGTTAACGAAATCGACTAATCACTCTCTGTATTTCTAAAAAGTGTGCAAAAAAGCCAAATTTTATTAAAAAACGAACGCATTTTTCATTTTTTTCACCTTTATTAACATGCTCATTTGTCATTTATATACTTTTCATACTTTATAAAAGGTTTATATACCATCCCTAATCAAAAATTGAGATCCCTAATCAAAAATTGAGTTTTACTGCAAGTTTTATATAATAAAGGGTATTATTTTATGAAATTTATGCAAATTAAGCAGTTGTCCCAAGTGAGAAATGTGACCAAACTAATTATTTCCATTTGTTTCTAATGGCCCGTGGCTAAAGATGCAAAAAACAATGTCTGTGGGGCCTAATAATTTTGCGAGGAAGTCTAGGTTTTCATCATGCGAGACTAATAGCGCAAATTTCCCTCCAATTTAACACATGAGGACTAAGTCAAGAAATTTCTCGTATGGTCAAAATTGAAGGACTTGACCCAATTGCCTGTGCAACTGCAACCACAACCCAATTGACTGACAGGATTGCAGTTGCACCATTGGAAAACTACCCGGCCACGTGGTTCATCTTTTATTTCATTTATTTAAATTCATGACAAATGTATAAAATACACATTTGAACTTTTATTTCATTTATTTAAATTCATGACATATCACTAGTTTATTTAACTTAAAAATTTAGACATGCCAAGTAAATGAAACACAATTTGAAATAGAAAAACGGATCGGGAGTGGGCCGATAAAACTTTTATAGTGCTTGGTTTGTTGAAACGCATTAACTTTATTGAGGATATTATTTAAAAGAAAAGGTGGAAGCAGCAAAATTATATGTGAGTAAGAAAAATGACAAAAACAGTGCGTCAAAAATGGCGTCAGCTAGTTAAATTAAGGAAAAGAGGAAAGTGAAAGAACCTGAAAATGATGGCAAGTACGAAAGTGAAAGCAGGAGCCAAGTTGCTCATAGCCGAAGCAAGCGTCGGAGAGCCGTAATTAATACCAGTATAACCCATTATCTGTGATGCATACCTGATCAAAAAATAAAGATTCGAGAAAAACATATATTTAATTAGTACTATTGATTTTGATGATTTATTAGTTCCGATTTTGGAAATAAAAAAAAAAAAGTCAGCTTTTTGATCACACCAGAATTGATTTCTAATTAATCACTCACCCCACGACTCCGAGGAGAAGTATCTTGCACATAATGGAGAAATTTAACGGAGGTAACACCCGTGATCTGCAATAATTCAAAATTAATCAACAAGTTGTATATATATATATATATGTATGTATATATAAGCATATATATATTATTAAAAATGAATTCCATCGTACCGGCGGGAGAAAAAAGGGGAGGGGAGGAGGAGAAAGGCGGCGATGGCGTAGGCGTAGACGAGGAAGACGTGGCGGCTCATGCCGTGGCGGGTGGCGAGTTTGAAGAGAGTGTTGAGGCCCACGTTAGTGGTCTCCATGGCCACCAGCGCCGTGAATGGCAGGGCTTCTCTGTAGCAGTACCTACTGTAATCCCCTGTGTTGCCCATCACTTCTCTTCTTGCCATTTTTCTTCTTCTCCCTTCTCTCTTCTCTTCTCTTCCGTTCTATGACTTCTATCGTGTTGCTGGCACACGAAAGCCAAGATTTAAGCAAGATTAATGCAGTGTAATAAAATATAGGAAAATTACACACTAACTACCTAATTTATTGTATAATTACCAAAATATCTCCTCATTTATTAAAAACTACTAAAATGCCCCTTTAAAGGGTCTATTTATAAAATTTATAGGTGTAAAATTGAAAAATAAATAAATATATAAGGGTTGTAATTGTAAGAAATTCTTAATATAAGGGGTGTTTTGATAATTTTAAATAAATGAGGGGGATTTAGTAATTACACAATAAGTGAGGGGTCTGTGTGTAATTTTCTCTAAAATATATGATGTGTCATGTGTCGATGTGGGGGAGAGTAAATTATACTGTTCCTAGTGATTAGTGACACGCCGACTGTGACGTGTTGGCCAGTAAGGCTTTTTCTCTCTCTTGGTTCTCTTATTGAGCAATCCTATTTTTCAATTATAGAAGATTAAATAAACTTATTTATAAGGCAGTCTTTTATGTCATAAGAAGTTCACATAATTCAAAGAGATGAATTTAGACTTTTTACGAGAGTTATGAAAAGAAAACAAGCAAAGTTTATATTTTTAATCATGTAGATGGAGGATGATTGTATTTTTTCATTTGGGAGTAAATATAATCAAATTCTTGTACATAATTGTAGAGTTCTTCGGGGAGGCCAACACCACCACCAGTCCACCACCGGCTCAACTCCCTTCTGCCCTTCGAGTATCATTATATTTCATTATTTATTGATATCAATTAATTATATGATTATGAATTTAGTTTTAAAAATTGGTGGAGAAAATATTAATCATTTCAATAACAAAGTATATTATTAAGGTATACTTTTTGAGCTTCTTTGTATATATGGATACAATACACAAATGTTTGCTCTATGTAATTCTTCTTTATCTCGTCCTGTTTTACAAGTTAGCATCCAGTTGAATTTGCGTGTGGGGCTCTACTCCATCAAAGTCTCTATCTTTCCCATGCTTTCAATTATACAAATCAATCCTCAATATAAAAGGGATAATTGCATCAACCTCCCCTAAATTATGAACAATTGGCATCTACACCCATCACTTTTGGAATATTAGCATGAACCTCCCTTCTTTCAATTTTTCAATTTAATTTATTAGTTAAAGACCAAAATGCCCTTTATTGTTAGAGCTAAAAATGTTGAATTAGACTTGATTATTTGTGGATTTTTTTTTTTTTACAAAGTATCATTAAATGATATTTTAATAAAATATAAAACATAATCATCCAAATTTTTTTAAAAAAATTAGAGATATATTTCTAAAACTTTTATACCATAAATTAATTAAAAAAAACATCGGATACTTTTATTCTTAAGTTGAAATTAAAAAATGTACAATGAAAAATTAACTTATGAATGTTATATAAAAAAACTACAAATTAATGAAAAATTATAACTCAACATATAGCAAACCTATATATATATGTATATGTATATATATATGTATATATAATATATGTATATATGAATTTCACTTAACTGAATGAAAAGAAAAACCCAAATATCACCATAAATCTTTAATTCCGAATATGAATTATACTAAATAAAATATAAAAAAGTACTACATACAATATAAAAAAGTATTTGACAAATCGATTCAATATTTCTATAGAAATAAAAAGTGAGGTAATAAATAAAAATAGCACAATTAAATCACAAAATATTTGTCCATGATGAACTATTCACGAAATTAGAAAATATTCTTTTTAAATATATAATTTAAGGTTTAAGGATTTTAGAGATATTTCTAAAAAAAATTAAATATATTGCAAAGTAATTTGATAATATTTTGACTATTATTTATTCAATTAAACCTTTTTAGTTAAAGTATGAAGGGTATGATAGTCTTTAATTTGTAAAATTTAGGAAAAAATTGAAGGAGATAAGGTCCTTGCCAATAAATCAAATGTGAAGGGGTGTGAATGCCAAATACCTATAATTCGGGGCAGGTCAATGCAATTTTCCCCAAAATAAAATAACTGCCATAATTTTGTGTGTATGAGATGTATATTTCGCCTGATGCAGACGTGAAAACTTGCATTATTTGCTCTCTCTTAATGGACCAATATACCTCATCAAATGCTTTGATTTATGGATTAATAATTTAATATAGTCGTTTTGTTCGACTTTTGGTGCCCACTAATTTCAACTATCAATAAAACTGACAATGATCTAGACCTCGGGTTATTTTATTATTAAGTAAACTAAAGTTTGAATTATATTAACAATTTATTTGGTTCTAGAAATTTGACAAGAAAAAGAAAATGAAATGGAAGGAAAACCAATTTTTTTGTTTGGTTATCAGAGAAAAGGAAAAGAAAATGAGATAGAAAACTTAATATTTATTTGTGCCAATTCTTTTTCCTCACCACTTGATGAGGAAAATGGTGGAAAATAAATAGCTTTTTCATTTCCTTTCATTTTCTTTTCTTCACCAAAATTTTTGACCCAAACAAAGCGTAAGTTTTTCTTTTGAACATAAAGTAATGGTGACATACGTCAATAAACATGATTAAGTACGTTGATTGGAAAAGAAACATATCATGAATAAACATCAGTTATCATATATGTATTGAAAATATATACTCCATGTAGTTTTATTCAAAGCCAGAACCAGACATGTAGGATGTAGCCATCACAAAATAACTGGCTGGACTTTATAATAATTTACTTACAAGAAACGTAACTTAGTAGTCACATAACCCACATCGCATTTTATAATTGAGCTCTTCTCCAAACACAAAATCTCCTTTCTAAAGATTCCATTCACATCTTCTCTTTCGATTTTATATTTCATCTTGTATATTGAGTCAAAATATAATATTTTTTTTTCTTAAATATACATTTAGACGTGAATACAAAGAGGATTTAAAAGATTGAAGATGTGCTAGCTGCTACGCGCCTCCAAAGTCATTTTAAGAGAGGCGCATTAGCATTGGACGATGATTCCACATCATAACCTTGCAATTTTTCGCCAATCTCTTCCTTCGTCTTCCCCCAAACCACGGTGTAAAATCCCGTAGATATAATTATGGATCCAATGATGCTACAAAATAAATCACAAAATCAATCACCTTTCAATAATTATATAATCTCCCAATTCTAGCTATTTGCTCATGAATCAAAGAATTACACAAAATTACCAGCCAAGATAGAGAGTGTCACCAAGGAGAATCACACCCATGATAGCTGCAATAGCAATTGTCAATGGCAAAAACAGTGCAACATAAACAGGGCCCTTAACGTGCAAACCCCAAGTATGAACCAGGATACTCAATCCTGTCCCCAGAGTCCCCTGAGTGGAAAACCAAAATAAAAAGTTAATTAATATCAGTGTAACGAAAAGCTACGTATTGAAATTTAATTAATCCTCACCGCGTATAAAATGGATATAAGCTGTACATCAGGCGTCACTTTCCAAGCATTGAAATTTCTTTCTGTGATCAAACAATCGACTAAAGATAATATCGTGCAGGACACATTGTAGAAAAAGACTAACACCATTTCTGCAGGGTACTCCCTGATAACTTTAGCCTGCACGAGAAGATAATTGAGTCAGATCTTGACACGTATATGTTAGATTAGAGAAAACTCGTAGGTTCCCCGTAGTTGAAATGTGAGAGTCTTGAACGTTGAGACTGGACTAAAGAAATTCGGTCATTGAGAATTTGAGAAGAAGACAGCGACAAAGATAAAAGGTAGCGGTAGCGGCTTCAAGTTCTTGTTTTTCAAGGGTGAGCGACGGCAGCAACTAACAAAACTAAAAGCGAGAGCGGCTAAGCGCAACGGCCCGCGGCCAAAGAGAAAAGGCGGCAGCATAAACTAAAGGTGGCGGCTCCAAGTCCTCTTTTTCAAAGGTGAGCAGAGGCGGCTAAGCGCGGAGACCCGCGGCCAAAGAGAAAAGGCGGTGGCGGTGGCGGTGGCGGTGGCGGTGGCGGTGGCCAATGGAAACAAAAAGACAAGAAAACGAGATAAGAGAGAAGAAGCGGGCGGCGGCGGCCATAGGAGAAAAAAAGAAAAAGAAAAGAATTAGATAAAGGAAAACTAAACTAGATAAGGGGCGTCGGACAGGGACGGCGACTTGAGGATGGTGGGGGAAGCGAGAGATCGAGAGACCATGGCTTGAAGGCATGACTCTGATATCATGTTAGATTAGAGAAAACCCCGTAGGAAACTTGTATTATTGAGTGACATATTTATAGAGATACATGTAATTGGTAACAAGAAATCCTAACTATAAAAAAGAAAAAAATAAATACAAAAAAACATAAAAAAACCTAAACTAATATAAATACTAGAAAAATATAGAAAGATATTACATTATCTAATAGTATACACAGTCAAACGAACAAACGGACATTGTTGATTAGGTGTACCTGGTAAGTATACCAAATAGAGACTATAATGTACTCAGCAGCGAGGGCAACACCGCCTGCGACCCAATTTGATTGAACAGACATTTCGTGCAATGAAAATGAATCGGGAGGCGGTTTGTGGGCATGGTTTCTTATGATGGCTGGACCATTATAGAGCACAACTACAAACGCTCCGGCTATTGACAGAGCTGTGCCGATGATCTTGGCTTGGCTACTTACACTTTGTATTTCTAACTTCTCCATCCTAATATATAAACAAGAAAATATTATAGTCACATTTCACTAACTACAAAATCAAACTGATCAGGACTGTTTTCAAATCACATATTCAGCAAAAAAATATCAGAAACGGAGCCAGAACTTTTGGTCTGAGGGAGAATAAAAAAAGGAAAGGGGTAAAGCTTGGTATTTTTAGACTTTGGAGAGGCAAAAATTTGTAAGAGAAAAAATAAATTTTCTCAAAGTTGAGGGGCAGGTGCCATCACCAGCCCCTGGCTACGTCGTCTCTGCTTAACATAAAAGCTCGTAAAATTAGTGACAAAAAGAAGGAATAAGTGCCTGAAGAGAATGGCAAGTATGAAAGTAGTAGCAGGGGTGAGATTGCTCATAGCTGAACCGAGTGTTGGACTGCTCAAAGCTATGCCTACATTCCCCAGATATTGCCCTACATACCTGCAAACATACAAAATTAATAATCCAAATACTAATTAATACAGAAACAATTAATTATTCAAAGAGAGAATGAATCAACTCACCCTAGAGCTCCCAGCAAGAAAAATTTGAATAAGAGGCCAATGGTAAATGGAGGAAGCTGAGACTTTCTGCGTACAATTATTATTAAAAAAAACAGATATTTAATATATATAATAAGTTGTTGACAAAATATGCTAATTATAAATAGTTTAAGATATTAATTAGTAAACCTGTGGAAAATGTAGGAAAGAGGGATGAGGACGAGAGCAGAAATGGCGTAAGAATAGAGCATGAAGATATGGTAGCTTAAACCGCTGTAGACGGCGGCTTTGAAGACGGTGCTGCTTCCTACGGTGGTGCACTCCGCCACCACCATGGCGGCGAATGGAAGAACTTCACTGTACCAATAATTCCTTTCCCTGCCACCCATCTCTCTCGCACTCGCATTCGCTCTCGCTCACCACACACATGCATGTACATTCGCTTTTGGTTTGAAAAAACAAGCGTAATCCAATTGAAAAAAATAAATATTGTGGTGCTACACGAACACGAGTGTGAAATAATAATAATAAAAAAAAATGAAAGATACCTGAAAAATAAAAGTGTAATCACCAACTGTATTTCACAAAGAGAGTGTATTACACTTACCAGGTAAATTATTTTTTTAATACGTTAACTTGGTCTCTCTTGCATTTTAGTCCTTTAAGTTGATGTGTTGCAAAATTAATCCATTATCTTCTGACTTTTTGTAATTTTAGTCATTTTATGCTTAAAAAATGGATAAATTTAGTCCGCCGATTTAGTGAATGGCATAGTCAATTGGTAAAACTTGGGAAATCTGGTTAGGTAGATTTCACTGCAATTTTAAATTTTGAAATGCGTAAAGTTATCTCTTTCATACAATAAAAAATTTGTGATTTTGTGCTTTTTAACTTCTAATTGATGATATCTAATAATAATGTGTGATGGTGGTATTGATGGATATCGACGGACTAAATTTACTAATTTTTTAAGCACAAAAAGACTAGAATTACAGAAAGTCAGAAAATAACGGACCAATTTTGCAACGCGTCAACTTAAAGGATTAAAACGCATGAGAGGCCAAGTTAACGGAATAAAAAAGTAATTTTTCCTACACTTGTCATATAATTGGTAATTTATTATTAAAAATACACACACTACAACAAAAAGCAATATTTTTGACAAAATTGAAAGTGACAATGTTAAAGTTGTCACTAAATATATATAATGAATGACAATAATTTTTGCATTGTCACAAAAAGAATTTTTAATGACAAAAATTTCTTTAAAATTGTCACTATTGACAATTAGTGACATATATATAGTGACAACACAAAAAGAGTGACAACTATAATTGTTGTCACTAAGTTATCACTAAAGGTGTGTCACTAATTGTCAATAGTGGCGACAAATTCCTTATTACTAAGTATCAAGAGTGACAACTTTTATACAAATTTTGTCACTATTAAACATGTAAAACATATTATTGTGACAAAACAAAAAATCTTGTCACTAAAAATTTACAATTAGTGACATTTTTTACATTGTCACTTGACATTTTGTCATTAATGCATTATTTTTTTGTAGTGACATGGGTTTGGCCGAGTCGGAAACGGATTAGAATTTCCGGTGTGAGAGAATGTCCAATGAGATGATTTTTTGCACCAACCTACGCATGGAAGAATACCCACGAGCTCAACGAGGGACCGCGACTATGTACATTATTGAAAGACGAAAAAGACAAATTAAATTCTGGAAATATATTGAAAGTGTAATCTGATTTTTATTTATTTTTTGGAAACCGGTAAGCGTTGAGTGGACCTGATTTTCATTGGACATATGTTGAACTGAATGCCCATGCAAGAAAGTAGACAGCTTATGATCCTTATGATTAATTAACAATTAAGCCTATTTCAAATGATACAATTGATAACTTCATACTTTAAATTTTTTGGATTCGGATTCACCAAAAGTTTAAGTAGTATATACCTATTTCGAAAGCTGTTAATGATTGCTTGTTACTGATTATTAATACTGATTCAAAAAAAAAAGAAAGAATTTTTTTTAGTGATTATTAATGTAACGCTTAAATTATTGTTTAAATAATACTATTTTTAGTTAAATATTGAACACTGTTTAGTCGTTTGACTATAATTAACGTGATTTTGTACATATAATTTTCACAATGACATGGATTATGGATAAATATATTGATTGGCCGTAGCTGTCCTAAAGAAGACCATTGGGCTTTATCAATGGCCAAATTGTTTGGAGCTTTAGATTGGCCCTATGGACATGAGTTGGGTTTTGAGGCGTAAGAAAATAGGATTTACAATACAGGCCCGTCAAAGCAGGCCCATGTTTGTTTTTATGGCCCATTCCTCATCTTGTGCCTATTAACGAATTTGACAGGTTTTTTGTTGGGGTTTTTTTTAGCTCAAGTAGGCTTTTGCCTTTGATCAGGCCGGTATAATTTGGCAGGGACGCAATGAGGCGATATGTGTAGTCTGGAAGAAACCAGAGCCTGGCGTCATGAAGTTGAATGTGGACGCAGCCGTCACATCGAATAGAAGAGAGGGTAACCAAGATGGGATAGGTGGTGTGATCCGTGATAATCACGATGAATGGATTGAAGGGCTTCGAGGTTTAACTCAGGAGAGCACCCCTTTGGGCGCGGAATTGCATGGCATCCTTGTGGGCTTAAATGTTGCTTGGAATTGAGGATTGCAAATTTGGAACTAGAAACATATTGTGGTGATGCATGTTGGAGCATTGCGGAGGCAAGCTACGTGCACCGACATATTGCTCTAATCAATGATATAAGAGATGATTGATCGAAATTGACAATGCAAGGTTTCTCAGATTCCAAGAGAAGCTAATATAGTTGCAGACCAATTGGAAAAGGATAGTATGCACCAAGCTATGACGAGTATCCGAGCACCTTACAACACGCTTTGGGAGAGTTACGAACAAGATATGCTAGGTGTTGAATGGTCTAGAGAGTTAGCTATTAGTCCAGGTTTGTCGGACTACTAGACTAGGGTCTCCCCTTTCATTCCATGAAAAAAAAAGGGTCAGCCGGCCCTGTTGACACCTTCAAACTGAAAACAATCTCTTTAAAATATAAAATTATAAATACACTCTTCAGATTATTTTCCATGTATCATAATATACAACTTTTGTTAATTCTATATAACTAATTATCTATTATAATTCTTTGGAAAAATTACACCTTCAAACTGAAAACAATCTCTTTAAAATTATAAAATTATAAATACACTCTTCAGATTATTTTCGAGGTATCATAATATTACTACTTTTGTTAATTCTGTATAATTAATTATCTATTACAATTCTTTGAAAAAATTACACACAGACCCCTAACTTATTATATAATTACTAGAATCTCCCATCACTTATTGAAAATTACCAACACACCTCAAGAGGTCTATTTATAAGGTTTATAGGGGGTAAAATTGTAAGAAATTTTAAACATACAGGGGGTATAATTGTAAAAAATCACTAACATAAGGGGGTGTGTTGATAATTTCAAATAAATAAGGGGGATTTTGGCAATTACATAATAAGTGAGGGGGTCGAAGTGTAATTTTCCCTAATTCTTTTTATTCACTTGAACATAAGAATTTCTACAGTAAACTCGTTATTCGTACATACATAATAAAAAATGAGACATTTTGTACCAAGGGGAAAAAAATTAAAATTGCCCACACAGGATTACAGGAATATCCTACTATTTAGATGGAAACCATCAATTTAAGTGCCCATTTTGACAACAAAATAAATACTATGCATATTGTATAAGTATTTAAATATGTATACTAGCTGTGCGTATCCTTTGACACTTTTGAGTGACTATGCATCCACACTGGTGCAAACTAGTGTAAACGAGCTGAGTTGAACCGAACGAAATGTTGTTCAAGCTTTTTTGAAATATAATCGAGCTTCAAAATTTGTGTTTGAGCTTGTTTGATTAGTAATAGAGCCGAGCTCAAACGAGCTTTAATTGAGTCGAACACGAATCGAGCTCGAGTAGTTTGATTTTTTTATACATATTTTTATTATTTTTTACTAATCGAGCCGAGCTCGAGCCGAGTTTCAAATTTTATCAAACACAAAAAGTTGTTCAAGCTTGGTTTGATAAGTTAACGAACCGAGCTCAAACAAGCTTTTAGCGATCGAGCTCGAGTCGAATATCGAGTAGTTTGGTTCGTCTGTCACCCCTACTAATGACGTCTTGTATGCCATAATTGGACATTTTCATTTCTGAAGAGTACTATAATTTTTGTTTGAACCCGAATCGTCTTTAATTGAAGCAATGTAGCTTGTTAAGAGCGGGGCATCGATCACATCATAAGACAATGATTCCACGTTATAATCTTCTTCTGATATTTCGCTAATGTCATCTCTCCTTTTTCCAAATACGACAGCGTAGAATCCCATCGAAATAATTAAGGATCCAATTACACTACACAAATCAAAAATAATAATGTGTAACCATGAATCATAATAGAAGACAAGATGAATATATATTATATATAAATATATATATACATATATTATTTTTTACCTCCCAAGAGAGAGATCATCACCAAGGAACAACACACCCAAAAAGGCTGCAATTGCAATTGATAATGGCTTGAACATTCCAACATAAACAGGACCTTTTATCCTTAAACCCCACGTACGAACAATTGTACCAAGTCCTGACCCTATTAGTCCCTAATATATGTAACAATTGATAGTTAGTTAGGAAATACGAATTTCAATATATGTATATGTATGTATATGGTGTCTTACTGAGTATAAGATTGAATATAATTGTACATCAGCCGGCACCTTCCAAGCACGCAAATTTGGTGCAAAGTAAATAGCCACTGGCAGAGATACAATGCAAGATGATACGTTGTAGAAAAACACTAATATAAATTCTGCTGGATACTCATTCACAAATTTAGCCTGCATTTATTATAAGCAAAAAATGATTAATTCGGGTTCGGCCAAACACAAATCTAGCAATAAGTTTCTTCAATAATGAAAATTAAATAAAACTTATGGTAAATTTGAAATTAGGAATTAAAGATGTTACCTGGGTTGTATCCCAAATGGAGAGTATAATATAGGAAGCGGAAAGGAGAGCCCCTCCGAAGAGCCAATTTGATTGAGAAGAAGTGTGTAACAGAGGTAGAGTTAACGTTTGATAATGATGTGTAGATATCAAAATTGGGCCTTTGTAAAGCACTGCAACTAAAGCACCTGATATCGATACCAATGTGCCTATTATTTTGGCCTGCCCACTTATACTTCTCACTTTTAGCTTTTCCATCCTAACAAAGAATAAATTGGATCGGGTGAGAATGACTAGACGTGGTAAATGGGCGGGTTCGAATGGGTCGAATTGGATTGGATCCAAGCTAATGAACTCGTAACGGATTGGGTTCGGTTCGGTTAAGTCCAATTGTTTTTTTTGGTAAGAGGTTAAGTCCAATTGGGTCATATATAATATCTTCTCTTTTATACTTTACCCTCTAAAATCCAATCTCACAAATCTGCCCGTCTATTAGGGTTTTGGAATTTTGGTTTAGGATAGAATGGTCAATAACAAATATAGATAGCAAATATGTCTTTTAAAACTATCTAAGAAATTAATATAATAATAATAATAATAAGTTGCTTAATAAATAACAATTAAATATAAATACTATATTTTAATAAGTTAATCATTATATTAGAAGAAGAAACAAACTCAAATTTGTCTTGACATTTCTGCAACAAATTGGTTTCATGTGATCGAATTCAAATCACTCACGCTATCGGTGAATTATTCTTAGAGGAATGGTATAAACCAACTCTTATATGTCACCGATTTTTCACTTCCTCTAGTTTTGGTAAGAAATCACTTGCAATTAATTAATTTTAATGGATTAATTAAGGGGTGGTGACAAGCGGTGGTATAAAATCGGTGGTCATAGTTTCGTGACTAACACAATATGACAATAACATACATTTTAATACTTTAATATATACGTGATTAGTTTTATGTGATCAAACCCCGTTTTAAACTCGTACTGAATAAAAGAATAAGAGTAAGATGAAAAGGGGAAAAAAAGGAGAAATAAAGGACCTGAAGATAATGGCGAGGATAAATGAAGTAGCAGGAGTAAGATTGCATAAGGCTGCAGCTAGAGTTGGATTGCTGTACGAGATTCCGCTATAAGCCAAACTTTGCGATATATACCTACATATATATATATATATATATATATTCATACAAACAAGTGAACAACATATATAACTTAGATATAACCAACATATGTAAAATTTCCATACCCCAGTACCCCAAGAAGACAAAATTTTGCCATGACGACAATCGTAAAGGGGGGAAGCGCTTGTTTTCTGCAAAATACATATAAAAATTAGAACAAAAGGAGGCTTTTTTGGATTTTGTAAATATTGGTTTACCTGTGGAAAAAGTAGGCAAGAGGGAGAATTAGGAGAGCAGAAATGGCGTAAGAATATGTCATGAAAATATGGTAGCTCAGACCCTTTACCACGGCGGCCTTGTAAATGGTGGTCAGCCCCACCGTTACACTTTCCGCCGCCACCATTCCGGTGAACGGAAGCACTTCCCGGTAGCAGTAGTCCCTCCGCCTCGCCATCGATCTCTCTCACACAATTTATTCACTGATATATATATAGAATTCTTTTTGGTTGGGGTACGAAAGGGCGTGCTTTACTAAATTCTCTGTATTTATTAGTTTTGTATGGCCCCGTTTCTTTCATAAATTAAATAAATTGGACATGGTACTACAAATCAATCTTCTGAAAATCGGACTGAACATCGAAATGACAAAGTGATCGAGTCACGGGTCACCGGTTCAACCGTTGGGTCAATTGCTGTTGAACCGGTGACGTCATAATTATGTCATAAATATTATTTATTATATTAAATATATTATTACATAGTAAAAATAATAAATATATATATAAATATCATATATTTTGAATTATATATTATAATATAAAATCAAAGCAAATTAAATAGACTAATTACCGATATAAAAAAAAAAACAATATAAATCAACTTGACACCATGTGTTCTTCTATTCACCATCATAACACTACAAAAGAAAAATTCATAAAAAGAAAAACACTACAAAAGAAAAAAAGAAAAAAAAGGAGTATATAAATGCAAGAGGGACCATTTAAATAAAAAACTGTAGTTATATATATATAATTTGCAGTTTGGTGATACCTCTCACAAATTTCCTGATCACCTATAACGTACGTGTTTATATATATATTTTTATTATTAATAACCACATGCGGATTTTATTATATTTATATTTTTATCTATCTATACTATTTATTATTAATAATAAAAATATAATAAACTCTTTTCGGATTTATATCTTTAATCTAATTGAATATAACAAACTAACACAACAAATAGTAAATCTTAAATTGAATAATGTTAAAATTGTTCGAAAGATCACATGATGTGTTCCTTCAAAGATGACGTATATACTATTAGGAACTTAAATAAAAGGAGGAAAGTTTTAGTTATGGTAACAGCAAGTTAACTCAAGTTGCATTATATGTAAATATATATAAGACATATACTTGCACTTTGCTCTTAAATTATTGTAGGACCCTAGTCAAGGCGTACATATTTAAGTTATAGAACACCTTATCAGATCTTATCATGTTCCTATATATATATATATATTTTTTATTTTATTTTATTTTTTTAAGATCAATCCAGCAGCTTTCCATTAACAAAGACAAAATCACACGCATCTAAGGTAGAGAGGTCCCATCAAACTCCATCAAAATCGAAATGAAGATATATTTAGTCTATCTATTTTAAGGATTCCAATTATTTTCCCTTTAATATCATCAGGATCAAGAGTAACAAAACTTGAGCAGTGGCATGCTTGTTTAGCAAAAAAATCGGCAGCCTGATTTCCTTCACGGTAAATAATGCAATTAACATTTACACTTCATGCTATTTTAGTATGTGAAGCACTCTTATAACATGCATTTTAATCAACACAATCGAAATCGTAATTATGAATTTCGTAATTTCACTGACCCATTTCTTTTTCATCCCCATGCATGCTTGGACCCGCTTGAAGAAAAAGATAAATCTGAAACAGAAAAAAGAAAGGTTTATTTTATTTCTATATAAAAGAATAAAGGAGTTTTATCTTATTTTATCCTTTTCAAGATATTAGTTAATATTTCCTTCTTTCTTTCTTTTTGGCTCCATTGATAATTATGTTGCACTCAGTTTCCTTGTCTATAGTAAATTAATTATTCCACGCGTCGCCTAAATATCATCTTTTGTCATGGGAACACGTAAACAATCATAGAGGCAATGACCCCAAGATGATGGGTTTTCATTGCTTTACCACAAAAAAAAAAAAAAATGATGGCTTTTCATTATGTCCTTTCAAGTTTCAATATTGGGCGAGTGTTGTATGAATATTGGACTCTAGAATATGCCGGCATCACAAAATTGAAGGGATAATAGGTCTGACAAGTGGTTAGGTAAGGTTAGAGTAAATGAAAAAAATTAATATTCTCGTTACTTATTATTTTGAGTTTTGATTTGATCATTTTCTGGCCACTTTTGTTTGGCCAATGTGGCATTTACACTGCACATGACTTATTCCAGGGTTAGGTTTGTCTTTTTATTTCATTTTATTCCCTGTACACCAAATTTTTGTGTCACTTTAATCCCTGGTCAACATTTAATCCCACACCACAAATGGACTTGTACAAGCAATTCCGAGACAATGAGACATTTAGTCCTGTTGTGAAGATTGTTAGAGTCAGAACTATCCTTGCCTTGGCTACTATTAATACCTGGTCTTTGACATAAATGGATGTTACCGGTGCATTTCTTTAAGGAGATCTGTCATGGTTCTTCCAGATGGATTTGTCACTAAGGGGGATATATAAATGAAATAGCTTGGAAGAAAAAGCTCAAATGGCCTATATGCTCTTGTCAAACTGTCTTAACAAATAAACGAGTATTTTTTAAAAAAAAGTTTTGAAATATTAAAAGACCAATTTGTCCCTCTAAGGTTTATGTGTTTCCGAAATTATCTTCAACTCTTCAAAAACTAATAATAATAGTAACTGAGAAATGGGGAAAAATCCCCCACTAGTCGAATTTTTCAAGAATAATCACAAGTATTTTGTATGATTACATATATGAACATTATTATTGTCTCAAAACCCGGGAGTTGTTTAAAGTGACGTGAAATGACTAGCATTGTGCATACTTAGTGGCCTACATAATTTGGACCTCCATCGAATTCACTTGATTTATTTGGTATGTATGTTGCAAATAGGATTTCATCATTTTATAATAAGTGGTCCCAATGATCCAATCTGTATATGAAGGAGATCATTTGTCATCAAATTATGATATGTTGATTAATAATTGAACCAACTTCTGGATTTGATGATTCATATATATATATATATATGGATGAAACTACAAAAAAGGGTAGATGTGGAGAAGCACTAGAAGCAAGTCCCCATGTTAGATTTCAATGTGAATATAAGTAGGTAACCTAGGCTTTTGTTTTGTCAACACTCGACAGAAGGAAATTACCAAAACAAAGGAAAAAAAAACACTCGCAGAAGGTACGCTTAATACACTTAGTTATATTTATACGTCATACTTTAAAATGGCAATAAAATAGGGAGACAAATGGACCAATGGCAATTATACACTTACAATAGCCAACAAAATTCGGTCCTCCGATGTTGATTTACTGTTTAATGTGCTTTGGTTGAAGACATTAGATCGATTGTTTCGACTTTGTTTAGTCTATTTCTTTTATCTTCAGTCATTCATAAAACTTTTTTTTTTTTTAAAGAGCGATTACAATATCATATTATATCGATTGCAAAAAAATCTATTACAAGAAAGCATCGTTAGCAAATACAATCATAAGCTATTAACTATTACAAATTAACTACCAACTAAGTAGAGAAAACACCCATATACATCAGTAGGAGTAGAACCCACAACCTCTTGGTTATGGAGCCTCAATCCTTCATAAAACGTTTAGGTAATCATATTGCGCATTTTTAACTAGGGCGACGCTTTTGAATCAAGAGTGTTTTTCGTCCATTTTGTGACTGATAATTTGTTTGTTGACATTATTGGTGTTTAATATAATAATAATATCATCTTTTTCTAAAAAAGAAATAGCCTGCTACGATTTGGATTACTTTTTTGGTCATTATATTGAAAATTAACACACATAGCAAATGTATAAATAATTAATTTCTCCAAGTACAGGAAATCTATTGTCATTGCATACAAGATAAACAAATTAAGCCATAATTCCCTACTATAATTCCTATCATTTCATATAGATTCATATCATGGACGATATAGTAGTCCGATCCAATGATAGTTCTGGTACTTTGCAAACAGATAAATCGTGCACACGAACTTAATATATATGAGAGAGTTGAGGGACCAGTCTTGATTCCCTTGAAAAAATAAATACATAATGAAACCTCCTTCATGAAAATAAAATAAATTTATGAATCATAACCATGGTCTTAAATATTCTCCGAAACCTCGAAATTTAGACCGAAATTTCGGATTTCCGGGGGTTTCGAAGCGAAATCCCATCATCGATCCAATTTTGTAGAATATCTATCCATATTTTCGATATTTCCCGATATTTCATGAAATCTTGAATTCTTAATAAAATTACTTTGTTAAATATCTCCCGAAATATCCCGAAATTTTCTGAAATATCCCGAAATTTCGACCATACTCAAATATTTCAAAATTTAAAACAATGTGGTTTTAAATGATGATTTGTATTAAAATTGTGGTATTTTGTTTTAATAAAGCTTCTAGGAGATTTGGTTATTACTTTACTCTCAAATCATATTTATTTTATATTTTTCACTATAGATTTTAATCATACTACTTGACAAAATGCACTATACATACATTATATATACAATATTATTTATATAAAAGATGCATAATTATAATATTTACAGTTACACAAAGTTTCGTTGTAAGTTTCCAACTATTTCTATAAATATCCATAATTTATTTAAAATCGAAATCAAAATTTTGAATATCCCTGAAATTTTCAACGAAATTTTCGCATAATTATAATATTTAAAGTTACACAAAGTTTCGTTGTAAGTTTCCAACTATTTCTATAAATATCCATAATTTATTTAAAATCGAAATCGAAATTTTGAATATCCCTGAAATTTTCAATTAAATTTTCGTAAATTTACTATCCCGATATCGATATCGATACCGAAATTTAATACATTGATCATAACAACACTTGATGCTTCGGTATATAGCCCTTATAAAACTTGGCCCAACTTTCGTGGCTTGATGGGCCTTTACTGAATTTGAAGTTTAGGCCTTCTATAAATTCGAAAGTCTTGTATTTGGCGCTATGCACCTGCATTTTCGTTGGTCGAATGTTTTAAGAGAGGGACTATTGCATCAGAATTAGATGATTCCAGTCTATTATCTTCATCTTCATCAGATGTCTCGCTAATCTCTTCTTTGAATTTCGCCCACATAACCGTGTAAAAGCCCATCGAAATAATTACCGACCCGATCACACTACAAAATAACACATTTATTTGTGATATTAATGAGTTGTTCAGGTTATTTAATACTCCCGAGACCAGAGACGGAGCTAGGGGGGCATGATGGGGCCGTCGCCCTCACTCAATTATTAAAAAAAATAAATTAGTGATTCAAATTTTTTATAAAAAAATTCCCCCCCCCCCCCCCCCCCCCCCCCCCCCCAAAAACGTTTTTTTTCATCAAGTTTTGCCCCCCCCTACCCCACCATTTTTCTTTACTTTTCTTTATACTTTATATCTTATCCCCATAAACACCACTTTTTATTTATTTTACTTAACTTTTCTTTTCCTCCCCAAATCACTCTTGTATTCACGCACCATTGTTCTTCTTCTGCAGATTACAAGCAAAGCTGAAAGCTCCATTCCAGTATCCAACTCTCAAGTCTCAAGCTTTCTCAAGATCCACCACTGCTGCTGCTGCTGCTGCTGCTGTCGAACTCCCCGCTCACACACGCCCTCACCCCTCGCCGGTTCGCCCCTCTATTTAGGCTTTAATTACTTAATTTCAATTTCTAAATCTTAATTTGCATGATTGATGAATTGAAAAAAATGAAAACAACATATCTATCTGTACTATATTTTCCCTCATGCTTTAATTATTTTCCCCTCATGCTTAAGTTTCACTAGAAATTATAAATTTAATTACTGAAATAAATTAACATTTTTAGATCTAAATATTTATCTATCTATACTTTATGTTGTAATAAATATATTTTAATAGTTTAATTAGATAAAATAAATAGACCACTACATAACTAATTTATCAAATAATTCCCCTTCATTTTTTACCAGATTATATATTATGAGTTAGAGAATAATTCAACCCTAGATGAAAACAAATAAACAATACACAGAGAGTTCTAGGTGTTTGGGCAAAGAATATGTAATTGTCCTTGGCGTGTACGTTGGAGCGGGGGAGCACTTTAAATCTTTTATATAACTTTATACCCGCAGCCCGTATTATACTATATCCTAGTAGTCTTTCATATTTATATTGACAAACATGGGGTTATATATGTTGTGTTTTTTTGACTAATTAAATTGTCAATGTTATTTTGTTGTATGTGCAATTCATGTTTAACTGATATAGATTGTATTTTTGCATATACTTTTTTAGGTAATTAATCATGAGTAACAATAAAATTGATTGTTACTTTAAGAAACGGTGCAGTCAACAGGGTACGGGTCCTCCTATTCTTGAGACTCCATCCACGGTTATTTCTGAAGCTTCCAAGCTTTCCGATAATCAAACATCTATTCCCGAGTCTTCTCCAACAAAAGTTCGAAAGAAATTGCCCAAACTTTTGATGTTGATTCAATGATTGATGAGTTCAATGACTTAAAAACTCGTCGAGTACAACTTAGAATGTCTAACTTAAATAAGTAGTCATGTTGGTTTGTTTTATAACTTCAATTGTATATTTTTGGATGAGACTTTTTAGTAGATATTGTATATTTTCTCACATAAATATAGCGTACCGTACTGCGGGGGGCTTGAATCTCGCCCCCTACATAAGATTCCTAGCTCCATCCCTGCCCGAGACGTACCAAACTTTTTTTCAAAAAAGAATATATGTATGTGTGTGTGTATATATATAAATGTGTGTGTGTTTTTTATTTATTTTAGGGATAATTACATTTACACTCCCTCAATGATGGGGTAATTACACAAATTTTTCCTCGCGAATTGATAATTACAAACACACCCCCTCGGGGGTCTATTTGTAAGATTTACAGGGGTTGTAATTGTAAGAATTGTTACACACAGGGGTGCAATTGTAAGAAATTTTTAATATGAAGAGGTGTGTTTATAATTATTAATTAGTGAGGTGAGGTTTGTGTAATTACTCCATCATTGAATTGAAAGGGTGCGAGAGTCATTTTCCCTTTATTTTATGTATTACCTTCCAAGATAGAGATAATCACCGAGGAAAATAACACCAAAAATGGCTGTAATTGCAATTGACAATGGCTTGAAGAATGCCACGTAAACAGGCCCTTTTTTGTGCAAGCACCATGCATGAATGACGAGTGTAAATGCCGCCGATCCGACCAACCCCTAATTCATGTCAAACACAAATTTTCAGGAAATATAGGAGGATTTTAGTACCACATTCACAAAATTTCAAAACTGAATACAAAATGAATAACAGAATGCATAGTACTATCACAAAAATATGTCAAAATTGTCACTGATATTGTGCATTAAGCGAGCTATTGCATCTAAGTCATAATTGACAGTTACGTACTTATGTACAGTTACCATAAAAACATAGTCACAAAATTATTATGACAATTTCGCTGTCACCAAATGTAAATTGCAACAATCTTTATGCAATTTTGATGTCGTTAATTACCAATAGTGAGTTTATAAGCAATTTTTATCACTTTGTGCAACTTGGAAACATTGTTATCACAATTAAAACAAGATTCTGATCACTTAATAAATGATTAGTGACAATATTCGACATCATCACTCTACATCTTTTCGCCAATATTGCATCTTTCACAATTTTTTGAGCAGGGAATCACGATGTGTAGACACAGACACACGTACATATATATAGTAATAAAGAATCCATCCATCTTACCGAGAATAGGCATGCGACCAATCTTATATCTGCCGGTACTATCCATGAACTCAAATGTGGTTCTGAAGCAATACCAATTGGTACAGCCAGAATAAAACCGGACAAATTGTAGAAAAGGATAAATACAAGTTCGGCTGGATACTCCTTAATAAACATAGCCTGCATGCAAAATACGACACACATTACTTGCAATATCAACGATTTCTTACATGTTTGGTGAAATTTGATTGGAAATATGAAAATGTCTGAAGATGAAAAAAACAATAATAATGAAAGAAACATATATGACATGTTACCTGCAAAATGTACCAGAAGGAGGCTATAATATAGGCAGCTGCAAGTAAAGCACCACCCAAGATCCATTTCGATCGAGAACTAGAGATTGTATGTAGAATGATTGAAAAGATAGGTGAATGTAAATTGCCATCGCGTCCAGTTATTACTATGGGGCCATCGTAGAGCACCACGACTAGAGCACCCGATATTGATGCCAAAGCGCCAAAGATTTTGGCCTGGCTACTTAAACTTCTGACCTTCAGCTTTTCCATCCTAACATACATATATATGTCAAAATAATACTGTTTTAAATTCCAACCTAATTAAACCCCGCCTTATAACTTGTGGACGTAGCCAATTTTCGTCTGTAAAGCACCCTTTGCAGATTTCATGTTCTTCGTTCATGTTTCAATTCTTACATTACTTAACTCAAATATACCGTGGGGCGTCTTTTGTGTTTAAAAACTATTGACCTGGATTTGTCGGATCAGGGTATCCCCTTCGTCTAGAATTTAAAAAAAAAAAAACTTATGCTCATATTATTGGCTTAGGATAGCTCAAGATTCGCATATGCAATTAATATTGGTGTACTAGATTCATCGGAAATTCTAGTTCGCTCCCAGCTCGACTAAACTCATATGTATTTTATAAAATAACTTACCAATTATATGACAAGTGTAAAACACTCTCCTTGTAAAATACACTCAAGTACAACCAAGCTGAGCTGAGTCTGGATTAGAATTTTTCCTAGATTCATTCACCTAAGTAAGCAGCTTAGCCCCAACTCACAGTTAATAGTCGTTATTAGGTCACCTACAACATGTTGCACGTGCCAAAACCCAAAAAAATATCTTCTTCTTTTTTATTTTATTTTCTTAATTAAATCAAAAGAAATTAGATCATGAACTGAATTAAAGAGAATCAAAAGTCAAAACAATTTGTAAATTTGTAATTTTAAAGAGAGGACATGAGTGGAAAATTGAAATTATAATACATTGTTAATTTCATGATGATCAATAAACAGTAATAGATTTAATTCTCCATATATAGAATAGTAACTAGTTGAGTTTGGATAGAACAGCAACAAAAATACATATATAGCAATAAAATAAAGGGATAATAGCAGACACCCCTCAATTATGGAGTGATGTGCACTTTGTCCCGCAATTTATTGAAATATGCAATTTACCCCTCACTAATTAAAAATGTGCACTTCACTCCCTCGGGCGATTGAGCAGGGGTAAAGAGCTACAAAACACATAAATCAGGGGCAAAGTGCTGTAAAAACACATAAGTGGCAAAAGTCCAATTTTTATAATAAATCTGCCTGAACTGCTCGAAGTAGTGAAGTGCATATTTTTTATAAATGAGGAAATAAATCGCACATTTTAATAAATTGGGGGACAAGTGCACATTACCCATAACTGGCTGACTGCTATTATCCCTAAAATAAATCCAATAGAAAAAAAAAAAAGGAGAGAAGAAGAAATGAAGCAAGCACCGGAAGAGAACGGCAAGGAAAAAGGTAAAAGCAGGAATGAGATTGCTCATGGCTGAACCCACTGTTGGACTGCTGTACTTTATGCCTATGTACCCAAGGTATTGTCCTGGAAACCTGCACTTATTATTTCACATACATATATATATATATATAATTCATAATATATACATATACATATATATAATATATATGTTGGATTAAAATTGCTTACCCAAGAAATCCAAGCATAAACAATTTGCCAAGCACGCCAATACTAAACGGAGGAAGCACTGTTTTTCTGCAAAACCAGTAATTAAGGAAAACAAATAAATATTAAGAAGAATTAATTAAGAAGAAGAGTGGGAAAGGAATTATGATTTAATTTGACCTGTGGAAAAGGTAGGAAAGAGGGAGGAGAACAATGACAGAAACAGCATAAGAATAAGCCATGAACACATGGTAGCTTAAACCCTTTGTCACGGCGGCTTTGTAGAGGATGTTCGACCCTACGTTGGCCGTCTCCGCCGTCAGCATCGCCGCCAATGGGACCACTTCCCGGACAAAGTACCTCCCACCCGCCATCTCTCTCTTCTCTCAAAAGAGGTAAAAGAATTTGTCACTCGTATAATAGCTACGTACATATCTTTTCTTTTTTTATTTATTCTTATGTATTTTTATTCTATTTTATTATATTATCCATAATATTATGCCTGGATATTTTGTGGGTTGTGTATGTATGTGTCAATTGACTTTTCATTTTCATATCTTGGAATAGAGCACATAAATACAGCCCTTTTCTACTTAATTACGGTAGTTAGCCAATAAATATAATTATAAATAATTTATTTAGAATTTGAAAACAGATAATAGTGACAGTGACCAGAGGTAATTGGATTTATCATTTTTTTTCTATTTTATTTACTATAATAGTGACACTGTCTTGACAGTCCTTTTCTCCAATCGGATATTTTCTTGGAGCACGTTCTATGTTTGGCTACTTTTTGCCCACGACACGACTCTCTCTCTCTCTCTCTCTCTATATATATATATATATATATGCATTAGTAATTCATCACATCACCAATTATTTCAATTCTGCATGCGAGGTGGACCACAATGCTGCGCAGAAAAAGAAGCCAAAATGTAAAGGGCGAATCCAGTAAAATGTTTGATTGTCAACAAATAGAGATCAATTAAAATAGTGGAGACAAGATCAAGATTATTTCCTATTTTCCACAAGTAGTGTGCATAGTTCATCCATTTTTTGCGAGTTTATTTCATATTTTTTTTCTTTCAAAATTAAAAAAAACGAACGTCTAGTTCATTATTTTTCTTTAGTATAAAAGAAAGATACTAAATAAGCATAGCAAATGCGAAAATAGGTTAAATATGTTCTCCACTTGGGTGCATGCTGAGGTTGAAGGTCAATTTGTCTAGCTTTCCATGCAGCATTGCCAGATATCATCTGTAGAAATTTAAAAACTGCTCACAAACACTGATCTCCAAGCTCCCTATCTGTCCAGCTTCTCTAAAATATACTACAATCTCAAGTTTTTCTCTTTTTCCTTCTCAAATTGGGCATTGCACGAAGAGATTTTAAGGACGAATTCCCCAAATCATCCTCAGTATCATCCAACGAAAAATAGTCACTTTGTGTTTTATCCTTCATATTTATCGCAGTATCAGTCAAATCTGTCTTCCCATTCGATGTTTTTGGTGTGATAACCGATGGATCACTTTCATGATTTTCTTCGACCACAGAATCAAGTTTCTCAGGGATTGTCTCTGTTTTATGGCTTGATGAATTCCCATCAACTTCCATCTTTTCTTCATCCTCATCAAAGCAAAATCCACCACCAAACTGGAGATAATCATCCTTCGGTAATTCGTTCTGGTTCAAATGATCATCAATTTGACCGGTGCTCATCTTACCCATATTAATATCCCTACTTTCGTTGAGTTTGCTCGCATCTCTCTCATTAATATCACTAACTGCTTGATTTGTTGCATCTTCACTGGGGCAGTTCTCACCATCCTTGTCAAACTTGTCGTATTCATCAGAAACAGTATAATTCACAATCTTCCGAGGCCGCCCTGACTGAAAGATGCATAAAAAACATGTGAATCTAAAACAAGAGTAGATTAAGACCCAACGGATCAAAGACAAAAATTAATAACCGACTAAGAGAAAATAAACCTACCCTTCGTACTTCATGAGATTTTTCTGTTTTATTAAATTGCATTTCTTCTTCATTTTCAGTAGTGCTGCCATCGTCACAGCTGGTCTCAGTATCTGGGTGGGAAGAATTATTTTTCCTCTTCCCTCTCCCACTTGGTTGCCCTCTGCCTCGTCCTCTCTGCCTTCCTCTTACACCTTTCGATTGTTCTAGATTTTTCTGGGAAGTATTTTCTTTCGTCGTTCCTCTTGACCGCTTAACAGTAGGTTTCTCTATGGTGTTATTTTGATTACTAGTACCAGCATGATCCAGTCCTGTTGCACCTACTTCTGATTGGTTGGCTTCATCTTCAATGGGTTTCACTTTTCTTTTCTTTCCTTTTCCAGGTTGTTGTGGCATTGTCTCAACCATCAACTCGGAAGATTTATTCCCTGCTATTCCTTTGACAGCCTTTTTTATTCTCTTGCTCCGAATCTTTGCAAATCTTTCGTTGAATGTGTAAAATGCTTCCAATCTCAATTGTGTCTAGATCAACCAGATAAGATAAAACAGAAAAAGATGTCAGATGAGCTCTCTTATTCTCCAATTATAATAATATATTTGTATAAACTAAAGGCAAAAAAAACTAGTGTGCGCAAGTGCGTGTGTTTTGGACGGAGGGGTCAAGTGAAAGGGAAAGACATTTACCTCATGCTTATTGTACTCCTTCAAAACTGGCAGCAGCAACTCATCTGCCTTTGACGTGCCCCACCCGAACTTCTCCCAACACAATCTATATGCAAAATGAGAGCATTATACTCACTTGAGAAGAATAAAACAAATATTCTATGCTACCACACGTAAAAAGCTTTTTCTTTTTCTTTTTTAATCACTGAAATGATATATTAAGAAACTAGAGAACAACACAAACAGAAATTAACATAAAAGGTCCAAAATGCTGGAAATGAAAATTATAAGCAACATAAACCACATGTAAAAACCATGCAAGCAAAAGGAGATCATTAAACTCACTTGCGAAGAACAAACAGATCTGGCTTTCCCCAACCGAACGGTTCTGTAGACTTGTCCACTTGAGGAGAAACATATGCTGAAATCACAGCATCACTTGGAAAAGTAGAAGGAATATGCCAGTTTTTGCTCACATTTCTCTATGAAAATAACAAATAAAGTTAGCGACAGCCAATCTGTCAAGAACAATGAGAATCATTACTCATTAGCATAATCAATTAATTAAAAGAAAAAAATGCAAGACATTACATGCTTATTCATGAAAATCTGCTTCATCCTTTTGGCATCATCTGCTGACTCTGGAACATTTTGATCATAAGAAGTCCCTTCTTTGATATTTTCGCTTTTTTTCGACCCCCTCTTTCTTGAATTCTCTCCTTCTTCTACATCTAATTTTCCAAGAATGGAAGGATCTGGTGATTCAATCCACTCTCGAAATTCACGGAGACCATCTTTCTCAGGAAATGCATTTACAACCTCAATTGCATTAACAATACCTATGCCGCTGTAACATTCATGAGATTAACATCAAGACGTACATTTACAATACTTGAGGCGCTTTGGACACTGATGAAGTGTCAACACAAAAGTACATAGAGAATAAGAATAAAAATTTAGTAAATCCAAACAAGAGAATACTGCCAATATTGATGATGGCGCTTACCTAACACCTTCAGTGTAATCACTACCAAGAAGCAATGCCATATGGATTAATCTTTCTCGATCCAACCCAAGCTCATTCTCGATATCCTAGAAAACCATCTAAATGTCAAAACTGACAGAAAGAAAATGAATACCTATTACAGCACGAATGACAGATTGGTTCAGCCTCAATTTATAGTTAATCCAAGCAAAATAACATGCTATAGAAAAAGACGAACGAAAATACCTAGCTGAAAATTGGTGTGTAAATCATAAGGTCAACTCAGATGATTGTCTTAGAAATAGTTGATTAGTGTAGCTAAGATGCAAAATCACCTTCATTAGATAAGTTTCCACATATTTGCGATCATCAAAGATGTTTTTGTACACACTTCGAGCTCCAAACAAGAATGCATCAGAGTCATCGGTGACCACACCATCAACAAGGTTTGACAGCTCCATGAAAGCACATTGAGCTTCAGCTTCCATTGGTGCAATTATATATGGTAACCCAAACATTTGAAGCAACTCCTAAAATTAGAAATAATCGAATCCATGGGTCAAAAGAGAACACAGACCAGAAAAGGGAAATCAAATCTGTGCCTAGCATTACCTGGCATTCGGCAAACATCTCACTGCTTACTGATTCAGCATTTCTCTCAAGTTTACGTTGCTCACTTCCTAGCTCTTCACGCTCCTTACCTAGAAACAACATTTCTTCCTCCAGACGATCCTCCATGATCTCATGCTCCTCATTAACGTCCATAAAAGAAGAGTTCCTTGTCGGATCCTCCTTTTCTATTGAAGAATCACCATATACTTTCTCGTTGGACAATTCTTTCATACCATTTACACAACTTATTGAATCATCAACAGAAATATTTCCAGGTTTTACAGTCTTGCAAGAATGGTCATCTGACGCTGCCTGAAACATGTGTTGGGCATCAGAAGAACCAGAGTCGAGCAAACTCTCACGCTGTGAATCAGCAAAGAATGAACTAACTGCAGAACTAATGCTATTAAGGGCAACCTCTCTGCTACATGTATCCACTAGCTTGACCCCAGCACCCCCATTGCCTTCTTCGTTACAAGTGTCTATTTGCTGCTTTCCAATTATATACAACTCCTTTTCCTCAGTCAGTCTGTCTGAAGACACAAGTGTGTCTCGAGCCAAAGCTCCACTCTCACCAGCATCTTGATTCAAAAGTATCGGGTCTAAATTGCTACATGTATCCACTAGCTTGACCCCAGCACCCCCATTGCCTTCTTCGTTACAAGTGTCTACTTGCTGCTTTCCAATTATATACAACTCCTTTTCCTCAGTCAGTCTGTCTGAAGACACGAGTGTTTCTCGAGCCAAAGCTCCACTCTCACCAGCATCTTGATTCAAAAGTTTCGGGTCTAAATCGCTACATGTATCCACTAGCTTGACCCCAGCACCCCCATTGCCTTCTTCGTTACAAGTGTCTATTTGCTGCTTTCCAATTATATACAACTCCTTTTCCTCAGTCAGTCTGTCTGAAGACACAAGTGTTTGTCGAGCCAAAGCTCCACTCTCACCAGCATCTTGATTCAAAAGTTTCCGGTCTAAATTGCTTTTATCAGGGTTCACTTCTATGAAAGCAGCAGACTTTGTTTCTGAACAGTTGCTCTCAAAGATATTCACAGAGCTAAGTGGTTCCTTTACATCCATTACTGAGGCTTCAACCTCAGTCCCTTCTTTTCCTTCATTAACGGCCACCAAATCAGCATCCTGCCCATCCATTTCTCTAGCTATGTCATCCATTTCTCTTGTATCATCAAGACTTCTTCTAATTGCCTCCTGCAGATCAGCTTCTTCCTGAAGAGCACCCTTTGTAACAGTGTTCTGGCTTTCACCAGGACAAGATGTGGGCTTCAATTGAATCTCTTGATATCCTTCCTCCCACTCAACTTCTTCCGCATCACTCACGACCCCTTCAAATGGATATGCCTTACTTTTGTCTTCAACGACTCCGTCCTCCCACTCACAATCTGAATCCGAATTTAAAGATAGTTTCCCAGAGGTAGCATTATCAACAGATAAATCCACGACCGGATCTCCAGCCACCAGCCGAGCAAATAAATTATCATCATCATTTCCATATTCATGCTCACATGTATCTTCAAATGAAATCTCAATAGAAGTTCCATTTACCACTGGAGGCTCCTCAGTTTTGTCAACTTCATTATTCACTCCTCCACTATGCTTATCGGTGTTCTCTTGATGCTGGATTTTGTCAGACGAGTTGTCTAGGACATCAACGAGATTCCCAGCAGTGGTAATTTCGTTATTTGTGTCCTGATTCGTGTCTGCTTTCTCTCGATCGATCTCTTTCATTAAATCTAAGTTCCTCTGCAAATCTCGAGTCATGCGAATCCCCAGTGCTCTTACCCTACTGACACGAAGACGACCTCTCTCATCCAGATATGTCTCCACATCATCATGAAATGCCTCTCTAGCTTCAGCTGTAGTTGGTCCGGCTACAGCATCAGACCTTTTGGCTAATACACCTCTATCCACAGAGCTGGTAGAGCTATTCACTGGTGGGGGCTGACTTAGATCAGATGCAACTTTCTCTTGTCCAACAGTGTGATCAGATGCAACTTTCTCTTGTCCAACAGATGTAAGGGCTCTGATCAAATCAAACCAGAAGCTTCAATCAGATAACTCAAGCAAGATGGCATACATAGAAAGATATCAACTAGATTGCTACACAACAGCACAAAACTCCTCGTCATCATAAAATTATTAATCTTGACCATTAGAAACATGAAAGAACTAATACGCACTCTTTATCCCCAGTAAATGATGAGGAGAAAATAAATTCTCTATTGGCTTCAGATGCAATTCGTGAAGTCTGCATGCCACCTATTCCCCTCCCTGCAGCAGACTTCTGGACCCCATCTATTTCACGGCGAAAAGCCACAGTTTTGAGATAAGACTGTATTTGCAGTTCTGAAAAACTTGCTGGGGCCTACATGAGCCAATGAAAAATATAAACAAAGAAGATATGGATGATAAATCTTCAAGCCTCCACCGAGTCATTAGTATCTTAATATGAGATCTAGTCACAAAGAATTAGCAGTAATGAGAATAAATGATGACATTGATAATCTTAAGTTGGTTTTCTAGCGTAGGCTCATAGGCAACTCTCCAAATATATTAGCACATATAATATGAAACATTTTATGAAAATCTCTCCAGCGCACCCATTACAAGTGTCTTAGACATACCTTTTTCACCTTCTGATACTTTTGCCTGTTCTCAGCCATCAGTCTCTCTCTCATCTGCAAACAGAAGATCAGCAGGTAACACAATATCTAATATTTGTTCATTATTCCTGAAAAGTCGATAACTCCAGCGAAAAAAATGATGGCAAAAAAGCGAATTTCACCTGAACAAGGAGGTCAAGTTGCATGGATGGAGGTAAAGCAGCCAAGATAGCAGGATCAACTTTCCCATGCATCTCTGGCTATAAGAAAATCCGATGATGAAAGTGAAAATTGAGAGTCAGAGGACTATGAAGCCCACACTAATTGATAAAGATCAAGACGCCTCTAGTTCAATCCCAAAACTGAATCTCACCAGTATCATTTCTTCATCATCGTCTTCATCCTCATCTTCATCCTCATCTCCATCCCTAAGAACTTTGTCATCCGGAACCCTTGAACCTGATGGTGATGCATCAACACCAAAACCCTCATTCTCCTCCGCAGCAAGAGAGGCTGCCAACCTTAATCAACTAGCAGAAAGAAGTCAGAATATATTTAAATTAAATCTTTAACGACAAGCATCAAAAGGATCCATCATAAAACTCACAAGGCATCCAATTCTTCCTGATTGTAACTGGTACCCATGTCATCATTTCCTCTCTCTGTGTGGTGCTCGTGATTTGGTTCCTCTATGATGGGTCTTTTCCCTTTTATATCATTCTCCTGCCTCTGCTTCTCAAGACCTGCTGCCAATTCTTTCAACCTCATTGCCTTGAGCTATCAGCAAATAATTAGAAAAAGAAACTACAATTAATCCCTGCCGCCAACACAAAGAAACTGATTTACCCATGAACTCTTGCAGTTACCAAACAGTCACTAGTCAGTTAAAACTCATTTTAACATTACATGTGGCTAATATAAGAAAGCAGGCAACAATTTAGCGCATGTGTGTGTGTCTGTGTTCCTAAAACTTAAGAATTATACATGCACATGACATATATAAATTCAACCTCGTGCATAACTGTAAACAGCAGCTATATTTAATTAAAAAGTTTCCTCTTTTAGGTAGCTCAATACAGTATTGTGTATAAGATGCAATAATCAAGAAAAGATAACTACTTCAAAATTCATCATCAACCATAAAATATTCTTGAAACGACAATTCCAACGTTGCGAGAAAATCATCGAAATAACTCACGTGATTGAGCAGCAATTTCTCTGCCGTCTTTCTGATCTTAGCCTGGGCATTCTCGCGCTGGCGCCGCCGCGCAATGACTGTGCGCCGCTTAAGAGCCGGAGTGCCGCCGTCGAAAACGAAAACGGGTTTAGTCCTAAGGTATAGAAGCTTGCAAATTCGACGGAAAAATCCCAATATGTGAGCGTTACGGACCATTTCACCCTTCTCATCTCGCATTGCCTTCATAAACTGTATCATCCATATACTCGCATCTAAAAGGAAAATCAAAAAAGTTAAAAGAGTGAACAAAAGTATGATTACGTGTGTTAGGTTTAGGGTTCTGGGGTGTACCGATGGCGAGTTTTTTTCCGGCGAGGGTTTCGACGGAGACGCGGCGGCCGACGGGGGCGAGGAGTTCCCACAAGCCTTGAACTCCCATTTGGTACTTTGATCTGGTTTTGTCTGCTCAATTTGCGATCGATTCGAGGACTTGTTCTTGTTTGCCGTTATTGCCGCCAATATGTTTCTTGATTTCTTCCAGGGGAATAATTTATACGAGGATGTCGGTTGATTTTAGAAAAATTTAAAGAAATATTACATTTTAAAAAAAAAAATCGAAAAATACCACAATTTTGATCGGGTCTCAGAAAATGCAATAAAACGCCTTGGTCCAAGGCGTGATTACTGACAGTCACGCCTTGCCCCAAGGCGTGATAACAAATTACCCCTCTGACATTAACCCTGTTCCCCGATCAACAATACTGTGTTATCTATGTATATAAATTCGAGACGAGGGACTTGCATGCATTTGCATACCAAACAACAAACATTGAAATTGTTACGATCAGACTTTTTATATTTTTGTTTTGTCATTTAACATTCAATACTCGGGATTTTTTGTTCTTTTCTCTTCAAATTGTTTCAGGTAATTTTAATTATATAATTTTTTTAATATTGTAATTATGTATTAATATTTTAGTTAGTCAAAATTTTAATTTAATGTTTTTAGTATAATTTAGCCGAATAATGTGTTATCATTTTAATTTTAATATGAGATATGATTGATAAACTTATATGTATAATTTTAGGTTTAATATTGAAATGACTAGGTATATGTATTTTTTAGTGTAGTTTAGAATTTTCATATAATATTTAGGTATATTTTTTAGTAATGAAATACAATTAATTCATCGTAATGTCGTTATGTGTTATTATAATTGTTGTATAATTTTTAGTTATGATTTTGTATAGTTTAATTAATTATGTGTTATTATCACTTATTTTTCAATTTAGGATGGCGAGTACCAGTGGTAGTGCCAATGAGGATATGATATACGGGCCGAAATACAATAGTGTGCTGACAGAGCAAGCCAATCATAGGTGTGAACTGGTTTTCAGCACAGATGATAATGAGTTATTACTACGTTCTAGACGAGCAAACTCTCATACATTCAATACTGCTTTTTCGAAGGTTCCACATCTGCGTGTCCTTCATAAACTTAATGAAATGGGGTTTTACCGCATTTACAAATTAAGTAAGATGAAAAATGATTTGGGTCTTGTATCTGCCCTGGTTGAGAGGTGGCGTTCGGAGACGAACACTTTTCATTTACGAAATGGAGAGGCTACAATTACTCTTCAAGACGTAGCAATTTTATGGGGTTTACCAGTCGACGGTCGTCCTGTAATTGCTAATGACGAGTGTTTGACCATCGAACAACATCAAACCAGGATATTTGACATCCTAGGGATTGAGACTATCCGTTCTGATTTTTCGAGTAATGGGTTCAAGATAAAAGCAAAAAAGGTTGTTGATCATGTGAGTGCGAATAATAACCAAATTACTGCAGTTTCCGACGAAGCGGATGTTGATAAAATAGCATGTTGTTGGGTATTTTTGTTGATAAGCATGATGTGTGCGGACAGTACCGGAGATGTGATTCCATGTTATTGGTTGAAGATGTTAGAAGACGTTCCCGCAGTCGGCACATATAGTTGGGGGAGTGCTACATTAGCGTACTTGTACCGAGAACTCGCAAAGGCATGTGTGAAAACGAAAAAAAGTATTGCAGGTCCAATAAATTTGCTACAGGTGTGATACATTGTGTTTCAGTACATTGTGTTTTTACCTTATTTGGAACTAAAAATGTTTATGAGATTAATGTATTTACTTTTAACAGATTTGGGCATGGTCACAGATAGTCGTTGTTAGGCCTACCAAGCTTCCTCAAGATATTGAGCCGATAGATGAAAATGCCATTGCACGAGCTCCTTATGGTGCACGGTAAGATAATTCAATACTACTTTTATTAACATCATATTTTCAGTACTTATTTTCGTTTTTCATATTGAAGGTGGTTTCCTCCTCGATCACGGAGCTATGTTGTTGCTAACAATCTTCCTGCATTCAGAGAGCAGCTTGATTTGATGAGCGATCATCACGTGAGTCATAAATTATAGTCAAATTATTATATTATATTATGAAGTATTATATGTTTTTGATATTATTATATTGTGTGTTATTTCAGTTTATTTGGACTCCGTACAATTTTAGGATGCCGACATTGCTGAACTGCCTCCACAATGTTTGGCTTGGAGAGAGTGGACATCATCTGTCCCATTGATATGCTTTAACATTGTGGAGTGGCACCGTCCCGAGCGTGTTATGCGACAGTTTGGTTACGTACAAACTATTCCGCCCGCAGTAGAACGCTTTAGGAGGGTTAATCGCAGGGGACGAGATGTGGCAAACATGGTAGGAGAATTCAGTCGCGAAATTGAAATGTGGTATAACCGTGAATATCACACAGTAAATGGAGTTCCGGGTTTGGGCACGGCACCGGGCTATGACGAGTGGTATCAATCCATCACGCGTCGTTTTATATCACGAACCTTTAATTGGTCGAGAAACACATACCAAACAGGGACGGGTCCTCTTCTGTATAATGTGGTTAGTATTTGATTTGATGCATGATATTTTACTACATCTCTTATTTCTTTTATCTCATGCTTTTGTTTATTTTTTCAGCATAATGAAGTTCAGAATGCGCAAAACCTCCTCGGACAAGTCCCTCAGACTGACAGTGATGCTGACAGAATATTAGGGACAGTGAGATCGAGTCTTTCTCACATTGCTAATTTGGTAGGAGAGGAGGATGCACGACAAAGATGGTCTCACAATGAGGATGCATGGCAAAGATGGACTCACACTGAGGATGCACGACAAAGATGGACTTATACTCAACAACTCCGTGTCGATCCCCCATCACCGGTATATCGTCCCACATTCGATCCGCAATCACAAATTTTACATCCCACACCTGATCAACAATCACAAGGTTTCTATTATGGAGAAGGCACTTCATATTCCCAATCACAAGGTTTCAATTATGGAGGAGAAGGCACTTCCTATAGAAGGTCAGACTCGTCGGACACATGGATACCCTTAGATATGATGTTTGGCGCAACAGAGTCAACTCTACAGCAGAATCAGAGAAATATTTCTCCTGTTCCTTTAACTTGGGATATGAACAGCTCTGCACCTCAAGAACAAGAATACGTAACTCAAGAATATCAGCCGGCACCGAGAAATGATCGACGGCGGCGATCCGAAAAGGTGGCGAATCCTATTATTTGCCTTACAGAGTTGCAACGTCGAAGGGAAAGGCAACAATAGAAACCTTTGTAACTAATTTTATTATCCCATTTTTTGTATTTTATTAGTATTAGTTTAGTTATTGTTCAATAATATTTAGTTTTATTATCCCTTAAAGTGTTACAAACAAAAAAAATCACAAGAATTATCTCTAATTATTAAGGCCATAAGGAAATTCTTTTTTTATTAAAACGAAAAATATTACAACATAGACATTCAATACTAATTAAACAATAAAATATTAAAATAGTGCTCAACAATCTACAAGTCCATCTCATTTTGAATGCGAGTGCTCACGTTTCTGCCCACAAGTCATTTCTTCTTCGAATAAGGGTCGTGGACTAACTCAAAATTTGGGGTATCCCAATAATACTTGTCAGGCAACGGATAGAACCTTCATTCATATGTTTTGATATACTCATCAACTCCGTAATATTGTTTAACAAGAATTATCGACCTTAAAGTCATTGCTTTAGCCAAGGCAACCGCATGTGAGCATGGAATTCCAATTGCCGTCCAATGTCCACAAGAACAATTTTGATTTTTTAGGTCTACGGAGTACCTTCGACCACGACTTTCGAATTGGGCGTGACAAAAAACTTGGCCAGTTTGGTTAGAATAAGAAAATTTTCTAACTTCATGGCTACTGGAAGCATCGGTCTCTTTCTCGTATAGTTTAGTAGCTTGTCTTGTCAAGGGACCGTTGCTCTTCATTTTTAAACCATCTACCGCTCGATCACAAAAATACGTACCAAGTTTATGGAATGTGAATTTCACAATAGCTGAAGGTGGAAGATGTCGAGCTGTTTTCATCACATTATTAAAGCTCTCTCCCATGTTTGTAGTCATAATGCCTTCACGCACCCCTCCGTCATGTGAAAGTGTCCATTTTTCTTTCTCGATTTTGTCCAACCAAGCTCCAGCCTCTTCATTCAATGCTCGAATTTTGTTCATTTCATGTTCAAATTTTTCGATGCTATGTGCATTTCCTGCATTAGAGCATAGTTGCTTCAAAGCCTTATTTTTGAACGTGTTGTTAAAATCGAAACCACATGACGCAGACAATATCGATGACATCCTAGAGGAGGGTGAAACGCACGTACAATTTTGGCTCCATTTAATAGGCCCTGGTGACGATTAGAAAGAAGGCAGACGCCTTCATTGGGTAAAACAAAATAGTGGCTCAGACACCGTAGAAACCAAAGCCATGATTCATTCGTCTCATTATCGACGATTGCGAATGCAAGAGGTAAGATGTTATTATTTCCATCCAGAGTAGTTGCAATCAACAACTTACCATTGTAGCGTGCATATAGATGTGTCCCATCGACACAAATGACTCTCCGACAATGTTGGAATCCATCTATACATGGTTTGAATGCCCAAAACACATACTTCAACACTTTTGGATCTTCATACGCATCTTTGTGTACCCATTCAACAATTGTGCCTGGATTCCATTTCTTGATAGCTCCCAATAACTTAGGTAAGTTTCGCACGGAGTCCTCCCAAGTCCCGTATACAAGTTCATTTGCACGTTGCAAACTGTACCAAGCCTTGCCATAACTTATTTGGCATTTCCATTTTTGCTGTACAAGTGCGATTATTTGATTGATCTCAAACGCCAGATTTTGTTCCACATGTGGTATAAGTTCGTTGGCAATCAAATTCATGTCCAAGTTTGGGTGTTTCTCCCTGGTATTGTCAAAGAGACATGAGTGTAACTTACCGAATTTTGAAATTATCCACATGTTTAGTTTCACGTTGAAATGAGCTCGGAGTTCAAATTTGCACCCCTCGCGTTTGTCTTTGTGTTTGCATACTACTTTCCACTTGTTCGGTTCACTGATCGTCACCTTGTACTCGCGTTTTTGGTGCTTACGTGGTACTTTTCACCGCTTTTTGCAAGCTTTTTTTGTTCTCAAATACCAAACCCAAAACAAGATTACCTATTCAATAATCATAGACCATATCCCTTGTTTGTACTCCACTTAGTAGACCTAATGAGTCTCCTTCTACTTCAGGATCTTTTGTGGAATAAAATGGGAGTACTCTGTGAAGTCTTTCTCGAGCCACTGTGGGAGGAGCATCTTCCTCCTCAATTTCCTCATCATCATCATCAGTTGGTATATAGTTCATTTCTTCATCCATGTCAGTGTGTGAAGGGTAGTAATCCGAATCTGGTAATTCAACATTCTCGTTATCTTCAAACTGATCCAAATGGGGTTTTGCTGAACTGCTCGCCCCTGCGTGGTGAGAAAAATAAGCATTGTAGTTGGCTTCCTCAAAATGCTCAGAAGGGCCTAAATGGACAAACAAAAAATTCGAAAAAAGCACGGGTTAAAATATGATGACAAAATAGAATAATAAAAAATAGTCTTAAACTTATTTAGCATTTGGCCCCAAGATTCATATTTACCTGCATGCATATCAGGAATTGGAAAATCCCATGAAGAATTAGTAGTACCCAAATTTTCATTATGTACAATTCCAACACCACCATACGCATCACCTGATGTTGAACATCCTAAAAAACAATCACAATTTTTTTTTTTTGAAAGTTGAACAAACAAGAAATATTTTAGAAAATATGATGGCACAATGAAAGATAAAATATAGATTATCTGCTTGTGCATCGACCATTTGGCTTATACCTATATTTAAATCTGGTAAGAAGGGTTATGAATAAAATGGTGGGAATTGGTTAGGCGTCGGCGTCACTTGTGTTAACAATGACGAAAAGGGATCCTGAGACTGTATTATTTGTTTCTCAATAAAAAACTCCAATGTAGAAACTTCATTCATAGGATCCAAGAAAAACCACAAGTTTTCATCGTCTTTGATTTCCATTAAATTCTCCCTAAAGGTACCCCCTTCTCCATATGAGTATTTAATAAAAACTTTCAACAAAAATTGATTCACATCAATTTTGGTTCTATCATATAACCTTTTCACCAAATCAACAAATTTAATCTTACGGTCTATTCTCAGGTTAGCGCTTGGACGTATACTACTATATCTCATTGAATTTGATTCTTCTATTATATCACCATCAGAGAATATAATAAGTTTGACAGTGCCCGATCTCGACATTTCTGCAAAATATCAATTCTTAAATTATAGTTCAAACCGCAAAATACTACTAATTATATCAAAGTTCAAACTATAAATACTAAAATCAATAACAAGACAAAAATTAATAATACTAATTTAATATTCTAATTTAAGCCCTAAATCAAGTTCTACATTAAAATTAAAAAATAAAGATTAAATTAGCATAAATTCTACGCCATTAACATACGCTTCAATTTAACTAAGTCAAAAAATGAATTTAACAACAAATACAAACAACATAAATTACAATACTAAAAATTACTTCAATTTAACTAACTGCTACTTTAATTCTAAATTATAATTTAAAATTAAGTTTAAATTAGCATAAATCTTATGATATTTAGATCACAAACTATAAAATGAAATAATAAATTTAATTAATTTTTTTTAACTAAATAATAATAATAACACTGAATTAAAAAAATTACCTATAAATTTTTGAAAGTTTGAATATTCTTGATCCAAATATAGAAGAATAAATGTAGATGAAAAATAATGGAAAAAATGTTCTCGGAATGAATGGAGAAAAAACGGGAAGAAATGTTCTCGAAATGAATGGAGAAAAAACGGGCCGGAAAGATATAGCCGGGGGTCGCGCCTTGGTCTAAGGGGACACGCCTTGGACCAAGGCGTGAACAGTCAGAAAGCTGATGGTCACGCCTTCGGCCAAGGCGTGACTGTCACTTTTGGCAGTGATCACGCCTTGGCCCAAGGTGTTTTGTGGCATTTTCTGAATCCCGGTCAAAATTGTGGTATTTTTTGAATTTTTTTTTAAAATGTAATATTTCTTTAAATTTTTCGTTGATTTTACTGGATCGGAACGACGACGTAGAGCAGTTGTCCGTCACGGTTGACTGAACTTACTTTCTTACTTTTTTTATTTTTAATAATTCCAACGAAGGAGACACCCGACCCGACAAAGTCGAATCGATAATTTTGATCATTGGTTATTGACCGTAGACATGAATCGATAATTTTTAATTATGGATCATACAGATCCTAAACGCATCAAATAAGGAAAAAAAATTTTTAGGGTCAAATACAAAACGCCCCCTAAATTATTCTTAATGTCGCATGTATCCCCTTAAATTTTGAAAGGTAATGAAATAGTCTCTCATGAAAATTCATAAATTATGCCAAATGCTACAACAAACACAACTTTACAATATTAAAGCACCAAATGAACTTACTAAATTTTTTTTTTTATTGAACTTATAAGATTTGTAAAAAATTGCAAATCTTATAAACTTCATTCAAAATTTAAATACGATATGTTAATTGATAAAATTAAATAACTTATAATTGACTAATTGAGTATGATACAATGGGAAATACAAATCTTATAAGTTTAAATCTATAGTTTGTTAATTGATAATTTGTGATTTTATTAATCTAAATTAAAGATTTTGTTAATTTATAGGTTTAAATGATTTCTTAGTTGATATGATTTAAATAATAATAATAATAATTCTCTATAATTTGTTAATTAACACATTACAAGATTTAAATATTTTGTTCATTTTATAGACTCAAACTTGACAAATTCATTATAAAAAAAAGAATCATTGGGGTAATATAGTGTTTGAATATTATAAAGTTGAGAGAATTTTAATAAATTATGAATTTTCATGAAAAATCATTTTAATACCTTTTAAATTTTAAGAGGTATATGTGACAACATTAGGTATAGTTCAAGGGGCATTTTGTGAATTGAAATCAGACCTCCACAAAGTGAATGCTATATTACTATGCCAACATAAAAGTCAAAACTTCACTTTCCTGCTTTTAACTGCTGGATCAGTTATCACTAATGGGCTTTAATTTATAAGGCTTGGGCCCAAAACTTAAAAAAAACTCATAAACCGGTCTCTTTCTGTGCTAACCACATAAATGGTTATGGGCCCAACCATAGACCAACGCGGCCCAAACCTCAAGGCTTATTATTTTACTGTTGGAGAATAGCATATTTTAATTAATAGTTGTGTGGAGCAGAGGCAAATCCGGCCGCCAAATTTTTTCTATATCAGATCGAATCCAATAATACAATTATATAATTTGTCTTTCTCTCTCACTGCTCACACACGATACACCCTACCGTATAAAAATATAAACAATAGAAGCATTGACATCGATCAAGCATAAATTCAGCAGTATGTGCAAGGCAAAGCCACGTGACTATTTCGCACACACACCGACTGAGCACGTGCGTCTTCATCACATCAAATCAAATCAAAATCTTTGAACCAGCAAAAAGAAATATAGTAGTACATACATGTCGACAAACCTTTCGATTAATTTCTCCACTATATATTTTTCCTTTTCATTCTCTCTTTCCCTTTCTAACCTTTTCTTCAACACAAACTTTCATTTTTATCTTTTGTTACATACTGCAAACGCGCCCTTGATCTGCTGATCCTATTATTTACCCTTTTCCCTTCTTATTTTCGCGGTTAGTTTAGTGTATCCCAGTGATGATTTGGGTTCTTAAGATTTTGTTTTCATTAGTTTTATTTTTATTTTTTATTCGGTGGCTGATGGATATTTGTGTTTGATCGATTTTTGACTCTCTTTTCGCAGTTGGATTTTGATTTTTCTTTTACAGCATGTGTATTGCCTAAAAATGAATGTTTTTTTTTTTTTTTCTTGGATGATAATAATGGATAAATAGTTTAGCATATTTGGGATTAATCCTATTGCTAAATAGCTAAGAAAGTACAAAACAGAATACTAAAAGATCACAAGTGTTTCAGGAATACATGAACTTACATTTTAGTAAATATTGCAAAACTCCACATTCATTCAGCAAATTATTTGGTGAATTTCTTCAATAAGGATTTTAGGAGAACATCAATAGTAGTAATAAAAGCAAAATCCCTTTCTGAAAAGATAACCTTTTGAGTATGAAAAAGTAAAAAAAAACTATTATGTACATTCATGGTTGATTGTGATCAATGTCTGATAATGATTCATTCCTTAGTTTATGCCAGTAGCTTATAGTTTTCGTTTAAATGAGGTACTTATCAAGAGGTTATCTGGCGTAGCCGTAATTGCAAAACGAAAACAACACAATGCATATAGAATTTTGTTGAAGAGTTCCTTGAAATGCAAAGTCCTGTTTTGATACTTTTATTGCAAGTGCAGTATCAATGTGGTTCGTTTACAGTGCTTCAATGCGTTTAATTAACCATTTTTAACTGAATCTTATTTTTATTTTTGCTCGCATTTCAGGCCGTGCACGTGTAGTTCTTTAACAAAATGTCTTCTCCTAGCAAGAGGCGAGATATGGATGTCATGAAACTGTAAGGGCTCCTGAATAGTTTTCCTCATCTTTTTTTCTAGTTATTTTGTGACTTTAATAGTTTTTCAGACAACATTCGTCAACGTTATTGTTCAGCACCATAGGAATTACCATCCTAAACATATTTGTGTGCAATGCGAGTCATTGCAATATGGTATTTGTTGGAAATCACAACTATTATTATGGCTACTTATCCTTTGTGTTTTTGTTGTAGAATGATGAGTGACTACACTGTGGAGCCTATAAATGATGGCATCAACGAGTTCAACGTGGAATTTCATGGTCCCAAAGAAAGTAATGTTACTGACGCTTTTGCATTGTGTTGGCTCCGCGAGATGTTAACTAGTTTTGGCTTGACTTGCCCTTTGCAATTTAAGTTGGCAAAACCTCTTACTTTCTCCTCCCAGTTTCACAGATCTTTTATGTTGTCTTTGTTCGAGTTTTGCAAAATTAATTTGAGTGACAAATGAAAAGTGTTCATGGTTTGAACTAATGAAAAAGTTACTTATTGTAACTCAATGTGTCCATTCTCTCTCACCTCTCTCTTGTCTCAGTACATAACAATCCAGAATTTGCTTTGATTATAGTTAGGTTATAGGCTCTTAACAATTTCAAATTATACCAATGTATTATAGTGTATGGTCTTGAAGACTTTAGGGCCTAAAGATATCTTGAATCGACTCACTGATAAATGGAACCTGTAGCTGTCATTCTTTTCATCTTTTTGAAAGAAAAAGTTGCTGAAAACAGAAGGTCTGTTTTTTTCTTCAGTGATGAGCTCCAAGTAGGAATTCTTCGACTTTTACATAATATTAGTTTGGAACTTGAATATTCGCTCTTTCGATCAAAAACAATTTTCAAAATGTCATTTATTCATTATGATGTATGTTTTACTTCTTCAAATGTGCATATTTCCCCTTGTTGCCTCTAGTCATTATCATGGTAATCAATGAATCATTATTGAGTTCTCCAGGAATTGATTTTAAGATGTAATGATTATATTAGTATCAAATCTGAAGAAATTGTTTCATAGATTTTGGTTCCATTTCCTGTAAATGCTAGTGTGGATTCTGCAGCTTCATTGATGGTGTAACATTGACATTGATTGCAGGTCCTTACGAGGGTGGAGTTTGGAAAGTTCGTGTAGAACTTCCGGATGCCTATCCTTATAAGTCTCCTTCCATCGGCTTTGTGAACAAAATTTACCACCCGAATGTTGATGAGCTGTAAGTTCAGTAGGCTTTCTATTGCTGCTACTTTATATAAGCGGATAAGCCTATTATCTTAGGAATTTTTAGCCAAGAATTTACCTTATGCTGCATGTATATGGTTGAAATTGGATATTAAAGTACATTTTCTTTTAATCTACTAATTCTTATATATTCCTCCGACTGCTATGAGGTTAATTTCCTTTGTTTTTTTAATTCCAAGTGTCTTCATTATTATTAATTTCTAACTTTTTTGGATCGTAGGTCCGGCTCCGTATGCTTGGATGTTATTAACCAGTCATGGAGTCCAATGTTTGGTAAGTTGAATAATTCAGTACAAACTCTAGATTTCCTCTTATACTTTCTGGAAAAGTCCCTTTTTTTTTCTTTGTTACGATCCGTGCAAAAAATGAGTTAATAAGGCTTCCTACGCACCGTAGGCTGATGACACTATAATGTTGTCTATGAATATTCTTGCGAGATTTCACTAGCATTCTTGCATTGCCTTGACAAAGTGTGTGTTGGTACGCAGATTTGTTGAATGTGTTTGAGGTTTTCCTCCCTCAGCTTTTACTTTATCCGAACGCAGCAGACCCACTGAACAGCGATGCAGCATCTCTGATGATGAAAGATAAGGCACAATATGAGCAAAAAGTGAAAGGTTAGTTCTTTTTTCATTTTCTTTTTTTAAATCTAAGGTTTGAGATGCACAAAGCTGGGAAAATATTAAAGAAATTGGTAAGATGGTAATTATAAAGACATTTTATTGTGTGACTCAGAGTATTGTGAACGCTATGCCAAGAAGGAGAACATCGATAATACCTTAACGGATGAAAGTGAGGATGAACTAAGCGATGATGAGGCTTATTGTGATGATAGTGGTGATGACATGGCAGGACAGGCGGATCCCTAGACGGTGAATTACTGGGCGTACATTATTTTTGTTATTTGTATTATGAATATGGTTATCGTCATGTAAATTAGGACTAGATGGCAGCTTTAGGGACTAGGTTTTATGATAAGTTCAGTATTTATTCGAGTTACTAGTAAAGTATACAAACAGTTGAAAATGTAATATTTGCACAATCAGACTTATATATCACTAGCTGATGGTTTGTCAATTCTCTTTAAATCTATAGCAGTAGTACTTGCACAAATTGCAGTAATTTGAAGGTTGCTGTGATTTTACATTCACTTCATATTCATTTTAGATAAATATATTAACAAGAATAGGTCAATTTCATGTTTCTCTCATGAATTTGTCCCATGCATATGTTTTTTTGATTTAGACTGTAGTTTATATACAGTAAAGATAGATATACCTGGTGTTCTTGACACCCTAAAAGCAGACAAAATAGTAACAGTAATGTCACTCGTTTTACTTCATTACTGCTTATAATATTCCTGAATAGGCAGAAGTTGATTACTTCAACGTTGCCAGAATCAGAAAAGGCCATCATCGACGTATTTCAGTTGAGAATTCAAGAATCATTCAAGTGAGAACGACATCGTAAAATATAGCACAAATCGAATCCAGGGGCCGGCACAAAACTTCCATGCTCCACTATAGCTTTGATCTAAACATATTTATAGTGAACTCCGCCAATCAGCAATAAAACCTAACATTGTTATTTGAACTTTGGATTTTCTCCTATGATATCATATCCCTTTTACATTTCGAGCCTTTTGTCAACCTTGATAGTATGAAGCTACTCCTCGTTTCGGCTTGTGTAATATCCCTGTTTCTCCTCCTACACACTGCAAAATCCGAAGAAGAACTCGTTAGAAATGCACTGCTCGAGTTCATCTCTAAACTCTCCAACACCAATGGCTATCTTGATCCTACTTGGGGCTGGAATTCATCCTCTTATCCCTGTAAGGATAAATGGAGAGGCATCATTTGTGATAACGAACATTTCCACGTGAATAAAATCATGCTTGAAGGCTACAATTTCTCGGGAGTTCTCGATGCGAGAATTCTCTGCAACGTTCAATCTCTTTCTGAATCCCTTATGGCTATCGGTGTTACTAATAACAACATCCATGGAGAAAACCTGGAAGATATTGGAAATTGCTCCAAACTCGCGTATTTACTTATTGGCGGGAATCAGTTCTCAGGGGAGCTTCCTGTGTCAGTTTCTCGGTTGATAAATCTGAAAATTCTCAATGTATCCTATAATGAATTCTCGGGTTCTTTGCCTGATTTGTCACAAATATCAGGCCTGACAGTGTTTCAAGCTCAAGATAACCAATTCTCTGGTCCTATACTAGATATCGATTTTTCCACGTTTTCATACTTCAACGTCTCTTACAACAATCTAACTGGACCTATTCCAGATGGAGCTAAACGTTTCAAAGAGAGTAGTTTTATTTACAATCCTCAATTATGTGGAGCGCCGTTGCCAAAGAACTGCACGAAAACATCATTGGACTCAAAGGCAGAACCAGTTCCAGGCGATTCAATCCCTCCACCGAAATCTATTCCAGATGGAGCTAAACTTTTCAAAGAGAGTAGTTTTATTTACAATCCTCAATTATGTGGAGTGCCATTGCCAAAGAATTGCACGAAAACATCATTGGACTCAGAGGCAGAACCAGTTCCAGGCGACTCAATCCCTCCACCAAAACCTAAAAATGGTGGCGTTTCAAAAGATCAAATTCTAATGTTTGCTGGCTATATCTTAATAGGTTTAGCCATATTATCTATCATCCTTCTTTGGTTGTATAAAAAAGGAAAGACGAAAGAAGAAAAAATCGACACTGATAACAAGGTAGCAGCAGTTGACGATAGCAATCGTAGTTTCTCCACGGTGGAGTTGAAGGGCAGAACCGAGTTTTCCACTGCTTCAGCTGAAAGTGGAATAGCATCCTCATCGTTGATAGTTCTCACGAGCCCTGAGGTGAACGGGCTGAAATTCGAGGACTTGCTCCAGGCCCCTGCTGAGCTAATCGGTCGAGGAAAACATGGAAGCGTGTACAAGGTTGAGTGTGGTAAGGCTCAGGGGATGAGTCTTGCAGTGAAGAGGATTAGGGACTGGACACTTTCAACAAATGAGTTCAAGCAGAGAATGAGGAGGCTGGATCAAGTTAATCATCGCAACGTTTTGCCTGTCGTCGCGTTCTACAGCTCGAGAATAGAGAAGCTTATTGTCTATGAATATCAACAGAATGGGAGCCTTTTCAAATTAATTCATGCCCAAGGTGACTTTCTCAACAAATCTCTATTTTTGTTACTAGGAAAAAAAAAATCTTTGGTACTTTTTGGCAACTTTGGAAAACAAAGGGACTAAAATTGCAATAAGCTCTATTTCATGGGACTAATATTGCAATTTTCTGTAAATTCAAAATTTGCACCCATTACATTCTTAAATTGCCCTGCCATTAGATGAAAAAGTTGTACTAATCCCCAAGATTAAGGATTCTGGCTCCTGATGATAGAGTTCAAGGGACGTAGAGAATTCAGCTTTGTAAAGTGTATGTATATATCACTGATAAATAGATAGGAATGTGGTCCTAACTGTACAAATGGCCGGACTATATACAATAATAAAGCCTACACGGCTACGCTAACACCTCACATTGAGTTTGGATTTTGTGTTTATGCTTCATATACATCTAATGCTAAATCAAAATTGGCAATTTGATTCTTATTTATTCATTCAAACAGAACATCCAGGAAATCTGACTAGCCCGCCCTTCGATTGGAGCACAAGACTTTCAGCTGCCGCTAAAATAGCAGATGCCTTAGCCTTCATGCACGAACAACTTTTACACGACAGAATCCCACATGGAAACCTCAAATCATCCAACATTTTCTTCAACAAAAACATGGAGCCATGCGTTAGCGAATACGGTCTAATGTACGTGGACAATCAAGACCTGCAGCAGTCAATTGATTTTCCAACCTCCAAAAATACCCTCCAATCATCAAGCAAAGAACTAGACCATAACATCCTCTTCAAGGCAGATACTTATGCATTTGGAGTGATTCTACTTGAACTTCTGACGGGCAGAATGGTGTTGAATGACGGATTAGACCTCGCGAGTTGGGTTGTGGCTGTGCTCAGGGAAGAATGGACTGTGGAGGTGTTTGATAGGAAGTTGATACGTGAAGGGGCTAGCGAGGAGAGGATGGTAAATGTGTTACAAGTCGCGATTAAATGTGTTAACAAGTCCCCGGAGGCGAGGCCGAGTATGAAACAAGTTGCATTGGCGATTAGAGTGATAAGGGATGATGATGAGAGATCCATGGATGTTTCTGAGCTATCTATGACCAGGTCGTTTGCTAATTTATTGTAGAGGATCACATCATATTATATATATTTAAGGTCCGTTATAAATATCATATTATATGTATATATTTAGCGTACATCTATGATGCAATAAAAGATGAAATGTTGCAACATATTATCCAGAGTATGATTTTTTGCTAGATCATAGTAATTTGAAATTCAAATGTCACCTCAACTTTATTCTCCAGATGCGGATTATATTTATTTTTTAGTTTATATTTCATTTTCTATTTTATATCATATATAAATGATACATTTATGAAATATCTTCTAAAATATATGTATGCACGTGGATAAATGATAGTTACGTGTATTCATGCAATAGAATACAAGATAAAAACACAAATTGAATAGAGGATCCAAAGAGTAAAAGAAGAGGCCAAATAATAAAATAGTTTATTAATAATTAGATGATGAATTCGATCTTAATAGGCCTAGAAATGAAGTAGTCGGCTGAAGTTGTTTTATTTGGTGGTATGACTCGAATATCATCTTCCAAAATTCTAAAATGTCCCTTTTTAAATACATACATATATATGGTACAAACACGAAACACGAAACTTTTTATAAGAGCACAAGTTTTTATTTTTGCAAAAAGGAGCACATTTAATTTAATGCGCATTTCTTCCAAATTGAGTGGTTATCATTAAAAGATAAGAGTGGTCAAGAATATAATTGTGAAGGCCCAACAATAATTTGCTCTAGTTGATTTGTAACCATTTCAATAGTCTCACTGGAGTTAAATTAACGTGCAATAATTTTATCCAATAAAGCATGTTCTCACCAGAAAAATATCTAGTAATTTATGGGTTTTGATAATTCCACCATATAATTATGTTTTTGCTATAGTCAATGATAATTTTGGTGGCATTGACATTTGTGATTTGTCACAAATGTGTGGCTCGATCAAAGTGGTTAGTTGCACCACTAAGATAGGCAATGTCATTCCTTTGGATAGATTCACGTCATGGATGAAAATTAAATATTATATTGGGGGCAAGAAATTGAAAAATAATTTGACTATTATATTTAAGTATTAAAGCAAATAAATATTTAGACTTTTCTTTTATAAAATGTGAGGGGTTTGAGTAACCTCTTGATGTCTTTTAAGTGGAAAGCCAAAACTAACACCTTTTTAAGTAGATAATATTCAAAATAGTTTTTTACTACTTTCTCTAGATCTCTCATCGTTTTTTCATCTATATCTTCTCTATTTATTTTGTTTTTATCATCATATTATTTCATTTTTCTTTTTAAATATTTTTTCCGTTAACTTCTCATGAATTCAGTTATATATTATAACGATATCTTAACCATATTTATTATATAAACATGGTTAAAATTATATTTTTTATGTAATTATCATGCGCGTCGAGTATGTCATTGTTACTATTATTTATACTATTTTATAAAGTATGAGGGATTTGGAGCAACCGCCATGATATGTTTTTAATGAACAAATCATAAAACTACCTTAACACAAATAAGATTGTGTCAAGTGAGTTTCATCTTTTTCATTTATTTTTCTTAACATTTCTTTTCTCTCACTACATTTTTATCCCAATAATATTATTTCTCATTTTTCTTCCTCTGCTTATTCTGCAAAAGAAGTTCGTAAATCTGATTATTTTATAATAATAACAATTTAATATTGTGAAATAACTATCATAAAAAAAAATACAAAAACATTGTTAATAGTATAAAATTAAAAATCAAGTACATGTATCGAATTTGTCATACCCGCTAGTATTAATAATATCGAAGCAAATAGTTAACACTTGGAGGAACGAGGGGAAAATGAGAGTAGGATTACTTAAACAATTCAAAATTTTGATAAGAAAGAAACATGCAAAAAATTTAAAACTTGATTAAATAAGCTAAGAGCATTAGCGTGCAGCAAATCAACTCAAATTAATAGTGGTTTGGATTCAAAAGAAGAGTAAAACGTGTAGCTAAATTCTTTTACAATAATGGACCTTAGGAAACTAATCCAACTCTCAATTAAAAGCTATTTTGATAAATCAAGAAAAAAGAGTCAAAAGATTTAACTAAATTCATTTATGATTAATTGACTTTGGGAAACAAATTCATCCTCTCACATTTCTTGTGAACATCTTAAATGAGTGATTGACTAAGTTTAGTCCATGCAAGACAAAATCATATATGTGAGCACATATGCATACAATAGAAAAGACATAATAAAAGCGTTTGTAAAGTTTGTCTATATATCATCATTTGTTTCTTATTACCTAATCCACTAATCCATTGTCTCATTTTTTGTTGTCCTCATTGCATATCATATTTTATGCTATATCCCATGAACGTAATTTAGGTGAGTCGACACATAGAAATATTTGTATTTTATTTTTTAGCTATCGTTTATAAAATTATGAAACATTTGTGATACATGCCCCTGCCCAATTATATATATTCATCAAATATAGGCGATGTTTGGTTTTGTTTTTATTTTGCTTTTTTGAATTTTCATTTTCATGTGAAAATAAAAACACACACCTTACAGCTTTTTGAATTAAAAATATTATCATTTTTATTTTCACTTTTATATTCTCAACAAATTTTAATCATTGTTTCAAAATTATATTTTACATCACTTTTTATCGTTTTTTTTCTATCATCTTCTATTAATTTTCTTTAACCCTCACAATTTAATCAGATTTCTCTCTTTTCATCCAATTATTATTTTTAAATTATTTCACACATCTCAAATCACCAATTTCAACTATTTTTAAAGACACAACCAAGTACAGCTACTTTTTTCATACAAAATGATCAAAAAATTTGTTTCTTCATATACGTTTTAAAATAACGATTGAAAATGAATTAAAAACATTCAATGAAAAATGACGGTTGACACGTCAATGAGAGCCATAGCATCTAATAAATTTCTTTTGCACCGTCACTTTTGCTTTGGCTCTATATTCACACCTAATTGCCTTTATATTAAAGAAAGAAGAGGAATTTTTCTTACATTTAATCCTTCCAAGCCACATTACAATAAAGTACAACACACGCAATATTCCACGTACACACAAGCATTCAACAACTGTTACGCAAGCATACTGACAAAAAGTATAATTTATCAAACTTTATGTCATATAATTGTATAAAGGTTATTATTCTATGATTTAATCTGAAACAATCATTTGGTTTATATAACAAATAATGCTTTATGAATATTTTTAAGCAATAAGAGTTATGAGTGTTTAATCAAATATATATTAAAAAATAGATTTAGAATCATATTTTTTTAGATGATTATAAGAATCAACAATCAGATCTTTTTATTACTAAAACTAATTATTGATTATAAAACCTCAAACAATTTCGTTATGGAAGCTACCCTAAAAAATCCCGACTAACTATTCATTATTAAATTTTTCTTATAGATGAATAAAACTAGAAACAATAATTTTTTTTCTATTAAGTTCAAAATTTGAAAATTTTCCTAATTTAATATGGATTCATAATTGTGGCGGATTCAAGGGTAGCCATAAGTTAAAACTTAAACGTAATAATACCCGCATTAATTAATTATTTTTAAAATCTCAAATCGAATTAAATTAAATTGTTGAGTAACCGTAACCTTAGCCAATTTAAGTGGGCCTTGGAGCTTAAGTCTTGAATTTACCTCAGGCCCACATTCTTTTGCCATACGATAAGGCACCTTGTCGGTAAAATGTTGACCAACATATCACGCGCTCCAGTGGCGCGTGTATATCAATCCAAACTATGAATCTTTCTTCTTTTTCTTTTTCATTTTCCTTTTATTATTTATTGTTTTTTTACACAAAAATAAAAGTGGCGTCTTTTTGGGCGTACTTCACCTTCACTCTGTAGACTAGTGACGACCCTTTCGCTTCTAATGGTTTATCCTCTCTGAAAAATCACACCCATCTCTCTCACTAGCACAATCTATATATATATATATATATATATATACTGTATATATCTCTATAATACATATCCCGTGTGATATATAAGGATATAGGCTGAAATCTTGGCTGTATATCTGTATATTTATGAGTATAATATATTTGTTTATAACTAGGAGAGAGAGAGAGAGAGAGAGAGTTGAAGATATCCCTATTAAACTTCACAGTAATATAAAAGGGGGTGTAAGTAAGATTCCAAAACCAAAAGCTGTGTCTTTAGGGTTTTTGCTGGAGCTGCAAGAAGGGGGTCCATGTATGCTAATTATACATTAATTTATTTTGCTTCTTCTTCGGTATGTATCAACGTTAGGTAAAGACTCAATCTTTAAAAGTAATTTCTGCTGTCATAAATCTCTTTTTTCATATTATTGAACAATCAGTTACTTGGGGTTTTGTATTAGAAATTGTTACTTTATTTGGAGTGGCTAAAGATTTGATCTTTACTTGTGGAGGAGTATTTTGAGGCTGTTTTGTTAGTTGTTTTTTGGTTTCTTGTTCAGAAAATGAGTGGGCACAGTTTATGTGTGTTGTTGAAATGGTTTGTCTAATGAGAGAAATAATGCAAGGGGAAAGATGGTTTTCTGGGCATGCCCATATGAAAATATCTTGGATTCAGCATCAAATCAATCAGAACGGCGGCGTTTTGACATACCCCCCACCTCCTCTTTTGCCTTCACCACCCTCCTTTGACACTAATTTTCACAAAGAATCTTCACCAGGATCAAAAATCAGTCCAGCTGTTCTGTTCATTATAGTAATTCTAGCTGTTCTTTTCTTCATATCTGGACTTCTTCACTTGCTTGTTAGATTTCTTACAAAAAACCCATCATCCTCTCAGTCGAATCGAAATTTGGAAGCCTCTACCTCTGATGCCCTTCAGAGACAGCTGCAACAGCTCTTTCACTTACATGATTCTGGTCTAGATCAAGCTTTTATTGATGCATTGCCAGTTTTTTCTTATAAGGAGGTTGTGGGTCCGAAGGAGCCCTTCGATTGTGCCGTTTGTTTGTGTGAATTTTCGGAGACGGATCAATTGAGATTGCTTCCAATGTGTAGCCATGCTTTTCATATTAACTGCATTGATACTTGGCTCCTGTCAAATTCAACTTGCCCTCTTTGTAGGAACACCCTTTTTAGCCCTGGATTCTCAATGGAAAACCCCATTTTCGATTATGATGATTTTAGGGAAGAAGATGGATGCAACGAAAACGGTTTCCAAATTGGTCAAAAGAAAGTGGAAATCGAGGAAGTTGTGACGGAAAAGGGTGTTTTTCCTGTTAGGCTTGGTAAATTCAGGAAACTGGATGAAACTGCAGGGGAAGCAATCGGAGAGACTAGTAGTAGTAAATTGGATGCCAGAAGATGTTACTCAATGGGTTCTTATCAGTATGTAGTTGGGGATGCGAAACTTAAAGTGGCGTTGAGCGATAACCGGGCTGGAAATGAGGCGAAAATTATTAAAGGGACAGATCAATCTTGTAATAACTTGGTTGATGGGAGTACAGAAGGAAAGAGGATAAATATTGGTACAAAGACTGATAGCTATTCTGTTTCAAAGATTTGGTTATGGTCAAAAAAGGGGAAATTTGCAAGTTCTTCAGATGAACACTTGGAGAATGAAACTTCTCCTAACTTGGACTTAACGTGGATGCGTACATCGGAAGGCGTATGAAAAGGTAATGTATTGTTTATTCGATTCAATGTTCGTTCGCACGTTCGTCAGTCTCTCGGTTAGTGATAAGTGTTCCTTTTGTTGTGAAAAATTTCACTGTCCTGATTGAAAAGAATTTGGCTATAGTTTGTGACATGGTGGAGTTATATATATAATTGATGCAAGAATAATTCCTTTTGATTTTCAATTAGATTGTGGATTTTTTTTCTTCTTTTGGATAGATCTTTGCTGTCAAAGAAAACTAGATAGCATGACTGAATTGTAGCTTATTTAGATTTTAGCCCATCCCATCACTTGTGACCGCCAAATCACTCCAAACAAGTTTTTAAAACTGGAGTAAGAATTTGTTTTTATACAATGGATCATATGAAATTTGAAATGTGGGGATTAGACATGAGCAAATGTGTTAAAGTTGGAAAACTGTCTTTTCAATGTTGGATCTAAATCTCTCTCTCCTCCCTCTGGAAGCTATTTAGGAAAAAAAGAGAAATTGTTACATTATGGCTTTGTTTGGTTTCAGGAAATTAACAAGGACACGAAAAGAAAACACAAGAACATCATATTCTTTTTCCTGCTCCTTTCCTCACCAAATGACGAGAAAATGTATTGGTCTCAAATTAGTATTAGATTTTCTCTCCTATTTGTTTTCCTTTTCATTTTGTTAAGTAACCAAATAATGGAAAATGATTTTTCTTGTGTTTTTTTTATTCTTTCCTCGAGCAATTTCCTCGAACCAAACATATTAGCTAAATAAAAATTCTTTTACTACCAATCACTGGGATCATGGCATCTTCCTTTTATTTCAGCTTTATGCAATGAATCAGTCAAAGGTTTATACATTTTACTATTAATTTTTTTAATATATTGAATCTTGTGTCAAAAAGTGTAGAGGATTCATAAAATTTATTAAAATACATGGTGGATTGGATTTAGTCAGCCATAAAGTAATGAGGTAGAGCTGGTATCAAATTAGCTTTGTTTTGTTTATAAAAAAAAAATTAGCTTGTTTTCTACTTTGTTTTAGCTGTTTATGCTTTTCTTCTTTATGATTGTTTGCCATCACATTGTTTAACGCTTTTTGGTTAGTGTGAGCACACTCTTCTGTATATTTGAGTAGATTGGGACCGTGTGGTGGGATCCATGAAAGCAGTGTGAGATAAATTCTTTTCCTTTTGATGAGAGCTTTTCTTTTTCATACTTGGTCGTGGTCACTTTGCAATAGACGGGGTAATTCTTTGCCATATCGAATCTAATGGTTCGAATGTATATTATGTGTCTATATTTTCCGTACAAGTGTGTGTTAGGACTACACACAATATATTTTCCTGTATGTGGGAGATAGACACTAGAAAAATTAAACTTAATCTAACATAGATTTTTCTGCAATCGATCCATGGTGTCTTTGCCATGTGTTTTTTTTTAAAAGAAAAGAAAAACTCTTACAAGTAGCATTCTTTTTCTTATCTTTTTGGTCCAAGGAGGAAGTAGCATTGCTTCTTATAATTTAAGGTTAAATATACTGAATTCCCTTTTTATTCTGGCTAATTATTTGTGAAGTTATATACACCTTCTTTGCATCTTATCTCTAGGCAAACCTAACAAATTTCGAGTATTTTCACTATTTTTCGTTTTGTATTTCATTTCAAATTTATAAGTTTCTAGATCAGTAGCATCTGTTGATCCTATTTACTAATTAATAACTAGTCCAGAGAGAATTCATTTCAGAAAAGCCAAAAAATTGGAAAAAGGAAAGGAGAGACATTATAAATAATCAACCTCCTCAAACCGTCTCTTTTTGGCTTGGGCCAGAAGAATAAATGGGGTTCAAGGGATATACATCCAAATTAGCAAGTATGATAATTTTACTTCAAAAAATAGCAATTAGAGACAAGAACAGAGGAGGGCAGGGTGGTAAAGTGGATGATCATGTGGTGGGGCTAAAAGAAAACGAGTTCTGCCGTCCACATCAAAGCCACTGACAGCTGAATCATGATTATACCAGAATCTAACCACGTACCTTTTTGTCTCTATCAACCACCCCACACCTCTGGCTGTCGTGCCACAACATTACTGAGTAGCTATGATGTACAGATATTTTTAAAAATGACATGACGAAGTGTTAAATAGTTGAAAGATACAATACCCATGGAATATGTATCGGATATGCCATGTGGCCTATTAAAAATAAAGGAAAATTATGAATATAATATTTTATACATGTACAAGCCAGAAACTTGATAAAAATAACATTGCTTCCAATAAATGTTAGTTTTGTGGAATATGGTAAAGGTAACGATGTGAGGGTTGGCCGCCTAAACGATGGTAGATTAATTAATGATAATTTGATATTAAGATGAAAAAAAAAATGGATATGAAAGTGGGAATGTGACATGACAAATGATAAAGAACATTGGTAACTTTGAGATATGGTGGATGAAGAAGAAAAAATCACAAAAAAAAACAAAAATAAGAAAGATAGGATGGTGCGCTGAAGATTCAAATAGTTACATTTAGAATTAGATTTTTTTACACTATATATGTATGATACATACTATTTGATATGTTTATTTATTTATTTTAGTTATTAACGGCAGGAGTTGGATAGATTTATTATTTAATTTATTTGAAGTGTTTTATGGTTGCGTGAATATTAAACAAGACAATAATAAATATATATATATATTAATAGCCGCATCCTCGCCGTGTTGAATCCTAAAATTTTGAAAAAATTGTGTCGTCGTATCTGTGTTGCCATATCCGTGCCCGTATAACATGTGAGCTCTAACCTTGTTTTGTTTAAAGAAGATAAAAGTTAAAACATTATTTTTAAATTTATTGTCATTTTAGATTTTATGTATTAAGCATAAATAGAGAGTTGTAATAATCTCAACTTTATAATTTTGTGATGGTCTCGTATTAGACCATCTGGTGGACCTTCTGATGGTCCTCACGAGTCCGGACTAGGGAACGAATTGAAGCGGCTGGTGCGGCTCACAAACAAATCACAACTTAGCATAAAACGGCATTGGGGTTTACCCCGACAATTTATGTCTTTTCTGTAGATTTCAATCAGTCGGGGAAAATAATTGTCATAAAGGTTTTAATACTTCAAATTGTCCAAATTACATGTCAACATTCACCACTATTGATTTAGAGCGTTTTTAGGATCGAACTAACTCAGTTTTATATTATTTGATCTGTCAAACCCTATTGAAACCCGAAGTATTGCAAGTTGGGTCGAGCTGGCTTATTCACAGTTTGGCAGCTTTTCTGCAGCATTGCATCTCCAGGTGAGGTCGGCCTTGGATTCTTGTCCTCGATTGAAAAAAAATAATTATTCCCAGGACAAACGCATCACCGCAACTTAGACTATGAACTAATAAAGAAATATAATTACCTTAATTAGTTATTCGTAGCCTAAGTAGAAATATTTATGATTCTCTTCATAAATACGATAATTAGTATGCCTATATCCAAATTGACTTCAACAACACACATTATCTGCAGTGGGTCCCTAAACTTGGCTTCAGGAGTCCAACTTCCGATAAATATCTACCACACAAAGTGTTAAAACATAATAATATATATATATATATATATATATATATATATATATAATTTGATAGATCTCACACATATTTTAATACTGTATGTGGTGGATATCCCCCGAGAATTAGACTTTCAAGAGCCACCAAGTATCACTCGCTTAAAGCATGGGATTCTAAACTCCATCTTATCTCAATGTTATTGGATTTGTAATGCGCCTTTTAGATTATCACCAGTGATGGGACTCATGGCCAATCCCTTTGTCTTTTAGACGCGATTTTCAACTCTACTTCATATGAAAAATTCCACGAGAGATTTAACGTGTCAAGAAGATCATAATTAAGATACGGAAAATTACGTAAAGACCCCTCATTTATTGTGTAATTACAAAAGAAAATATCACTTATTAAAAATTATCAACACATCCCATCAAATGGTCTATTTGTAAGTACAGAGATAAATTATAACAATTTTACACACACAGAAGGTGTATGGTAAGAAATCTATACATAATGGGGTGTGTTTATAATTTTCAATAAATGAGGGGATTTGGGTAATTAAACAATAAGTGAGGGGTCTATGCATAATTTTCCCTAAATAATAATTTAATAAGTTTGACAAATTCTTATTCAACTGTAGCAGCAACAGCAAGTATGTCATTATAACATTACTTTAAAGTCAAAAAGTGAAAGTTATGCCGGCTATATAGATGATATATATGGTCCACTACAAAGGAAAATATATAAGTGTGCTTAGCAGTGTTAGACATCTGTCATACATTTTCTTACAACTAGTTAGGAACCATGCAAGTCCAGACCAGCTCAATTATGGTTTAATCTTAATAAATTAAATAATGTCCATGACAAAGAAAACAAACTACATATTGAATCAATAATCAACAACATAAGAATTAGTAAACATGAGAACTACACTAACTACCATATAAAAAATCAAACTTATTTTTGACAAAATATATAATCAATTACAATAACAAATTACACAATTAAGATATCAACCTAGTGGAATGTTAAATGAAAAGCTTCTTACAATTTTCTTTCTATACGCCCCATAAAAACAAAAAAATAATTTTTTCCTCTTTCAAAATTGACGCAGACTAACATCCTAGCTAACAATGTAAGTATCAAAACTATGAACAAAAAGAATATAAAAAAATTATTAGCTAACAATGTAAAATATTGTGAGTTGTGACCAAACAAAAATATCAACCAAAGCAACAATGCGAACCAAACCGTCACGTGACTGTCACGTGGAAGACAGGGGCGTCCTTCAATTGACCGTTCTGCCCCGGGATCGCCGCATAGCGTGAGGAGAAGTCTCGGAAAACCCGGTCATCCTCGAAGTGACCGTTTTGGCCAGGGCCGTCGTCGAAATTGCGGGCGTAACTCAAGGGGTCGTATTGGAATTTGCCCTGTTTGGGCCGGGAAGCGGTTTTGTTGAACCGGCGAATAAAGGTCTTCCACTTTGGACCGGCGACGAGCTCCGACCATTCCCTCACCCTTTTCAATGTGCCTATTATACCCTTATCCCACCAACTTTTACTATTAATCTCTTCTTGTTGTTGTTGTTGTTCTTTATCAGATGTTGAAATTCGCTCCCAATTATCGGATTGTCCTGAATTGAAACACGGGAAATTGAAGAAGGAACAGCATCCGCGGTTGAGGAAAACGGTGTCGTTTAAGTCGTCGATGGAATCTTCATGGGAAGATTCTGGTGTAGATTGCGCCATTGATCGAAAAGAAGAGGGAAAGAGAGAAGAAGATTAGGGTGTTAATTCTTCCGCGGAAAAACCTAATTTAGGAATTGGGCTTTGATTCACGGTTTTGCAGAGAGATTAATGTTGGTTTTGGGCAAACCCTAATCCCCTCTCTCTCTCTCTCTTTCCCTCTCCTGTTTCTCTCTCTATATATCTTTCATTGTGTCTCGTATATAACGGCAATATAGGTTATGTATGGGTGGATGTTGAGGAAGGGATACCGGGAGATACCAGTAAACTTGGCGGTGTTTAGTTTATAACGGTCTACAACTGGGTAGTACAGCTGGTGCTGATTAGACGCCAGCTGTACAAGGTCAAACGCACAGTTTTAACTGGCGGTTAAACATAGAGACATGGACACGAATACTTTAAAAAATTATCTCGTGCAGTATCGGCTACGCGCCGTAATCCTATCTAGCTATTGAGAGAAAGAAAAAAATAAATATGAACAGTCGTGGCAGTGACCTAAATTTTTTAATAATTGACATATCCTGTGTCCATGTCCATGCATTATAGAATATAGGATATAACAAATTTGTGGACAATGCTAATAATTCTCCAATTACTTACAATATAAAGATGATCTCAGTCAAATTTATTTTATCTAAATGATCAATAACACGTGGGCTTGTAATTTATTTGTTCATGTGAATATCTGTGATCACCTTAAGAACGGTAACCAATTATAAAATGTTTCAATTGTACGTATATGTGTAATCAATTAAGTTTGGTTAAAAGAAAAAATGTGAAGTATCAAAACACAAATCACTCGATGCGACGAAAAAATAAATAATTATAATTCAGTTAGTTTAAGATTGATACAAAAGCATCCAAGAATCTGGATGATTGATGATTGCAACATATTCTCTTTAATTATCAAAAAAAAAAAAATTTAAATCTAGACGAAAGTGGTAGTTGGAAATTGATATCACTAAATCAATAAACTTGGGTATATAAATTAATAAAAAAAAGGGTGGTGCGTTAGCTAGCCGGCCAGCTCATTAATTTAGAACAAGATTGAACAATTCTTCTTTTTTTGCTTAATCATTCTTCCTCTTTCCCCTTTTCCTCTTTAATATGCTTTTTCCTCGCTATGTATTTTTTTTTCCTTCAAAATTATGCTTTGTTTAATGGAATCATAATCATATAATTAGTACTCCGCGACTTTTTGCACTCGATCGCTTTGAAATTGATGCATGGATGGAGTGCAGATTAGGTGTCTTCCCGTGAAAGAAACACTTTCAAATTGCATCACCAATTCTTTAATTATGTTCTATTTTACTTAGAAATATTTGATTGAAGCATCGTCACATATATATCAAGATATTGACAATTCCATGAGGAAATATTACCTCATTGCTGAAATAAGCTGCTATATATAGAGTATGAATCAAATATATTTTATTATATTTGGTAAAATATAAGACCCAATTTACATCGTTGATACCATTTGATTCCAAGGTTCGGATTTAACTCCATTTTTCAGATTGTATAATTTTTTTTAATGATGGCAGGGGTATTTTAATCAATGAAACGTAACAAACTCATGCAAAATCAAAATCAAGTCTCGCTTATTGCGCCATAACAGATTCTTCTCTCCAATTCATTTTTTCTTTCCAATTAAAATTCGATCAGTTCACATAACGCATCAATATATTTCACAGAACATAAAATATTTACATTATTTATCATCAAACTCAATTAATCATCAAGCTCGATTCATCATCATCGTCAATACAGTAATCATAAATGTCCTAAACATGTGCATCTACATTTTTCATTATCCTAAACCTGTACTATTAAATGGCTTAGGGTCAGAATCAGAGATATTATGGTGCAAATTATGTGGAGAAAAGGCAGTATATACAACACTTTTTTCGTGATTTTGTGTATATATATTCACTCAATCTATCTATGGTTCGTCGTTCTCTGTTGATTCTCTTGTGTATACATACATACATCACAATTAGTGATTTTAAACCATCATACAGTAACTTATAAACTATTATACGGTAGCTTATAAACCATTATACAGTAAATACATTAGTGATATACAATGTATGATATATTAATAACATACAATTAGGGATTTCAAACCATATACAACATCTTATAAACAACTATACAGTATGTTATAACACATTATACAGTATCTTATAACCCATTAGACAGTTTATGTTTATACATCATACAGTTACAATCTTATAAACCATTATACAATATCTTATAACCCAATATATAGTATCATATAAACCAATACATAGTATCATATAACCCATTATACAGTAAATACAATAGCTAATAAACATTATACAATAACTAATTAATCCATTATTCAATAACTAATAAACAAATATACAGTAATACAGTAAATAAACAAATGTACTAAGTGTATGAAAAGTTATCAAAAATAAATAGATATATAGCCTCTATATATATATATCGACCCTTGACATGCAAATATGTTATGTAATATAAGAAGATATACTAATTTGGATATGAAAGCAAATGTTAGTGAAATGTGAAATTTGGACCCGATATATATATATATAGTCAATTTGCCGTGGTCATACCTCAATTTTTCTTCGTAGCCTTGGTTGACAAGTCTTCTCCCAAGTTTCTGTCTATTTCTGATCAGCCCTATAATTCTTTTGATTGCATATACTTTCTCATGCAGCTGCACAAACTTGTTTGCATCAAACACTTTTTGTTCCATTTCTCAAAGTCAAACAACCCTTCCTTATATAAACTCCAAGCCTTTAGCATTACATTTCTTCACACACATTAATTAGACATATTCTTGTTCTCTCTTATAACAAGCTTTTATATTTGAAACCCTTTCTCTCAATTTCTACAAAACATTCATGGCCAGTACCCATCCAAAATTTACTCTAGCTCTCTTCATTCTTTTCTTGATTTTTGCTTCTTTAAATGCACGTCCTCTCAATATTCACCATCATGAAATAATGTCTCCTCCTCCTCCTAGCCTAGGAGCTAAGAGTCATCGCTACAATGAATTCATGAATGTCAAGAATTCTGGTCCGAGCCCTGGGGAAGGACATTTATCCTCTAATGAATTGCGTCATTAACTCTACGAACAAACTTGGTCGTGTATAATTATTTATCATGAATATACATTTTTGGTTTTTGGTTTTTTGTTTATTGTGGCAACTCAGCAAGTTTAGCATACTAGCTAGATTCATTCTATCAATCTTCATATTTTTTGTACATTTTTTCTGGAAGATCATTGTAATGTAGTTATTTTTTTGAAATGAATTTCTTTATAAGTCGGAAAGCGATTGGTGATTGAGGAGTTAGTTAGCTTGTTGAGCAATGGACCATGCTTGCAAGGATTTATATCGCCATGGTCACAGATAATGTGTTAATCTAATAATATTTATTAAAGATGGATCATCTGTTGATCATATTTGGAGGCTCTCGAGACTTGGAGTCCGAGATGATTTTCATTATTGTATGTATAGGAGGCTCTCGAGACTTGAGATCCAGTGATGATTTTCATCATCATATGTATATATGTAATGATGGACTCTCCAATATACATATAAGGTGGAGATTACCCGAGAACTCCCAAGTATCACCTGTCATCTCATCTGTACCTTCTGAATTTGATGTGTGTGTCTTCTTTCCATTTTTCAATAAAAGGCCAAGATTTGTTTTTGTTGAAGCCCGTGACAATACAAATTTCTCTGTTTGGGTCTAAAAATTAAAAGTTCATGAGGGCCCAAAAGAGCCAAATGGACTTGAGCCCAATTAGTCCAACTCGGACTTGCTGGTATTAGTTTATACCCCATTTCATTGTAAATTGTATCCATTCCAAATCTTTTTGTCGGAGTAAAATAAATATATTACTAAAATGAAAATTAAGATTATCACTGTAGTCCGGACAATTGTCGATATTGAAGGCTTCTTGGTGATCGTGCCCTTAACAAATATTACCCAGGAATCAAGATCTGGTGGTCCTATAATTAGTCATACTATTTATTTATTGTGATAATGAGCATTGTTCCGAGGAAATAGATAAGATAGGATTTTCATTCACTCTGATGTTAAACTGGGATAAGATTGGGGTGTTATTTTATTTATTTATCGACATTAATTACAAACGTATGGCATTGAAAAATGAACCTACTTCTTTTGGACTCAATATAATTGGAAATTCTATGATGGATCGAGTTCAATGGAGCCGATTGATCAAATATCATTAGATGCAGATAATTTTAGTGTATTTTACTATTTTATCTCTAAATCTAACGTTGTTAGATACACCGACTTCAATTGACCCAACACTTTGAGGTCTTAAAGTGATATCTACATCAATCTGCTATGCCAACTCATTAAATTGCGAGATATTTTATCTCGGGGTCCTTCTTATAAAAAGCAAATTCGAGGAAAGCAATCGATAGAATGCCCATTTAAAATGTGTGGCAGTTCCGGCTCCCCAAAGAACAGATTCGAAACCGCCTCGTTGCCATCCCTAGACCTGCAAGATCCCATACCTGAGACAGTCGATCCATTCCGGACGCGAAGAACTTCGTAGGTGGCATTGAGCCACAAGCTGTCTCCAAATATTGGCCACCCAATAAGTCATTAAAGCAATCGGATCTTCTTGCTAATGACATTATGTAGTAGCAGGTTTTCAACTTTCGTTTCCAATTATCTATCTCAATGCGCAACTGAAAATCTTATATCAGTATAGCTTGGTATTAGGTCAATAACTCATTTTTAGACGTTATCTTCATTCCACTTCCAACCATGAGCCCTGAATTGTGTGGCTCAATGGCTGCATCTGTCAGAAACTTCACTACTCAAGTCTCCCTAAACAATAGCACACAACTAAACAAAGCTTTGGAAGCAGGTTAGGCTATTGTCCTTTTTTGTTTGGCGAGGCGTCTGACATTTATCATTACTCGCTTTGAGACTAGAAATGTCGGGTCATCCAGGATTTGTCCGGGTATGGCTCGATCAGTCGGCTGGCAAAACTCATATCATGACTGGGGCGCTATCTTGACCCCGCTGCATCATTCCCGAGCGAAAATTTCCTTGTGGAAATTAAGAAAAAATTGTGATGGAACACTTGCGAAAGGCCGGAACGCTTATCAAATCTTACCTCGTACCCCTCGTATTGTAAAAGTGATGGGCATTGCACATTAGACATAGGCCAAAATTCGTAAAATCATTTCTTGGGATGATTTGAGAAAGATTCACGGAGGGCTTGGTATTCGTGATACCCGCATTGTTAAGATGCACCGACTTCAATTGACCCAATTTGTCTTAAAATAACATCAATATTATGAACTCATTATTGATATTTTATCTCCCTTCATAAAAAAAATGAGAAAAGTATATTTTAAAGATGTGTGGCAGTTCCGGCTCCTCAAATAACGGAACCGCCTCGTTGCTATCCCTAGACCTGCAAGATCCCATGAGACAAAGGACAATAGAAATAACTAACATTCAATATCTTCTTGCTTTGACATGTACAGGTTCAACTTTTAAGAACAAAATTAATATCTATTATTATCATAGCCCTGAGTGTGGCTCAGTATCTGTAACTCATGTAGTTATATCTTGACCTAACAGTCTGATTACTATAAGCTGGATCTGCATAGTCAACAGCCTTTATAACCATCGCCTCGCGGCGTCCATCTTGTTCTTGAACCGCCCCGAACACAATTTCGTTTGTTTCACAGTTTTGCTGCTCATAGTAAGTTTGCGGGCCCAATGGTTGGTGCTTCTGATGATGCTGATGGTGTTGTAGCTGCTGATGTGGCTGAACGTGACGCGTTGATTGTTGATGATAATCTCCGTTCCATCCACCACCGTAATAGGCTTGGTTTTGCTTGAATTGTCGGGTCTTTTCCATTTCCTTTGTCATTAAAGGGTAGCTTTTTCTAGGGGTTGGATCTCTCATTTCTAATGGCGGGGGCTCATCATCACGTGGGACCACAAAGCTTTCTTGAACGGGCCACGAGTTCCCGTGTCTGGATGGGTGCTGTTGATCATGCTGCATCATGTGATGATGATTGAATGGTTTTTTCCTGAAACCAGAGAATAATCCACCAAAAATCTCGCCAATGGTTGAGCCAGTGTAGACAAAGAGTCGTCCTAATGAACTAAATACGCCCTCTTCTTGTTTGTCATATTCTTCTTCATTAGGGATCAATGGAGGCCGAACCGATTTGGGAGGATGCCTCTGGTATGGTGCAGGTGGCATGCTTTTGACATAAGCCTTTGGTTCCTTGAGATTAAAAAAAAAATTATATTTAGATGAAATTAGAAAAAAAAATTCCAGAAATTCTTATATCATGATGATAATCTGTAGGGAACTTAAAAAATCACAAGAAAATTCAATATATTCAGTCCTGGAACGGAGTAGGGTATGAAAAGGATGCTTAAACGGGAGATATGCATATTTATTTTACAACTTTCAGTACTTACATTGTCATATGAAAGCATTGTGGAAATTCTACGTTGTAATAAGGCGAGCATATAACCAAAGAAACAAGCAGCAGCAAGCACCGCTATGCCTGAATTTGATAACGTAGCATTTCTTACACCTCATGATAATAATCAAATCAGAGCAAAGTGACGGGAAAAAATAAACGAAATAATTATTATATTATTACCTAAATAAAGATTGTTCTCATACTGGTGACTAGCACAATCATCTTCATGGAGTTGGATCTCTCGAATCGCTTGATTCCCTCTGTCTATAACCAAAAGAGAGCAGCTACATGCAACATAGACAACATCAAAATCATTTGAAAATTTTGCATCTTCACTTGGACCATCAATATGTACCCCTCCTCGCCCTAATTTTCCGCCAGCAATTGTTACAATTCCTGCAGATTTTGCAATGTCCGAGTTTATGCAATGTTATAAAGTATTGGTTCAAGCTTAATACGCGATTTTGTTAATTTTACCAGTATCGGTGATTTTCCTGATCGCCATGTTCATAGTATCAGCAACGTACACATTTCCACTATCATCCACAGCAAGTCCTTTTGGATGGTTCATTCTTGCTTCTCTTAGTTTCCCGTCAACATGACCAGTGTACCCCTCAGCTGATCCAGCTACCAACTTAGGTCGACTATCTGTCGTCACACATTCATCCATAAAACAGTGATAACGATCTTCTTCTTTGCTTTTTAAACGAAAAGAAAAGAAAAGAAAAATGGCACTGCATTGAAGTAATATAAAAATTAAAAATCGAAAGGGCGGCAACAAGGCATATCAAGATGAAATTTTTCCTTTTATAAGATGCAAATTAAAGTTAGAATAAGAATAGCTAAAAACAATAAGTAGAGTAAGAATCTAGAAAAGAATAAAGCAGTGGGAATAGTAGCCCACCATGACAAAACCTGGTCTAACAAGAAAAGTACCAGAAACTAACAAGTTCTTAAAAAGAGAGAATCAAATCTAAACCAAAAAGATGTACAGTACCCCCATAAAGAAGAACCTTCTTCACTGCAAAAGCAAATATAAAACCCCCCAAATACTATAAAAAGAAAATCAGAATATCAAGAGTAATTTTCAAGAAAGGAATTTAACTAAAGATTAAACTAATTAAGCATATCATTAATGGGAATATTAGGTCCAAGTCCTTGTACAAGAATTCTTAATGTTCATATTCATGCATACAACTTAAAGATGACAACTCTATGGCAAATACAGGGACTAAGCCCCCCGGGGCCCCACCCCTTCAACTTTGAGAAATTCATTTTTTGCCCTACAAATTTTTTATATTCGGGATTTCGCCCCCTAAACTCTAACAAGATCAAGTTTTGCTCCCTTTTTTTTTTCATTCGTCCCGAAACCCAAATCCAGTCTCCGTCCCGGGCAAATGTGAATTGAATTTATGCAACATTATCATTGATTAATTGAAAAATGGAAACTCACAACGAGTCAAAGGAGATGAGATCTGGTAAATGTTGCTGTTTTCAGAGTCCAAAAGTAAAATCTCCCCAGCTGATGAGACCTCCACCGAATAAGGCTCAATTCCGAGCTTACTTCCATCAAACACTGTTTCAACGGTGTACCCACCTTCAAATTTCATCATCGAACGGCTCGGAATCGCTGAAATCACAACACCCCCATTAACCATTTAACTTGAATTTAACCAATTTTGACAGAAAGCAGGAAAAAAAGAAAAAACAGGGGAATGCATAAAATGTGGGTTGATTGAGTAATTTTGTACCGGTTTTGGTGGCTGATTTCAGTGACCACAACCGCTTGAAAATGATTGAGACTACATTTGTGACCACCCCACCCACAATTCCTGAAAATTTATCAAGTAACAAAAAAGAAAAAAAAATCAACAAAATGTAATGCTCGAGGGTAGTGCAAAAGAGTGGATATAATTGTTTACTTACTTGCAGCAGGGGATGCAGAAACTGATGAGCACCCAGAAAGAAATATCAGGAGAATTACAAGAAGAATGATGCAATTTTTCACCATCGTTCCTCTGTTTTACTGCAAACAACCAAAAAAAGAAAAAAAACAGAGGATTTCAAGAAATTGTGGAGTGTTAGCTCAACATTCTTTCCCCTTTTATATGGTAATTAGCATTGTACTTTCCATGAGTAATAAATGAGTGAGGTGACAAAAGAATGTGTGTGTATATATATATATATATATATAGAGAGAGAGAGAGAGAGAGAGAGAGAGAGAGGTTGTAGTAGTAAAATTGAAGGAGCTCTGTTCAAGGTAACAAAAGCAAAGGATTATTAAAGAAAAGAAGTTTGAGTTTCAGTATTAAATAATTAAATGTAAGCACAAATTAAAGCAGAGAACATATGCTGTTTTTTTGTCTTCACAGTAACGAACAGCTCTGTCTAACGCTTTGATCTTGGTGAAGAAAAAAAAAAACTGGTTAATATTAATAGATAAGGTTAAAAATTGTTGAAATCTTATAAAAAAACTAAATTTATTGGTTTTATTACCTTTTTAAAAATAAATAAAATTAAGGAGTTCTTTTGTGTATGTTCTTAGACAGATTTGACAATTCAATTACCAAAATCTTGTAGCTTTAATTCCAAAAGAAAGTGGAATAATATTTGCTTTCTTTTGGTTAAAATATTTAACTGATGGTTAAGATTTTATACAGAAGGCAGTTGAAATGATGTCTGAAGTTCACCATAATAGCTCGTGTTGCTGACATGATTACAATTTTCCAGATATTATCTTTGGTAAGTTGGATCCAATAAAGTGATTGGGTCTTGGTTAGATTTTTACTGTTAAACTGATAGTCTGGCCCAATTTATACACAAAGCGCAACTGAGCCGATCCAAAGACGTAGGCCCAATATTACCTTTTCCACTTCCTTCTCATTAGATTTTATTCATTCCATTTAGAGGAATTCTTACTGTAATTTAAACTTAAAATGACTTTTTTATATGATTGAAAAGAAAATAACAATAAATTCACACGTTTAACTGATTTCTACTAAAATTACACATTAGCCTTTTCCCCCTTAATTTTTTTTTCCGTTTTCAACTTTCCCTCAATTTTAAAAGTATGGAATCCATCGTTAATATATAAATTTTTGCCGAAATTAGGAGTGAAAAATAATGTATATAAACAATAGTATACAGCATTGTTCTTGTCAATTTGCGTCGTATATAACGAGCCTGCATGGTTCAAGAATGCAGAGGGAAGTACGTATAAAGTATAAACCTACAACCCCAAGTATAAAACATTGGATATATATCATTTACATGAGTGTGTTCATGTATAAACCAACAACCTCAAAACAAGAATCTAACACAAACACAATCATACATGGTAAACCATTCCCACCTCCAGCGTCGATGCACGAGGAAAACTCGAAGCATAAGTTGGCGCTCTAGAGTTCCTTCTCAGGAAATCATACCCTACATTTATAACAATTCTTTTTATCAATCCCGAACCACTCTTCGTTTTCACATAACAATGTCCTAATATAAACGCCATCCCTGCCTCCCTTGCTTCCATTAGCTCCTGCAACTCCGCTCGCGCATTTCTATCTATTTGTGGGCTTTCCGGAAGAACAAAGCGTACCCTTTTTTTCGGAACTTGTGGTGAACTGGTGATTTCCCTCAGCTCTGTGGGGCTGGTTACTTCTGACAAATCTTCTTCATTGTCTGAGTCGTCGTCCTGGGCCCACATCCTGACACCTTTAGCTTGTCTTGAGGTTGTCCCGATGACAGCCATTTTCTCTTCATTCTCAAGATTGTTTAACGAGCCATTGCTTTCTGGGACCTCGGATCGAATAAACTCCGCTATACTACAAACGAGATCCTTTTCAAATTCCACATCATCCATGAGAGAATCACGGTATCCATAACGTGCTATACATCGATAGACTCGATATTCTTTTGGCCCTATTCTTCCCACCAAGAATCTCTCCTCGGGTCTCACGTGTGGGACCGGGACATACTTGATGCAGAATAAAACTAGAACTTGATGGAAAGCAGGGAGATTGGTCACGAAATGGGAGAATATAGCAGGAATTCCTGAGACAAGTTCAGTGTGTATGAGGCCAATGCCTCGAACACGTACAATCCCGAGGTTAGGACCCAAACCTAGGAGCCAATTGATGGAAACTTTGTTCTGGACATCAAATTCGTACTTTTTTAGGGTGCCGTAATGCCAGGTGTACATTATGAGGAGAAAAACAAAGGAAAGGGCAACTGGGACCCATGCCCCTTCGCGGAATTTGATCAGAGAAGCTGAGAAGTAGAGTGCTTCGATGGAACCGAAGAAGAATATGAAACAAATAGCTAGGAAGACGCTTCTGTTCCAGCATAGAACAATGACGAGAGACATAAGGCACGTAGTGACCAACATAACTGTTATTACTGCCAGACCTGATCAAGCCAAAGAGGAAACATAAGATAATGAATACAGGTTAAGGACCAAGTAGAGGGAAAATAAATAGTTGTGAAACGATGTAAGAATAACTCTGTAGATGTTACCTGATGCATTGCTAATGTGTTTGGTGTCACGAAAGCCAATAGTAACAGCCAAACAGAGCACCATTAAAGTCCAGTTGATTTCTGGAATGTAAATCTGGCCACATATTTTAGACGACGTGTGTATTATTTTGACCCTTGGAAAGCAACCCAACGCACAACATTGCTTGATGATGGAAAATGTCCCGGTTATGATGGCTTGGCTTCCCACCACCGCAGCAAGTATAGCAATTGCTAGAACTGGCCACCTTATCTTTTCTGCAACAGTAAAAATAATAATACATGAAATGACAATACACTCAACCATTTTTATGAAGTTCCCAGAAAAGGACAAGTTGCAATACGAAAGGATTTTCCTTACCAGGTACTGATACGTAGAACCCAATACGATAGTCACTCTCAATTATGTGATGTTTGGAAAGATAAGCAGCTTGTCCCATATAAGCTAGGATTAAAGATGGATAGACCACGAAGCTAAAAGCTATCTGCACTAAGCAGCTTTTTCAGTTAAGAGGAATAGCATTTTCCAGGAAAGCAAATGAAATATACATCAATCAAATCTCGTGGTGATACAAAAAACTGATAGCAGAAACGAAAACTTCCAGAAGTTAATGGAAAAGTCACAATTCATTTACCTTGATGGACATCTGGGAAAAGTGTCCAAGATCAGCAAACATGGCCTCAGAACCTGAATGTGTATATAAATATATTTGAAAAGTAAGCGACTACTTGATTATAACAAGAATGACACTGCAGGTTATAAGCGTTTATACCTGTTATACATAACAAAATCCCGCCCAAGGACATCCACCCTCCTCTTCGGGTTTTTTTTAAGAATTTATACATGTAATAAGGAGAAAGTGCTTGGTAAACATGGGGGTTCCAGTGGAAGATATTGTAAACTCCAATGGCACTGATGCAGAAAAGCCAAGTTATCATAACTGGAGCGAAAATGAATCCTAGACGGTGGGTTCCGTAATGTTGCAGATAAAATAAGAACACCAGTATTATGCAAGCAATTGGGACTTCTATATCTGCAAAAATATGTAATAATTAAAGAAAAATCATTTCATAACAATTTGCTGATGAAGTATGAAAAATAGCAGAACGGACATACAAGAATGTTGAAATGAGTTCAAGAGGTACAAACATTACAGTAAAAGTATCATAAATTTCAATTAAGTGAATTATGTTTGATTGAATAATTTGGTAATATCTCTCTATTGCATCAAATTGCATTTTCATGATAATTTATGCTTCATATCAGTTCTAGTGTGATTTTCTTTAAATTACTAATATTTTGAAGTCTTACTATTAATTCTACTGTTCATTCTTATTGAATACATATGTTCGTGTCACCATGTCCGTGTTCTTGGCATCAACATCAAAGTATGGACGTCCATACAACATAATTGTTCCAGCCATGGCCCATTACCGTCTCCTGAAGTTCAATTTTTAAAAGATATTCGAATCACACTATAAAATTACTTTTTCATGAGAAGATCATTCAACTTTATCACCACTTTTTATTGTTTATATACGTGATTTACTTTACAGATGTACAACGTTATCCACAAAATTCTTTTAACATAAGCACTTAAAATTCTTTCTAACTCAAGTTGCATTGATACTCCACTTATGATGATATCAATATGGTCTACCATAGTCCAGGGAGATGGTGAGCTAACTTTAGTTTATAGTAAATTATAATAGGATAATTCTGATATGACTTTGATTAAACCAGAAAGTTTGTCATATTACAAGTAAGGCCCCACAATAATGCAATTTCATTGCAATTTGGTGCACTCTCTTTGTCCACGAACTACATGTCTCCATATAAAACCCGAAAAGGAAAAACACAAAAAAAAATAAAAAAAATCAGCAATATCTTTGAGAATTTTCTTTTGGTCTAATCATAATCCCAATCATAATATTTCCAATTTTATTCTATTGCACATCTCAATCATAATTCTTCACGTTATTGAAAAATACAAACACTGCAGAAGTCCAAAAAAGAAGCAAGCTTGAGAACTAAAGACAGCCAATCTAGACAAACAAGAAAAAAAAATCATAATCATTCAAAGAAAGAAATTGTCATCAGCTTAATTTAGAAAATATTATTATGATCCTTCAGCTTTACTCAAACAGAAGATCTAGCAGACATACCTAATTTCACGAATAATCGAAAAAAACCTCAATTCTTCTTCAAAATTAGAAATACAATACCAACAAGAAACATGAAACAAATCTAAGGAAGACAAGAAACTTACATTGGTGATGATGCTTTGACACAACAAGCTCCAATCCTGAAACTGCAGAAAACACTGCAAAACACAACCAAAAATAACTTTATAAAAATCTCACCTAAATCCCTGCAATACTATACTAAAAATCGATAAAATCATCGATTAAAATACCCGAAATCGCTGGCGTAAGAACTCCATCCCCAATCACCATACAAGTCCCAATCAAAGCCAAAGTAAGCAACATCCTCTGAAGCACTCTGTGTTTCTCCAATGTTGATCTCAATTTCATACCAAGACCCTTATTTCCAGATTCAATTCCATCTTTCTTGTACTCATACAAATCCTGGTCAGCAAGCTGCCCGTTGGGCAGAGTGCTCACGCGCGCGTGGCGGCAGAGGAGCGAGTACAAAGCAAAAGTACCCCCTTCACCATTATCATCAGCTCTAAGTACTATGAACACATATTTAAGGAGTGGTATCAAAGTTAAGGTCCAGAAAACAAAAGATAAAACCCCAAATATTTCATCATTTGATTCTGAGTGTTGTATGTCCTCTGCAAAAGTACTTTTGTATACATACAAAGGTGAAGTACTTAAATCCCCATATACAACACCTAAACTCTGATAAGCCAATGTAAGTAGAGTCCTCCATGATTCTTTCTGCACAAACATAATTTGTATTGTACACAATAAATATCAATTATCAGAAAAGAAAAAAAATAAAACATAAAGATTTGGTTTTTATTTAATTTTTGGTGTAAAGGTGTTACCTTTAGAGGATTGTTGGGGTTCCAGGCTTCAATATCCATTACAGGGCGTCTTAAAATCATGGGAAAATCATTTCTTGGACTAATATCTGAAGCAAATATATGGATTAAAAAGTAGCCGTTTATGATGGAAAACTCCAAGAAAATCAGAAAAAAATAAGAACCCTTTTTTAATTAAGGGACATACGAGGTGCAAAAGTGCAAACACGAAAATCTAAGAAGAAAATACCAAGAAAAATACTGTTGGGATTTGGGAGGATGAATGAACTGTGATGAAAAGCTGGTGGGGAATGTGCTACAGAATATAAGACTAGCTTATTGTTTGTAGCATATGTAATGGTATTAATTTGGCCAACTTTGAACGAATAATAAATATATATATATATATGTATATAGGAAACAGTAAATATTCTGGGTAATCGGAAATATTCTGGGTAATATTCACTGTACATACGGGCTATCTATATGAAATATATATCATCACATAAGATGAACAAATCCACCTCCATCGGAGTAATAAATAAAATAATACAATCATGATTCATGACAAAGAAAAAACTGTAAAAAGAGAAATGTATATAAAACGGAGAGCGTGAAGAGTAAATTTGATAAAATAATGGGGTTGAGGTTTCGGTTGTCTAACCTGCTTCACTTTTCTAGTTTTCTATTTGTATTGTTGTTAAGAGTTTTATGTGTAATAGAATGTGTAGAGTGCAATGGGTGTATGTGTATGTATATGTGTATATGTATATACAGTAGGAATACTTGTTTGGACCGGGACCACACTTTTCTTAGGTGTGTTTGTGGGGTTAAGTGAGAGTCTGGTAGTGCAGTGCAATGCCCCCACTGAAAGTAACAGATCATGAAAAATGAACTCACTGAAACTCTATGAGCCGTGTGAGAGTGGGGTGACTCGGCAAACAGGGGACTGTAATTAATGGCATTTAGTCGAAATAATATATTAGTATGGCTGTGTTCTTGTATTTACCTTTTGAAAAATTTTAAGGTGGATCGAGAGTGTTGCTTCCGATTCGTTTCTCATCATACATTCAAAATGAGTGGGTTGATTTTCATATCCACTCACCCTGTGTAAATCACCCCACTCCAAGTATTTATGTGGTGAAAAATTAATTGGGAGCAACGCACTCAGTTCACCATAAAATTTCCCTTTTACTTTTGGCCATCCGTCCCTTATTTTTTTCTTACACTTGGACTTTTAAGTAAACGAAAACGATTAAAAAAATAAAGCACCAAAATAAATGGCTCACTTGAAAAAGTATTCCCCCAAGTATAATTATTCAAGGACGGAGAGAATTTTATACTCAGTGGTGAATACAAAAAAGTGCAAGGAAACTTGATATTTTTTCTATTTTGGAGGAGGCAGGGAGGGGGGCTTAAAAAATTAAAAGGCTAAAAAATATTTTTTCAGAATTTGAGGGGTGGCTGTTGCTACCAGGCACTGGCTTCGCATTTGTAAATATCCAAAAGCCAAACACATCATTAATGAGTCATATTTAGCGATTCTTGCGATTCCCCACCCTAGATATCATATTTCTCTATATAAGAATTTCGAGTGTTTACCCATGATTATACGATGAGTCGATGAATAATAATGCTCGAGTAATAAAAAATTACTTAATCAAAGTCATTTTGAATGTCTAAATAAAATTTGACTTGAAAGTCCAATTTGGACATGAATCGTCAAAGTTAAATTGTAAAACACGTGCTCTTTGAATAAAATTCACAAATCCAAGTTGTTGATTCACTTGATTTGAGAGAAACCCTTTACTTTTCTTTCTCTATATATAATTGACAAACAAAAAGGAACAGAACACGAATTGGGACTTGCAAGAATGAGAACAAATGAAAAGGTTGATTACTATCCATGAAAAGTGATACTATTATCATTTATTGGTTTTATATAAAGATGCCCACTTCTTTTAATTTCGTCGGCTTGTCTGTCTTCAAAGACACTTTTTTGGGCAATAATTTTTAGTTCATTTAGATTTAAGCTAGACTACAAGTTAATTATTTGATGAAAGCAACATGCATTACCAAAAAAGTTTACCTAAATTAATCTTGCAATCTACTAAGAAATAGAAATTCATGAAAAATAAAAATCCATATAATCTAATTATATTATTACTCTGTGAACTGACAGCATTACTGAAAATTTGATCTTTACCCATGTCAAAGCCCTTTTGACACTATCAAAATTGAATGATCACGACTTTATCTCGACTTTAGCCGTGGTATCTATGATTGTAAGCATGGTCAAAACATTGCTCACGGGCACGGCTTATAACCATTATCAATGTTTTGTTCATTGCAAAGACCATGACTATGACTTTGAATCATTATGGAAAAATGTTAGATTAACATTTCTTTCACTACAGCTTGTTAAAACTTAAAATAATTAGCATTGCTTTCTATTATGGCTGTCGTCAGTGTGGCTATGTGAAGTATCTACTGCTACAGCCAAATTAGTCGTGAGTTTAGACCGCCACACACAATGACTTCTAATCACAACGTATATTTTTATTGTCAATACTTAATTTTCTTATAGTTAATAGACAGAAAAACAGAATATCAAACTTATCGTTTGGACCACCTCACTTTCTTAAGAGGTTGCTGAAACATTAGATAACGTCAGTCATTGTTTGTACGTAAAATTTATTTATGAACGTCAAGTACTTTCGCGATGACTGAATTGAAAAATGGGGTTAAATGCTCTTAAAATGCCTTCACACGTTATACATAACAACAGGCAAGTGCATGCCAATTTGCCAATGCCGGCAGTAAGGGGTTAGGACTTAGGACCCCATCTGCCAAAACGAATTAAATGCCAATTAATTTTCTCCTAAAACTAAGACAAACAGGGTCCATGGAATCACTTCACTACATACTGCATAGTAACGTACAAATACAATTATATACCCTCAAAATGAAGGAATTGGCACAAATTGAGTTTAAGTAGCAAAGTTGATGCTCTTAAGTATTACGAGGTTTTGGATTGAAAGTCTACCGAATGTAAATGTTCGCCTACTTCAAAACTACTTCATTTTTTTATTTCTTTTATGAATTGTTAATTGTTTGAAGAATTGATCGTTGATCAGTCGTTGATAATCTGTACCGTTACTCATTGAGAAAGTAAGATTCTAGGCGACAAGAGATTTGTCGAAACTTTTGAACCCATGAAAAAAATGAAATATAAAGAATTATTATGAGAAAGGTCATTATTTTCATTCATAAATTAGTTTGCTCGACTCAAAGTCATGTAAATTAGGTTAACAATAGTAATTATAAAAAAAACGATTACATATAAAATCGGGAAAGTTGCACTTCACGTCCCATAACTTTTTCCGAATTTAATTTTGGTTTCGCTCATTACCCAAATCTCACATTGCGTCCCATTTCTTTCAAAAATTCTCACATTTGGTCTCATCCGTCCATTTCCGTCTTTTTTTAACGGTCAACTCCGTTAGTCAACCTTTTGACCAATTTTTTGGGAAAGAATTCGTGCATAAATGCACTTACACATGTATTACATTCATTATTACGATATTTCTATTCAACATTACGTGTCACTTATGCACAAAATTACCCCGAAAAAATTGGTCAAAGGGTTGACTAACGGAGTTGACCGTTAGAAATAGACAGAAATGGACGGATGAGACCACATGTGAGATATTTTGAAAGTTAAATGATTAAATGTGAAAAATTCGTAACGAATGTGATCAAAATTGAATTCGGGAAAAGCTATAAGACGTGAAGTGCAATTTTCCCTATAAAATCAGTTGAACAACCTCAAAAAGAAATAAATAAATTACTACATATATAAGAGGGTCTAAAGATGAGATCATAAGATCTTGTTATGATACTAATCGATATCAATTATTTCTTCTCATTGAAAATAAGTTGACACGTTAATAGTGATTGAAAGTGAAGTAGGCATCCACGTCACCCCAATAATAAAACATTTGTCCCACTCCTACAACTTTCTATCATCAAAATGAAATCCAAGTTATCCAACACTTTGCTATTGTATGGCCAATTGTCCATTTTTAACAAGTTCCGTTTCTGAGTGGGCATCCACTACTTTCCACTATTATGGTTGATATTCATTTCCATGTCTCTATTTAATTAAGTACAAGTCTAAATTAAATTTTATTTATATATTAACGGCAGGCGCACACACGTGTGAAAAAAATTTCAAAAGTAAAATAAAATTAATTTTAATTCAAGGAAAAATATTCACTAAAATATACTATTTAGATTAATTTCATTGAATGAATATAGATCGAAATAAAAGACTTAAGAGTAAAGAAATATAAAGATAATATTTCATGTTTACTTAATAATGAGAATATACTAAAAAGGTTATGAATCCTTTTGATTTAAAAAAAAAAAAAAGATATTGCGAAGAAGAAACTAAGATAAGAATAAAATGTGGATCAATAATTACTACCGTTCAAATAATGAAACTCAGAAAAGAAAATGAATCAATCACTTTGAAGGAGATTTTCGTTGTGCTATAGCCCATTTCTTCATCTATTTGATTATTGTAGAGAAAACAGAAAACTACCTTTTATTTTTAAGATTGCGGCTAATTGTTGTTTTAACGTTTAATCTTCCTCAAATCACAGTACCGCAGCAATGGGTACCTTCCCGCCTACTTGGATAACTTAGACGTAAATTACAATTTTAGAATTCTTTCAAATTTTATTATGTTTTTGAAAAGAATGGGCAGAAGTGCAAATTCAATATTACATACCAAGCACATCAATTTTTAAAGTCTAGCTTTATAAAAGAATATATATACAGTTTTTCAAATTGGATCCCATCTATCAATGAAGTCTAAACTTTTTGGTGGAGCTGAGATCCCGAGATATTAAAGGTATTGTGTTTTACTTTTATCGATAACATGTGTGTTTTTATCTATTGTCATAGTAGTTCATAACTGTAATAGTTGCTAATTAATTCATCATAAATTAATTCTATTTCATATTCATAACTTGTATATCGATTCACTCAGGAGAAAAAGCCCAACATAATCTTTAATAAGTCCATATAAGAAACGCCAAGTCCAACAAATTTGTGTGACACGATAGCACTATTTTTTTGTTCTTTCATTTCAATTGTTTTCATGTATTGCGGAAGTTATACTCATGGATCGAATTGAATTTGTCTATGACCCTTTTTTTTCGTACTTAAAAGTTACAAGTTACAACAAAAAAACAACCACCAACCTATTTATTGGTCTACTAGAATATTATGTCGTGAATTACATAATTTATTTAACCAATCAATGGTAAAGCCTTGTTTGAATTTAATTTGAGGAAACTTGAATCTAATTCACAAGGTAAATGGTCAATTAAATGCAATAAAAATAGAAATTGGAGTTTTTGACTAACTAAGTTTTTAAATTTATATAACGTTTTAGATATTTTATTTAGTATTTCATTTTATCTCTTGTATGAGAGTTTGCTTTCTTTCTCGAATGAGAGTTTTATCTCTCCTTGAATAGGAGTTGCACACGAATTTTTTTGTGTTCGTTTGTGAGTTCTTAAGATTTGTTATTTTCAAAAACTTGAAAGTTGGTATTTCAGATGTTCATACTACATCGTTTGAGTAAATATGAATTGTATTGTTTCAGACGTTGTAAACTTTCGATTGAATGATATATAAAACTGATTTTTTTTCAAAAAAAATAATCCATAAAATTAACTCTCTCTATGTCATTTTAATTTATTTTTAATAAAACTCCATTATTATTGTAAAAATGGACTTGAGGGGTGGGGGTTAGCCCGGCTGAAACAAAAAAATAAAAATAAAATAAAATTAAAGTACAAAAAAAAATATGAAGCAATAATGAGGTAGAAAGTTGAGTGGCGCAGATTAGGCATATTTGTACACGCGTACATGCATGACCTCTCCTCACATGACATAAACAAACTAAAAAATTAAAAATAGAATCACAGAGAATCTGAATTCTACATATATATATATATATATATATATATATATATATAATAGATGAGCAGCTAATCCTCATAATTATATAATTTAAATTCCATATGGAATTTCATGAATCTGTAACTGCTGGCAAAGTGGGATCGGCCGACTTCAATTTAGTTTATATATATATACATATTCTGCTCTCAACAGGGCCTGCATATTATTCTGGCTTTACCATGCATAAAATAAGCTAAACATATAATAAAGAGTAATTTTGGCTTATGAGAATAATTAGTTAAGCATTTATATCTATATCTATATCTATACTCTATATCTATATCTATCTATATCTATATCTATACTTCTATAAAAGTGTGGATTTTATAAATGTTTCTTCCAATTATGAAAGGACATTGTTGCCGTAACTTAAGTACCCTAACTAAATAATAGTAATATTAATGTTCCAACTGTGTAAGGATTAAAGTACTTTCAATTGTTTTTCAAATAATAATACTAATCGAATAATAGGTAATAGCTTTACAAATAATTCCAAGTTTTAGATATGTTTTTTAAAGTGCATGATTAATTGTTTTCAGAAAATAATTCATGTAACAATTAATAGCTTAAATGTAGATAGCCTTTTCATTTGTTGTCCATCAAATTTTAGACTATTTGGTCTCAATTTCTACATAAGCATCTATCTTTTCAGCTTACTAAATTCTTAAATTTCATTTAAACTCTAGTTATCTATACTCATCTAAACTTCAATGACTTTTTGAGTTCATATGATAAAAAATACATAACTTCCCAAATCCTTCTACGTTTCTTTATTAAATATAGCCTCCTAGGCTTTCTCATATGCATATGATATCCTACAATTGAAGTACAAAAATTCAAACGCCATTCTTGAATAAAAGACAAGATATCAGGATGCATTTTCAAAATTTGATCTAAAAATTGTGTCTAAATTTTTTGAAAAATTATAATTTGGATTAGTATTGAATATTAGGACCCCTCAAGTTTGTTTGTTGAACATTTTGCTTTGGTTTGTGACGTTTGTCCGTAGTACAATCTTCTGAATTAATCTCTTATTGTATGATGGGGAATTGGTTCTCAAAAAGACATACAAATTTTGTTTTAAGTTAAAAAAAATTAACAGAAACACATGCATCTAAGTATATTACTTGACACAACTACTTTTTTTTTTTTTTTGCTTCAGGAGTATGAGACAAAATATGTAATTTGACATGTGATAATTTTTGTAATTCATTTTGAATTGCTGTAGAAAATATTGTATAGTGTTTATACTTAATTAATACTTTTTACATTGAAAAGAAAAATTCTTACTATATAATTTATTCATTTGAAAAATCCAAAAAAAAATATTTACATAAAAAAGCAACCAATTGATGATTGTTAATGTACCAAGGTGATTTAGCTAAAAAATATTATTAACCTTTAAGTATTGGTTTTCTTAAACGTAGAATATTGGTGAAACAAAGTATTTTTAATTGAATCATTTTCACGACTTTTTATGAATAAAAATTATTTATGGAGTTTTTAGAATGTTTTCCTAAAATTTAATGTAGAAATAAATTTATAAATCATGTTTTAACATCGCAAAATTTGTGAATAATACTACACAAAACTAGGAGAAAAGTTCTCTTATGCAAAATAGGTGTATAAAAAATGTGTATTTACGTGCAATGCACGTAGCTTTTATTAGTATATCAAAAAAGTACAATGGAACAACATACATAAATTAGCTGAAATATAATTAGGAAAAATTCGCATTTTCAGAAGGTATTAGTCCTCTATATTACAATTCGCAAGTCGTATAATTTGCTTGGGATCAATCTGAAACATACTATTATATATATAGCTAAGAATAGTACTTTATTTTCCACATTTGCATGTGAGCACGTGCACAGAAACTCTTTGCCCTTCCAAAAATCTGATCTCAATCTCGTACACATCAACCTAATTATAATGTTCTAATCTCATAGTAATAGTCATCGAACAGTTGTGATCCATCGCGTGAAACGAGACTACGAGAAATTCGTTTCGTTAACCTTCTGCATTGTATGATTAGGTTGATCCTTACCTAAATAAGACTGCGAGGGCCTTAGTTAGTACAAGCTAAACACAGGAAATTCTAGCCCAAAACCGGCTTGACCGCACCCAAGTGTGTTTCAGAAGGAAAGTATATTACACTTGTTATATAATTGGTAAGTTATTTTATTAAATACATATGAGTTTGGCCGAGCCGGGAGCAGGCTAGAATTTCCCGCTAAACACAAGCCATTTTAGTTGATCAGAGATTTCATTTACGAAGAAGGATTTGGTTTGCCTTTGGGTCCCCTGTATGAGTGATTATTAGAAAATTTTAAAATTTTAAATTGTTAATATAATTACAATCATCTTTATATATAGTGAATCATGCAGGCTTCTTGATTTGAAATTTTGAAGCTCACAAAAAATGATCCCCAAGGTATTAAATATAGTTGATACTGTATATATCGAGATTGGAAATGAATATGCAAATACAAATATGGGGTCATAGTGAGCACTATATATTATGTGTTTCGGTAAGGATATGAATTATTTTAACTCTTTTTGATGCACGTAAAGTTCGTACTAGAATTTTTTAAATATATATTGCAGTGTGGATTATGTATAGGATGTGCATCTAAGTAATTGAATAAGGGGTTTTGCTTCCTTTGATTGGAAAAAATAATAAAAGATATACAAAAAGAAGTTCACTTTATTTTCTTCCTTATCTTTTGGTGGGAATTGTGGGGTGGGCGGAATGCAGATAAAAAGAATTTTAATACTTTTTGTTTCAAATGGTGTATTATTTCATATTGTATTTCCATAACCATATTACATACTTACATGCACAAACTCTTTTCTCAAACATTTAAACAACCACTAATCGTATATAAAATAAATTATAAAAATTAAAATATTTATTTAAAATAAAGGATTCAAAATGCTGAGTGCATACATACATATATATAAACAGATTTCTAGGAATTTTGGTCCGCACAGACGGATAAAAAAGAGAGCAAATGTTGATATTTTTCGATTTTGGATAGTGCATTTTTAAATATCAAAAGGGTGTAAGGTGGAAAAAAAAATCGAAATTGAAGGAGAACGGGTGCCACCACTAGCCCCCGGCTCCACTCTTGTCCATAACTTATAGACGGGCTTGGCCCGCATATATAAAGAGATAGAATTTCTCAAATATCACAAATTTGACATAGAAAGGTCAAAAGAGACATGAATCTCTCGACAAAAGTTGACTGGTCCCCTAATATATGACAAATATTTGGGCTGTTCTATGCTGGGTCTCGGCCTAGCTTTGGCAGTTGGATCACCAATAGGAAGGGGGTCATTTAGCAATTTACCCCCACCCCACTATTTGTTGATCCAATGGCCAAAGCTGGACCAAAACCAAGCATAGAATTTTCCCAAATATTTTGCTTTTAGCACCACAGATTTTTGGATCTTTGTTCACCATCCGGGCCTAATATATTATTGGACCGTAAATTGGGCCACTCTCAATACTCAAATGGAATTCTTGCAATGGTTCTACTTTTCGGCCCAAGATTTCACAACCCCGGACATATTTATACCCCCTAATTTCCCACGGTTTTGGCTAAAATAAATAGCAACTCTTAACCAAGGGTTGTTGGTACTTAGTAGGGGAAAAACAAATTAAAGTAGTCGATATTAGATTAGAGTTGAATAGCTAAAAGCGCGTTAAAGTTTGGTTCGTCAACCTATCAAACCAAGTTTGAACAACTTTTTGTGTTTGGTAAGTTTTGAAATTCGACTCGATTAATAAAAATTGATAAAAACATGTACAAATAAATCAAACTACTCTAGCTCGACTCATGTTCGGCTCTATTAAAGCTCGTTAGAACTCGACTCAATTAATAATCAAACAAACTCAAACACAGATTTTGAAGCTCGATTATAATTCAAACAAGTTTGAAAACAACTCGTTCGACTCAACTCGACTCATTTACACTAGGGATGACAATGGGGTCAGGTCTAACGAGTACCCGTCCGGACCCGCCCCCAATGGGGCGGGTATGAGTCCAAAAAAGGGGTCCGGGTCCGGGTATCGAAATTCAAGACCCGGCCGGGTCCGGGGCGGGTAACGAGTCCAGTCGATACCCGCCACGGACCCGGACCTGGAACCGGATCCGCCCCGGTCTATTAACCTAATATATATTTTTTTAATTTTATATATCTAATTATTATTAATATGTATTAGTATTTATAAATTATATAAAAAAAAATGCTCTCAATCATTTTACCCTTCAACAACAAACCCCCAATCATTATATATCTAATTTTTTTTTAACTTTGTACTTGTTTAGTTGTTTTGAATTTTTTTTTGCATTTAAGTATCGAATGACTTGTAGTGGATTTGTTTACAATGAATCATCAATTCGATGTTATTTACTTATTTTATATGTTTTGAATGTGTTTGTGAAAATAAAATAGACTAAAAAATAAAAAAATAATTAAAAAAATTTCGGCCGGGTCTAACGGGTAGGACCCGGACTCGCCGGGTCCGGGGCGGGGCGGGTATTGACCGGGTCCGGGGCGGGTCCGGGTATAAAAAATCCTTAACGGGGCGGGGTACGAGTCCTGCAATATCCGCCCCATTGCCATCCCTAATTTACACCGCTAGTTGTTAGCTTCCACCGCGAGACTTTGGTGTCTTATAGTGTCTATGTGACTCATAATGAAAAAATATCGATCCGAATTTATCGGATCATTTATCCCATTCATCTAAAATAAAAAAAATTAAAAAATAACTCCCGACTTTCCCGCGCTTCCTCGTACTACCACCTCAAAAATCTCAACGGCCACTAACCATCCCCCAACAACACCTTCACGCGGAGAATCCGAGACTCCTCCGCCATGGAAGATGAATAGAATATTCACCAGGCCGGCGTCCCACCTCCGCCATTTCCGGCGAACTATAACCCACCACCACAAATCCATTGCCACCTCCGGCGAGCCCAATTCCCTCAGCATCCTATGGCATTACCAAATCCTCGATCCAAACAGCGACATTGTCAATCGCTGGAACCACATTTTCTTGATCACTTGTTTAATCTCCCTTTTCATCGACCCCCTCTACTTTTATCTCCCCTTCGTCGATGGCCCTGTTTGTATGTCCACCGACACCGAAATATCAGTTACGATAACGTATATTCGAACAATCACGGATTTGTTTTATGTTCTGCACGTTGTGATGAAGTTCCGAACGGCGTTTGTGGCTCCTAGTTCTCGTGTTTTCGGTCGTGGTGAGCTTGTCATGGATCCTAGGCAAATCAGCATGAGGTATCTTAAGTCGGATTTTTTCGTTGATCTAACTGCTGCGCTTCCGTTGCCTCAGGTGATTTAATCTCTTGTCTTGTGAATTATTGGATGTAGGATTTTGCTTCATTTTATGAATTTTGACAATTTAGGTGTAATTGCTTATTGCATGATGAACTATATAGATGGAAAAAGGTTAAATATGTAGAATTTATCGACAAAAATTTGAACAATCAACTGAATGAAATATTTGTTTGAGTTGAATGCAGCTCAAATTTGAATAAAAATGCAAAACTTGAACATTAATTCCTGTGGTTTCTCTTGGTTAAAAATTCTGAGGTTAGAGCGAAAGGGATGTTTTTCTCTGCTAGAGTGCTCGGTTTTTATCTTCCGTTAAAATATGGTGTAAAAAGTTAACAATTTGTTGATCCTAAAATTATCTGTTTTCTAAAACTTGGTTGTTCCTGCAGATTGTCATCTGGTATGTAATTCCAGCAACGAAATCAGATGGAACTGGTCAATCTAATAACACGCTTGCTCTTATTGTCCTCATACAATATATTCCACGGTTATTTGTCATTTTCCCCTTGAATCAGCTGATAATAAAATCCACAGGCTTTATAGCTAAGACTGCTTGGGCGGGAGCTGCATATAATCTGCTTCTCTATATGCTAGCCAGTCACGTGAGCTTACACACTATTCTCTCTTCTCAATAGATGCATTTCATCAGAAAATTCTTCTGTGATCGAGTGTTGAATACACACAAACGGTCAAGAATATGCCACATTATGCCACATCAACAAATGATGTGTGTAATTACTAATGTGGCATATTCTGGACCTGTATTCAATACCATATCTATAGAAGACTTCTCTCGTTTCACCCTTCTCAACGGATCATGCCACATCAGCATAGTATGTTGTTGATGATGCGCAGTCTTCCCTTTGGTATTTAATACTAATTTAGTAGAAACAATTCTCCTGCTTCGCCCTTCTCAACAGTCCAGATTATGCCGCAGTAATACATGATGTATGTCATTGCTGATGTGGCGTAATCTAAACACTTTGGTATTGTCCCGCTTCACCCTTTGGTTATGACTTATTTCCCAATTTGATATCCTCTCGTATAGGTACTTGGAGCTTCATGGTACGTGGCATCCATAGGGCGGCAACACTCTTGTTGGCAACAAGGGTGTATAGAAGAATTTGACAAAATCCCACCTTGTCGTTTGAGCTTCCTCGATTGTAAAAGTTCACAAATCGGAAGTCTGGAGTGGAGTTATTGGTTGAATATGACTAGTGTTCTTCGTCATTGTGATGCGAACAATGATGATTCTGATTTCAAGTTTGGGATGTTTGCTCCTGCTTTTACTAGCGAAGTTGCGTCAGCATCTTTCTTTGAGAAGTATCTTTACTGCCTTTGGTGGGGCTTAAGAAATTTGAGGTGTGATAATCTATAAGCAAGTGTTTGTATTAATTATTTCATACAAATTTCACCGTTACCGAATCATTGCGATATTGCTTATGACTTTCTTTTCAGTTCATATGGACAAAATTTGGTGACAAGCACTTATCTCGGTGAGACAATATTCTGCATTGCTTTGGCCATTGGTGGTTTGGTTCTATTTGCTCAGTTGATTGGCAATATGCAGGTATTAAATTCATTGTTTACATATATGTGTTTAGTAGTTTAGGTTTGTAAAATAAGCTATAATAATTTGTGGTTTCCATTTTTTATGACTAAAGACATACTTGCAATCAATGACGGTGAGACTTGAAGAGTGGAGAATTAAGAGAAGAGATACTGAAGAATGGATGAGGCATAGGCAGTTGCCCCCAGATTTGCAAGAACGGGTTCGCCGTTTCGAACAATATAAATGGCTCACCACACGAGGAGTCAAAGAAGAAGATATTCTAAAGTCATTGCCCCTTGACCTTCGTCGCCAAATTCAGAGGCATCTATGTCTTAACCTTGTTCGCCGAGTATGTCTCTATTTTGTCATTTAGAGGAAGTGCTAACCTTTTTTTGCGCACTTAATTCATGCTTCTTTTATTCAGTGTGATAGTGTTAATATAAATCGCACTTTCTTGTTAATTCTAGAACTCAAGATTTCTAGATAGATTCAACAATCTAGAAAGAGATGAGAGTAGGACATAAACTTACTAGTAAACACACTAACAAATAGAATCCACATCAGAGTGATTCTTAGGAAGTCCCCTGACTCCAAGACCCAGTATGATCATCACCCCATATTGCCCGCCTTCTTCATGTTGGTTTGTTAAGATTTCAAATACAATGAACTTCTTCCATTGTGGTGTAGGTCCCATTCTTCGCGCAGATGGATGACCAACTTCTCGATGCCATATGTGAACGTCTCGTCTCCTCCTTGAGTACACAAGGCAGCTACATTGTTCGAGAAGGTGATCCAGTAAACGGGATGCTTTTCATCATAAGGGGCCAACTCGAGAGCTGCACAACCAACGGAGGACGGTCAGGATTCTTCAATTCAATCACCCTCCGCCCTGGCGACTTTTGCGGTGAAGAATTACTAACATGGGCATTAGTACCGAATTCATCTATGAACCTCCCATCTTCAACTCGAACCGTCAAGACTCTAACCGAAGTCGAAGCCTTTGCCCTTCAAGCTGAAGACCTCAAATTTGTCGCCATTCAATTTAAGCGCCTTCACAGCATGAAGCTCCAACATGCGTTTAGGTACTATTCTCATCAGTGGAGGACATGGGGATCTTGCTTCATACAAGCCGCATGGAGAAGGTACAAGCGGAAGAAGTTGGCTAAGAAGTTGGCTCTAAAAGAGAGTAATTTGCAGGAAGGCTATTATAGTAGTGATCAAGATGGTGGAGATTCAGATGACGGCGTTGGTGACCGTTCATCAGTTGATAGTTCAAATAATTCTCTTGGAGCCACGCTTTTGGCTTCCAAATTTGCTGCAAACACGAAAAGAGGAGCCGCTCAGAAGGCTCAGATAGCAGATGCTTCGTCTTCGAGCTTAAAGATGCCTAAATTGTTTAAGCCAGACGAGCCGGATTTCTCTGAAGAGGTTTAGTTAGGATGTACATCGTGACAGATAATCAGAAAAAGGGTAATTGAGGAAAAGATGAAAAGGGTAATGAGATGTTAGGTAGTGTTACTGTCAAGGAAAATTTTAGTTTTGTAAATCTATTAGAGGCTAAGATAGATTAATTATGCATTTCAGAATGAATTTTTTCACTTTAATGCAGCAGATAGAAAGCTATTTTTGGACCTTGGGTTTTCTTAAGAAGAACACATTGTAACAAATATTATTATTCGTTATGGTTACAAAATTCTTGTAGCCTTGTATAAATATATATAATGAGTAGCTTTTCTTAATTGTAAATCTAATTTATTTCCTTTTCTATATCAAATATTCACTTAAATTGCTTAAAGTTTATGCTTAATCTTGTTCTAAAGAAATCAATATATATATATATATATATATATATATATTTATGAACCGTCTGTTATTCTTGTCAGGCAAAATTTCCTGCATTAAAACTGAAATGTGGGAATACTTTATCAGGGTCATAATTATTCGCATAATCGCATCAGATTAAAGTACCTGCAATAATCAGAATTGAACGAATTACTATCCGTTCAATGGATTCACTTGACAGATTATTGTGCTTACCAAATTCTGATATTTCATTGCTGGTGAATTAAGTTGCTCCGGAGTAATAGCCCCCGGCCTTCAAATTTTTAAATTATTTACGGATTCTTATTCATATATGCATTGTGTGTCATTAAAAGGAGTAGTTATGGTTCTACTTTTTCTTTCCTTGGAAGTTTTAGGATTTAATGATGACATGGATTAAGCGATTATCTGTAAGGTAACAAACTGTTTGGCCTAATCTGCTAATAAATTGCCACCTTTATGTCAACTTGCAAACAAAAACTCCACCTTGTTTTTTAAAATTTTGTCAGCATTTACCAACTCATTCACATTATCTGTGCAATTACGTTAGCTGCTTTCAATGGTTCTCTCCACATGACGACACGGGAATCATCTTTTTGTGGCGTCATGTATCCAGACTTTGTGTATATATGTATGAATATATAACACAATCTCATGTACATTTTGTAGAACTTCACTTGAAGATTTTCAAGAACAGGCATGGCAACTCGGAGGATTTCTTCTCTTTTCTCTCGTTCTTTAGGTAAACTAGTTTTCGAAGCATAAGCAAAAAAATGCTTTAATTTTGTTTTTCGGTCAAAATTTCTTTCCAGGGCTGTTTCAAGCTTTAGGCCTGTCAGAGAATATATGATGAGTTTGTTTCCTTGTTTATTTTGCGAATTTAAAGATGTTTATCTATGTTAATAGTAGTTCTTCAGATCACCTAAAATGTGTCAGTTTTTCATGTGATTGTCCAATTTTTAGCAAGTTATTTCATGGAAATGTTAAACACATTAATAACAAAGATACTGTAATTTAGTTTTGTTATGAATTCAAATTTATTCTTCACAAATGTACCAAAAAATCCATATATTACTGAGATCCAAATAATTGAAATCAGGCCGATACTCTACATTTGGAAAACGCATAAGCTCGTATTCGACATCTGCTGCATATGATGTACCAATAAATCCACCTGTCCAAATCAATTATACCAAGCTTCTTATCAATGGAGAATTTGTTGATGCAGCTTCAGGTGACCCTTTTTTTTTTTTTTAAATTTTGTAATTCATCTTTTATATTCATTTCCATTTCCAAGTATAATTGACTGATTTATACAATATTTTTGCCTCAGGAAAAACTTTCCCAACATTTGATCCCAGGACAGGGGATGTGATTGCTCATATTTCTGAAGCTGATGCAGAAGATGTAAACCGAGCCGTTTCTGCTGCTCGAAAAGCATTTGATGAAGGGCCCTGGCCTAAAATGTCTGCACATGTAAGAACATTCTGTCTCTTCTCTCTTCAGTTCCAAACTTTAATATAAATTTCATCTTTTTTCTTTCTTTTTCCAGGACCGATCACGGATAATGCTGAAGTTTGTTGATTTACTTGAGAAGCACAGTGAAGAGCTTGCAGCTTTAGAGACTTGGGACAATGGGAAAACTTATGCAAAAGCTACTACTGATGATCTACCTCTCACAATACGTATTTTCAGATACTACGCGGGTACAAAAAACAATTATTTATTTATTTGTAAGTATGTAAATTGATTTTATCTTCAGTTATTAGCATTGTTAATTTTATTTTATACGATTTATTGCTCCAGGTTGGGCAGATAAAATTCATGGCTTAACAGTTCCTGCTGATGGTCTGTACCATGTCCATACGTTGCACGAGCCTATTGGCGTGGCAGGTCAAATTATACCCTGGAATTTCCCTTTATTAATGTTTGCATGGAAGGTTGCTCCTGCGTTAGCATGCGGTAATACGGTGGTACTCAAAACAGCAGAACAAACCCCCCTGTCTGCCCTTTATGCATCAAAGTTACTCCACGAGGTAGAATGAAATTATATAAATTTTTTTACCTTTACATATTTTCGCAATATCTCTTGTTTTTTCTCCAATTATTTATTTAATCTTATTCCATTTTACAGGCCGGGCTTCCTCAGGGAGTTTTAAATGTTCTTTCGGGCTATGGTCCTGTAGTTGGTGCTCCTCTTGCAAGTCATATAGATGTTGATAAGGTATTTTACAAACTTGAACTCTTTTTCTGTGAATTCCATTTGATTTCACATTGGATTTATTTAATTAGTATTTATTTGCAGCTTGCTTTCACAGGATCAACAGATACTGGTAAAGCTGTAGTTAAATTGGCTGCAAAGAGCAATCTCAAGCCAGTTACATTGGAGCTCGGTGGCAAATCTCCCTTCATCGTTTTTCAGGATGCCGATGTTGATAAAGCCATAGAGGATGCTCATTTTGCACTGTTTTATAATCAGGTGCATTGCGTTATACCACTCTCTTCTGTTGCGGGCCTGTTATTCTCAAGAGTACTAAACTTAATAAGTAAAAGACTAAATTAAATTACATAGACACCAACACCTCGAGATTTTGAGAAATTACCACAATCTCACCAGTCAATAAAGCATATTACAATTTCATCATCTCTTAATAAAAAACATGTTAAAATTTCACCCATTTATTTCAAGTGTCAGGATCTAACAATAGGTGTCTTGGTAATTGCTCAATAAGTGAGGGAGTGTTCATGTAATTATGACTAAGTAAAATGTGAAACCTTATTGGCAGGGCCAATGCTGCACAGCTGGATCTCGAACATTTGTTCATGAAAGCATATATGATGATTTTGTTGAGAAATCCCGGGAGCTTGCTTTGAAACGTGTCGTTGGCGACCCTTTCAAGAAAGGAGTTGAACAAGGCCCTCAGGTATAAAATCTTTTTTGGTCAGATTGGAAAGTGAGACGATGATAATAATAATAATTATAATTATTTTCTTAAAAACAAATGGTCAGATTGATGCTGAGCAGTTTGAGAAGATTCTAAAATATATAAAGATCGGAATTGAATCTGGTGCTAGACTTGAAGCTGGAGGTGAAAGGTTTGGTTCTAAAGGTTACTACATTCAGCCTACTGTTTTCTCAGATGTTCAGGTGAAATTAAAAGCTTAATGATCTTACAATGGATTACACCCCACCCTGAGAGAGTAAGACTGCTATTATTTATACAGTTATTTTGATCATCTTCTTACCGTGTAGGACGACATGCTAATCGCGAAAGACGAGATATTCGGCCCTGTGCAGTCCATCTCTAAATTCAGGTGACATAAGAATACGACATTTCAATTCTTGTGATAATTTCATAAAATGTTTTTGAACTCATTCTTAATGTTGAAAATAACAACAGAGATATCAATGAGGTAATTCAAAGGGCAAATGCAACTCAATATGGTTTGGCTGCCGGTGTTTATACCAAGGCCTTGGACACTGCCAACACTATGACTCGAGCTCTGAGAGTAGGGACTGTTTGGGTTAATTGCTACGACGTTTTTGATGCTTCAATTCCTTTCGGTGGGTACAAAATGAGCGGAAATGGAAGAGAAAAAGGAATGTACGGACTTAGCAACTACTTGCAAGTGAAGTCTGTTATTACTCCTCTCAAAAATCCAGCATGGCTGTGAATTTTGTTCAAAGTTTGCTTTCTCAAATTCTGGAAATTATATTATAAAACTTGTCCGTTTTAAAGCTCTGTCGAATTCTGAGAAAATGTTGGTCGATATCCAAATTTGTTTTAATTTTTGTTCAGCTCTCTTTATTTCTCTGAAACAAGGTACCAAAATAATGTGAGCTCTAATATCCCGAAAAAACTATACAATCTGGTGTGTGAGAAGGTGTAATGGACGCTTTCATCCTCATTGAAATGCTAAGAGCCTCCTCTAACTTCACTGTAACTTGCTGAATGGATGGTCGTTTTCGCTTATCCCCTATGCACAATAGAGATAACTCAAATACGAGCCTAAAAGCTTCAATTGGATACTCTCCGTTAAGATTTGGATCAGCAAATTCTATCATGCCTCCCTTTTTCATTACAGATTTTGCCTGTTGAGAAGAGTGATTAGTGTAAGAACAAAAATGAAAAAAACCAGAAAAGGACATCATGGGACAGTGCTTACAATTTTGTCCAACGGCATAGGTTTCTTCATATTCATATCAATAACTTTCCTCCCTGAGAGGATTTGAAGAAGTACAACTCCAAAGCTATAGATATCATTTGCTGCACTCACTTTGTGATTGGTTTGATACTCGGGATCAACATAACCAAACGTACCTCTCACTTCTGAACTGACACATGATTCACCAAGATTCATTACCTTGGACAATCCGAAGTCTGATAGCTTGGCTTCAAAATTTGTTCCAAGGAGAATGTTCGTTGGCTGTCAGTAGTAAAAAAATCATTTCAGTTGATTTATACATAATAATACCGACAAAGCCCGTTTTTGTCAGTTTAAAAATACTTAGAAGACCTTGACATCTCGGTGAACAATGCATCCGTCAGGAAATGTGTGGAGAAACCATAATCCTCGAGCACTGCCAATTGCAATCTCAAGTCTTTGTGTCCATGATAAAATTTTATCCTTCCCTGTTTTTTGTGAATTTATAGAACTCTTCAGTTGAGCAAACGACGTTTGCTGTTCAAATATAGATGAAAAACCGAGCAGTGAGAAATGCATACCGTAAAGCCACTCAGAAAGGTTCCCATTGGGACAAAGTTCGTAAATAAGAAAGCATTCACTTTTATTTTCACAATACCCCACCAAAGCTACCAAGTTTGGGTGTCTCATATGCAATAAGCTTTTAATTTCTCTAAAAAATGTATCACCAAATCCATCATCTGTGATTTTCTTGATTGCAACATTAATCTGATTATTGGACAAAACTCCTCTGTAAACCTTTCCTAATACCAATTAAATAATACAAAATAAATAAATATATATACCACTATTCATTATTGAAGCAGTTTTTATACCTGCTGTTCCTTCACCGATGAAGTTTGATTCAACTAGATTGTTTGTGGCAGCATAAACCTCTTCGATGGACACTTTCAAAATCTCAGATTCCTTTGATAGTGCAGATAATGCAGGTTTCCATGCTGGAAGTTTCTGATGTCTCCAAACTGGAAAATGGATTAAGAAATATTCATGCATGATTTATTTAGTACATAAATAAATTTACTTGTGTTATGAACTATTGAAACATATATTACCGTCTTTATCAACTGGTGCTATCGGTGTCTTTCTTCTTCTTGACAAGATAAATATGTACAAAATTACTACTGCTAAAACTCCCACGACGCCTCCAATTAGTACGCCCAATCCCGGCCCTATTTTCTTCCTTTGTTTAACCTCTGCAACTTCAAAATCTGCAAGGACAAAACTTTTTGACTAAATAAAATTGTATAAGAATGTTCTATATATTTCTTATGCAAACCAAACAGGAAAAAAAATTCTTAATTCAGATGAGCAGAAAAAATGCTCGATAACGAGTCAAATGTTTTCAGGCTACGTTGTGGGACGGAGAAGCTTACTGCTGGTGGGAGAAGGCTGAGAGACTGAAACATTCACATTGTTAATTAAGAACAACATAGAGATGTATATTACTAAAACGGAAGCTTTAATTCCATGCCACTTGTGTGTAATTAACTATAAGTGGCATGGCTTCATTCATACTTCAATGGAAAGATGCACAAAATTGTATGTACAGTTGAATTCAATTCTAAAGCTTTTATAAAAGTATAAAATTCTTCGGTTGTAAATGTTTTTTGAACTGTGAGAGTTGAATGAGTTTTACTGATACAGACTTGGATACATTGTCAGCAACGAAATATATATATATATGAGCAAAACCTGTATGAATAAGTAGTTGCCGGCTAATCTAATTTTGAAGAAATTTGATGTCTACAATATTAATTGTTTTCGTGTGTATTCTACTCATTTTGTCACTTCATATTGGAGCTATGCAAATTTTGGCAATTGCAATAGTTGCCATCACAGAATGTTCTTAAGACACTGGAGTTTAGTTGATTATAGCAAACAAATAATTTTAATTCACCATAATTTTTCTGAATGCTGTTATTCAATTTTCGTGGATTATAGTGTTTTTATAAGCGGAGGTTACAATTTTTAGATTGTTTTTGGCCGCTTACCTCCTTCCTGCATGCACAATGTAAATATTATTCCGGGATAAAATAAAAGCATATTTACATTTTCCGGTTGATACCAAAAATACCCCCCTTGAGACGAACATTAGTAATAATCTGCTAAAGAATACATACAAAAAGGAAATTTTCCGTGAACAGGCATTATTGGTTACAAATAAGATTTGTTCACAAGAGAGACGACTTATGGGATACCTGACCCGACAAACTATATAAAACTCTAAATAAGTCACAATTGACGGTCTATAATTGAACTCAAACCTGGAAAATCTATGCTAGACGGAGTTTAATGGTCTTATACTCTTACTGTCTACATCTCTCACACAGTTAGGTGTATTTTGTGTGGTCCTCACACACATTTGTGTGAGAGAGATAGACACATAATTCATACTCAGACCATTGAACTCGATCTGACATAAAATTACCACTCAAACCTCCCACGTAAAAGTGAGAGCTACATTAACAAGTCTTGAGTTCTGAGGTCATTCTGAAATCTCGTAATTTTCTTGGCTTAAATCTGGTTTTTGTTGAAGTATTCCTAATTTTCAAACCATATGTTTTTTGAAGTTTTCCTTTTTGGCTCCCATTCTTCAGAAAAAACATGTGCTACTCGCGTGATTAATTCCCCTTAATTCAGAGCTTCTCCAAAACCCTAATCTTTCTCTGCTCTCCCCCCCACCCCCCAAAAAAAAAAATCTCATAGCCTTCCAATGGCTTCCGCCGAACAACCACCCACCGCCGCCGAGGTGAGCAAATCAACCATAGAATCGGTCGTGACAGCCCTGTTGAAATACAAAGCCGCTCAATCAGCCACCGAAAAGCTACAACTCCTCCCCTAAGACGACTACATTTACCTCAACCTCACCCTCAACAAAATCCCATCTAAACCCCGCACCAACCCCTTCAAAATCCCCCTTACTCACCCCCTTTTACACCCCAACTCTTCGCAGCTCTGTTTAATCATAGACGACAGGCCTAAATCTATGATTTAAATCTATGATTTGGGGTGTAAAAGGGGGTGAGTAATGCATCATCCGGATTCTTTGCCATAAAACTCCCTCCTGCAGCTGCATCAATATTCATCCGGATACTATGTGACAGACCATTGTAGAAAGTCTGCACAAGCATCCAACTAGGAATACCGTGATGTGGGCACTTTCTGAGTAGTTCTTTATACCTTTCCCATGCTTGATAGAGGGTTTCACTATCAGTTTGCATAAATCCTGTGATTGCATTCCTTAACTGAGCAGTCTTAGCTGGGGGAAAATACTTGGTGAGAAACGCAGCCGACAAATCAGCCCAAGTGGTGAACTTATTTGCCGGCTGGTTTTTCAACCACTCCTTAGCTCTTTTAGACAGGGAGAATAGGAAGAGTCGCAGTCTTATGGCATCCTCAGTAACGCCATTCATCTTAAAAGTACTGCAGATTTCCAAAAAATTCCCCAGATGGGAATGAGGATCCTCCCTCTCAATATCTCCTTCAAAGGCAGAGTGTTGTAGCATCTGAATGATAGCCGACTTCAACTCAAAGGTATTAGCCTAAACATTTGGTACTGTTATGCTGGAGGTTAAATTTTGATATGTTGGCGTAGCATAATCCCTAAGAGTTCTCTGCTCCTCGGCCATTCTGAAACAATAATCTCAAGTATCAAAGTTCAAACAAACAAAAATCCAAAAATAAATAAAAAAAATGTCTAAACTAATAAGAATCAACTTGTTATTGATATTGACTCATTGTTGCCTTCCCCGGCAACGGCGCCAATTTGTTAACCGTCCGTAACAACACGAAATCGAACAAATAATATAGTGAAAGTAAGATCGTCTCCACAGGGAAGGTTATCAAGTACCAAACGAAGTTTATCCTATTATTTAGACTATCGATTATAAGAGATGTGATTTTTAAACTTAATTAAAAGCAGAAAGTAATAAAAGCAGAATTAATCAACTTAATTAAAACAAAGATAATTAACACGAATAATCAATTAACGAAAAGCCTAGGGATTAAGATTTCATCAAGGTATTTCTATGGATTATTGAATTTCAATGGATTATCATTCTTGTTTAAATTAAAGACCCAAATTCCTTAAATACATGAATACTCTCCCGAGATCTTCATGAGTATCCAACTAAATTAATTAATGTCACTCCCATGATCAGAAACTAATTTAGATGAATCCATTAAGTTCTATGAATATTGTTTAACTAGTCTCATGCAAAATTACCAATATCCCTATTAAGCAATTTACACATGTCTATTAAATCTGAACCGATAAACTAATTCACCTCCTGGTATTTCTTAATTTATCTTAAATCATGCAATTACAAGCATTAAACACTCATTAATAGATAAACAAAACAAGAATCAAATCCATAAATCATCAATAATCCAATTCAACACTCAAGACTACATCTTAAACCCTAGAAAATAATTTAGCTACGCATAATTAAAGAAAAGCAAGAAATAAATTGCATAAACATAAAAATACTCATGTTCAACAATGGAGGAATAGAAAAATCCAACTTGAGAAGATGAAAGCTTCCAACTCCAAGAAATCTCCTTCAAGCCTTCCTTTTCTTTTTCTTCAAGTCTTCTAACTCAATAAAATGACTCTCTAACCTCTACTCTAGCCTAAAAACGTTTTTCCCTCTTTCCTTAACTTAAAAGGAGTCTTAGATACATAAAATAGGCCCAACCAAGTCATAAAATCGGCCCATGAAAATTATAAAAATCCGCAGCTGCACAACTGTGCAGTCTGCCTGTGCAAAAAAAAATTTCTTAATATTTCTTCAACGAAACTTTCTCGTTTGGCCTCTCTATTATATTTCTTCACGTCCTCTTGGTTAGCCATCATTATTCTCGTAAGAAATACTCCATCTCATTAAAACAATCGCTTTTATGCCTACAAAAGCATTAAACGACTTAGAAATCAAAATATGTAAATTAGGCTAAAAATAAAGGAAAATACTAACTACAAGGCCTAAAATAAAGATAAATGTGATGTAAATCATGATGAAAATGTGTAAAATATGCAACCTAACAGAAACCGGCTGGAAACAAGGGGAAGAGAAAGAGTGAGCTTGCGGAAAAGCCGGTTGAAAAGATTGCCAAGTTGAAGGACACCAAACACAAGAAGAAAAGAGTGTTTGCAAAGTGATCCAAACCAACCTTTGGTAACGTGATTTGGGTCTAAAATGAACTCGACCCTCCTCGGTGAAGCTCGGCTCGAACACGATCGCGAAGCTCTTGAACTGGAACTACCTGAAATCAAAGGACCCTCGTTAAGGTCGAGCTGGGGTTGATCCCAGCGTAGACCCTCCGACGATCAAGTCAGTATAGACTAAAGGATCGAGGTCGCTATAGTAAATGTGGTGTAATGAAAGGTTTACCCCTAAGTGAGAAATGGAGTGGGGTATTTATAGGAGAGCTCACCTTGTACGGATAGGGATAGGACACACGTCATGATCTCTAAGATCCACGTCTTACCAATCTACCGCTGAGGTTCCGGGTCTTTCAGATCGGACGGGTCGGGTCATATCGAACCCGAACTAAAACGCGCGGATCTTGGCCTGTTTGGGGAATAAAGCTAGGTTTGGGGGGTAATTTTGTCAAACTGGGGTTTTACCCATATCATAACGAATATTCATACTCTTTGGAGATCAAGTGTGCTCTTGGTAATTGAATGCACAAATTTATTTGGCTACAATAGTGGTACTAGTTATTTTGATTGTTTCGACAAGTTTATTAATTTTTATCATTGATATTTTATTGTTGATCATCTTATGCTATGTTTTTATGGTGCCTAGTGCTGAATTATATAACTTTGACTTCAATTTAGCGGGTGGAATTTTGAACCATGTAAGAGTATTTCTGGACTCTGCTACAATTTTTTTATACACATATTTATGTAAAAGAAAAATAAAAGAATCAGAGCTTCTCCACCCACTCAAAATAGCTGGGACTTCTCACAAGTGCCGCTTGCTTGGTTTTACTTCAATTATTGATATCCACTTTTGAACTTTTTCGGTGCGTTGCTGACATCAATTCATAATCATTCACAGTTTTTTGTTAGTTTCTGAAGTGCAATTGTCATAAGATAGATTTTATAGGGATAATGGCAGCACCCTCAATTATGGGGTGATGTGCATTTTGCCCCCTAATTTATTGAAATGTGCATTTTGCCCCCTTACTTATCATAAAATGTGCACTTCACCCTCTCGGACAGCTCGGGTAAGGGCAAAGTGCTACAAAACACATAAGTGAGGGGGCAAAATGCTACAAAAACACATAAGTGAGGGGGCAAAGTGCTACAAAGACACATAAGTCAGGGGGCAAAAGTCCAATTTTTATGATAAGTGTGGTGCCCGAATCTGCCTGAACTGCCCGAGGGGGTGAAGTGCACATTTTATGATAAGTGAGGGGGCAAAGTGCACATCACCCCATAACTGAGGAGGTGTCTGCTATTATCCCGATTTTATATGAACTTCTATGCTTAATGGGTTTTAAAACATCTACACTTATGTTAACTGCCTAATAATATATGGTTTTTTATTAATTATGCCATCTATCTCTGTTTCTGGATTAAATTTTTTACTTATTAGAGGATGATAAAGAGAAAAACATGAAGAATCTAAAGCATATTAGTTTCTATTGACTCCTGAAAGTTTTCAAGAAGTTTCTTATATGAATTCATTAAATGAGGATACAAGTTCATCATTCATGTATACGATAAAATGTGAAAGGATCAGAGGTTCCCTTTGACAATTTGCTCTATTCTATTAACTTAGCTTAGAACCGTTAATTTCCTTATGCATTTGTATCTCACTGATTAGTTGGGTTAAAGCATGCCATGAAGAGCCACCTTCCTCCACAGCTTTCCGCGCCGCCTCAGCTACTTCTTTCACCTTTTCTCTCAACTTTCCCACCTTCTCACTCTGCATCAGTTCTATCACCGCATTCTTCAAGCACTCTCCACTAACAAATCCCTTCACTGATCCATCAACTGTATTAACCCTTAAACCAATTTTAATCTCTTCTGTAACCATCCTTGCATTAAGGTATTGTTCGGCCATCATTGGCCACGCCAGAATGGGAACTTCTGCACATATTCCCTCCAAAACTGAATTCCAGCCGCAGTGACTAAGAAAGCCTTTTACACTTTCGTGTTCAAGAATCTCTTTTTGATCGACCCATTCTTTTACAATAATTCCTCTTTCCCTTACCTTCTCTTCAAAGCCATCACCTAATTCCACTTTGTCTCTCAAAAGCCATAAGAAGTTCACTTTTGCTTCTTCCAAACCAAGAGCTATTTCATGTAGTTGTGTTGGTGATAATTTTGCTTGAGACCCGAAAGCAACGTAGAGGACTGGACAGCCCTTGGTTAATTGTTGGTCAAGCCAGTGAATCCATTTGGGCTTGTGGCGCGGTGAGAGCTCCGTGTTTGGTGGTTGGGCAAGACAGAGGGGTCCCACATTCCATGCTTTAGGTTGAAATTCACGGTTATAGTAATCCGCAAACAGTTGCTCAAGCTCATAGAAGGTGTTCACTAATAAACCATAGCTATTTGTTGTTGATATTGCCGCCTCCATGATGAAGTCCAAGTAAGGACCACTTGGGTCACGTTTATCGAAAGGCTCATTGAAGTCATTCCTTGTAAGCTTGATCCAAGGAAAGCTAGGGAGAGTGAAGGGCTCGTCAGGTGATTCGTTTAATGATAGCAAGCCATTCGCAAATGCATCACGGCTCAGTAACGAGGCATAGTGGCCCATACCGTAGAAGCTGAGCCGGGGTATGCCAAACCGTGATGCTGATTGTAGGGTCCAATGGAGAAAGCCATCTGATATGATGCAGCTGACCTGTGAATGAATATTCTGAAGTTTTTCCTCGAATAAAGGTTGCATGAGTTTCGTGCCATTGGCAAAGGGAATAAAGAGAGACATGGTTGGAAGTTTGTCGGTGCTTTCAATTCCTGGTGAGATTCCAGGTATGTTTTCAGGGAAGGGAAGGTCAATAATGGAAATATCAGCTCCTGAAAGAAACTCAGAGATGAATGCGTGGTTTGCTGGGGTAGTGAAGATGGTTATGAGTACGTTACGGTGGAGGAGGAGGCGGCCTAGGTGGAGGAGTGGAATTGTGTGGCCTTTGGACATGAAAGGAAATAAAACTATATGAGGTTGAGACATGGCAGAAGAAAGAAGGGTCATTTTTTTCTTTTGGGCTGCCTTGGTTCATTCTTTTTTGGGAAAATAAATAGACATAATTTGGACATTCCGTGAAGCAAGGCGCGATTGGAATATCACAACAAATATACTTACCGACGAGAGAGAACGTTCTCGATAATTTTTTGACAAATGTAATTAATTCTCAATACGATCAGCTTAAATTCAACTAAGTTCAGCCGGTTCTAAAAGGTCCCAAGGTGGTGGCCGGGCTATGGTCATTTCATTTGTTTGCTGCGGGGGAGATTGAATTGAGGAGCATTGCATTTGGACCGCTGCTGTCATTGTCCATTGAAGATTGGAGAGAATTAATGAGGTCGTAGACTTTTAGCATCCATTCGTGGGGTTCTGTAGTGTAGCCTCTGCGTTTTTTGTACTATAATTGGGCCACATGGAAAAATTTATGTTAGGTCGAGTCCAATAGTCCAATGTTTATATTTTTTTACTCAGTAAGGTGTATTGTGTACGATTTTTACACACACTTGTATGAGAGAGATAGACACAAAATTCACACTCGGATCATTGACTCGTCCTGACATAGAATTACCCCGCGTCATATTTTCTCAATGTTACGTACAAGGTTTATCTTAGGAAGGCCCACGGATATACTGCGATCGGTGTAGTAAATAAACGGTCAAATCTGTTGGGAGGAGAATCTGAAAATCACACGCGTCAGATAAAAAGTACCATTGAGACCTCCAGAACCAATGTTGCATGGATTGTTTTTTCTTTTACGAAGATCAAACTTATAAACCACTAATTGAATTGTACATTTCATTCTTTAGAGTCTGAAATATTTCTCGATATTTTGGTGTTATGTTTGTGACTGAAAATTTGTTGAATATATTCTCTCTGTTTTAAGCAGTTTAAGTTTGAAATATTTCTCTATATTTTACTATAAATAAAGTGAATATACAACCCTTGTCTAGGCATTGCGCTCTGCATTTTTATCGACTATTCACATTCAAATAAGTTGGTAAAATAAGACTTTTGAAGGACAATTACTAGATATTATAGTTTGCGTCCTTGACAGAAAAAATTACGAGTACTCAACCACTATTACAAGATATTGTAAAGTATGCCTAACAAGTATTAATTCGTGAAACAGCAAAGTTTTACATGTATCACACGAATTGTGCGATTAGTATAAGTGTAGCTCCTTTTTTCGTGAGTTCTAAGATTGATCCGTGTACAACTCTTTATTCTTTTTTTTATTAATTGTTGTAGTTAAGTATTTAGTTTGTTCATTGTTATAATTATTAGTATAATTCATTTAGCAAAAAGAAAAAAAGAATAGTATAATTCACGGCCGACCTCGGGTGGTCACATAAAAAATCCTTGATGGGAAGAATCCCACGTCGACCAACCTTCTAGATGCATGGAAAAGAGAAATCTCAAATTGACAACTTTTTAACATTAGTATGCCGTGCTTTGCGCTGTTGATTCGATCAGAAATTAAATTGAAGTATATATATTTAGTTTATTGGTAAATTAATAATTGCTTAAGAGAATAATTTATTAATTTGGCATTGTGATACTTTTTATAAATTTGTTCTGTAATCATATATTATCACCATGTATCTTTAACTAAATCTAATTTAAAAATTTATTTTTTGATAAAATAATATTGGTACTATTTTCTAGTGTGTTTATACATAGATCATCAGTCTATGTATCTTTCCTGATTTGCCATAACAGTGTTTTTTTGTACTTCACATTGGTAGATTATTTTCTTTTATCCTATCATTCTTTCTAATAATTTAGAATATACCACTTTTTATATTTCTACATATAATAACACTAAATACATTTTTTTTATTATGTGATTATAAAGATAAAATAAATGCAAACTACAGATTACATATGAATACTCGTGTCTATAAATTTTTTTGCCAAATAAATAAACAATGCATCCTATTTTTTCACTTAAATCACTTCTTTGATTTTATCTTCAAGTACAATTTTCCATTTTTTGTTCATTTTATTTACATACGACCTTTTAGACTTATATACAACCAGAAAGTTTTCTACATATAAGATGATAATTCACTTGTTTAAGTATCCAGTAGATTTAACTTATCTATCTTCATATACATCTATTAAAAGAGTTCAATAAATACTTATGCAAGATTTTAATTTATAGTATTCTCAAAATGCATGTCTATGTCTTTACTATCAAAATAGGGATAATAACACTTAACCCCCTAAAGATATTACATTGTAGCACTCTCACCCTTCAAAATAGATGAAACATAAAGTTTCCCTTGAAAATATGAAATTTGTAGCAATTCGCCTCAATCTTGACATTTCGGTCAAAATTATGATTCTGCCCCTAAAGATCATGTTGTCAAAACACACATTAATTGATTTCGGTGAAATTTCACCAAAATCTTGAGATTGGGGCAAAGTGCTACTAATTTCATATTTTCAGGGGGAATTTTCTCTTTTAAACATTTTGGACGGCGATAGTTCTAAAATAGAATTTTTCGATGAGGTTAAGTGCTATTAGCTCATCAAAACATAATATTTCACGTATCTCATTATTATTACTTTTATGAGATGTACCAAAATAGGGTAAAAAGTATTATCGACCCCAACTTATGTCGTTGAGAGCACTTTAGTCTTCAATCTATTAATTTTGACACCCAAGTACTCAACCTTTATCAACTTGAACACTTTAGTCCGTTTGACAGTATCGTTGTTTTCTTTTTGGGATGTCCAAATAAGGTAGTATAATTTTTTTAAATTATTTTTTATCTTCAAATAACCTCATTCACGTTAAAGAATGTACTACTAATCACTAAATACTAAAGTGTTTACGCAATTTAAGATTATTGAAATTAATAACCAACTTTTTGTCGAAAAGAAAAGAACCATATTTAGGGAAAATGTTTACTTAATTGCACTTAATCACACTGTTGATTCTTTTTTCTTGCAACTCATTCACAAGCTGGTTCAACGTCCGCCAGGAAGAACCACCTTCCTCCACCGCTTTCCACGCGGCGGCGCCAATCTCCGCCACCCTCTCCCGCGCCTCTTTCCCACTAACTCCTTCCATCAACTCCTTAACCACCTTCTCCAAACCCTCCCACCTCACAAACCCCTCGCAAGACTCAACCCTCAGCCCCACCCTCATCTCCTCCGCCACCATGAACGCATTCAGCGGTTGATCCGCCATCGCCGGCCACCCCAGAATCGGAACCTTCGCGCATATACTCTCCATCACCGAGTTCCAACCGCAATGACTAAAAAACCCTTGAACGCACTCATGCTGCAATATTTCCCTCTGATCAACCCACTCTTTCACCACTATTCCTCTCTCCCTCACCCTCTCTTCAAACCCTTCCTCCAATTGTGGCACATTTTTACCCACAACCCACAAAAAATTAACCCCGGATTTCTCCAACCCTAATTCGATTTCTCGAAATTGATTTATTGATATCTCTACTTGAGATCCAAACGCTACGTACAGAACTTTTTCTCCCTTGCCATGCATTTTGTCTAGCCACTCAATCCACCGAGGTATTTGATAGTTTTCGGCTTTGTTTTTGGGCTGGGCCAGACACAATGGCCCAATACACCATGCTTTCGGCCCGAATTCAGAATTCCAGTAATCATTATAAGTTGATTCAAGCTCATAGAAGCTATTTACCACTACACCATAGCTTTTTGAAGTAGCTATAATCTGTTCACTTATGAAATCATAAACCGGGTTTTTCTTTGCCTCGGGCTCCATAAAAACCGATGAAAAATCCTCTTTTTTAAATTTATGCCAAGGAAATTCAGCAATTTTCAAAACTTCACTTCCATCAGGCTGCGGCTCAATAATGAGCCGGTTTGCATCGGCGGCTTGGTTCAGAGCCATGGAAAAGTTGCACATGCCGTAAGAAACAAGCCTTGGGATACCATATTTGTTAGCCGAGTCGAGTGTCCAGCCTAAGAAGCCGTCAGTGGCCATGAAAGTGACGTGTGGGAGAGATTTTAAAATTTGTTCAAACTGAGGTTGCATGAGTTTGGTGGCGGCGGCGAAGCGAAACCACATGGAAACTTCTGGAAGCTTGTCGGTGCTCTCGACGCCGGGGGGTATGCCTTGGATGTTTTGAGGGAAGGGTATGTCGATTATGGAGGCGGCAGTCGTGTGGGAGAGGGAGGTGGATATGAAGGGGCGGTTTTGGGGGGTGGTGAGGAGGGTCACGGCGGCGCCGCGGCTGAGGAGGAGGTGAGCCAGGTTGAGGATGGGGATGGTGTGGCCTTTGGACATGAATGGGAATAGAAGGATGTGAGGAGAAGCCATCTTCTTTAGTTTAATGAAAAATTGAGATGTTTGCTTTGCTCGCCATATATCTATATATATATATATATATATATATATATATAGGGTAAAGATGTAATACATACCTTCTCTTAGATAAGATCTAAGACCCAATATACACCATTGGATACATTAAATTCAACAGTCCACAATTAATCAATAAATAGGCTGGATATTTGGCTCCAATTGTATCAAGGGGTATAACAGTCAATGACATCATTTTACAGCATTTAACCAACCAAAAAAAAGGGACAAAATCTTTCCTAAAATCTCTCCATTTGAAACTGCCGAAATCTCCCCTGCAATCTCTCGATTTGTTACCAAAATTAAATCACAAAAAATTAATAGAATCAGTTATTGATTGAATTAAAATTCTGAAATTTCAAAATTTCTCAAAATCTAAAATCTGAAATTTCTGAAATCTCCAACTTGAGATTGAAAAAATCAAAATCTGAAATATTGAATTTCTGAAATTTGCATTAACTCGTCGGTGTGGGTGGCGGGAGTAGCTGCTCGAGTCGCTGGGGAATACGACCGGAAAATAGCCATGAAGATGACAGATTTTGCTAAATGAAAAGTCGATCACGAACTATCAATCTCCCCTACTGTATATTTGTTTATTAGTTATTGTATAATGTATTAATTAGCTATTGTATAATGTTTATTAGCTATTGTATTCACTGTATAACGGGGTATATGATTCTGTATATTGGCTTATATTTTGCTGTATATTGTGTTATAAGATACTGTATAATGGTTTATAAGATTGTAATTGTATGATGTATAAACACACATTGTATAATGTGTTATAATATATTGTATAATTGTTTATAAGATACTGTAAAATGGTTTGAAATCACTCATTGTATGTCCTAATCACACTATATAATGGGTTACAAACTATTGTATAATTGTTTACAAACTATTGTATAATGGCTTATAAACTACTTTATGATGGTTTAAAATCACTAATTCTACTATCAGTAATACCGCGCTGTATAAGATGTTGTATAACAGTTTATATGATATGTATTTGTTATTTTTAAGCCTTAAAAACTAACAAAATGCAATTTTGAAGCCCTAAATGATCTCAGATGGCTAAAATCATGAGACCGCACTTGTTCAGCACGTCGTTTCGCTATGACTGTACGATTTTTATGTCATTCCGACACAATGAATTTTTTCCTCATGTTTTCACCTACATCATTGTGGTGCCTTTTGATTTTGCTTGAATTAGGGTCCTGTACTGTGTGCCTTTTGATTTTGATTGAATTGTGGTGCCCATTATATAGCATGGTATAACACACACCGTATAATGTGTTATAAGTTGCTGTATAATGTCTTATAACATACTATATAATGACTTATAAGATACTGTATAATGGTTTGAAATCACTAATTGTATGTCACTAATCACACACTGTATACCACCATTATATTGACTGTATAATGTTGTATAAACTACTGTATAATGAGTTATAAGTTACTGTATAAATATTCGGACATCAGAAACTAATAAAACAACAAAGAAATGATGATGCATCCTCATAAACAATACTCCCAAAACTCTTTTTAGCACCTTCCCTAGCTTAATGCATCAGTAACACCTTCAACTTGTTCAAATTCACTCTATCTATTACATTAGATCAGTTGCTTAATGATGATTTGTAGACTCATAATTGATAACAGAAGAAGAATTCAGAAAAAATTGAATTGAAAACAAAAGAAGATGATGAATAGGGATTCGATTTCTGCATATCATTTGATCTTTACAGCGCCGATCTCGAATTTTACTGGAAAACAACCAATTTGATGATGAATTGAACGGGAAAAAAACAATATCTCGTATCAATTTTGCTGGAAAACAACCGATTTGATGATAAATTGAACGGGCAAAAAAATATCTCTTATCAATTTTGCTGATATATGTGATTATGGAAATAATATAATGAAATCGGTTTTGGCGCGTGAAACTGGGGATTTGATTTGATACTGTGTATTAAATTGAATCTGTTAGTTATAATTTAATGACTAAAATGCCCTTTACATAATTAAAACAAATTATTAAATCAGTTAAATGTGTTAAATGTAGACCTTGGAATCAAATTGAATCAAAGACCTAGATTGGGTCTTATATCTTATCTAATGGCAAGGGATGTATTTGATTCATACCCTATATATATACACTATAAAAATATGGATCTTCAAAGTGTTTTTTCTAATTATAAAAAGACACGTACCCTCAATACTTAACTATTGATTAATAAATGAGTAATTATTCCTATTATAGTATGATAAATATCGTTATGTCTTTTAAACTACCTATGGTTGTTATTATTATTAAGGATAAAAAATATAAATAAGATTAAAATAAAACGCCTGGGATACAAAAAGGCCAGATAAAAAATAAAAGGCCATTTCCATGATGATAACTCTTAAAAAAGACAGTGTATATATAGTTATAAAATATGCTTTTCAGAATTGTACACGAATTTTTTCATGTATGTAGTGATTAAGACCATCGGCGCAAAAACTGTTCATACTTCATAGTACAATTATTACATATGGAAAACTTTGTTTCCATGATGATGATGAGATTGAAAACTTTTCATACTTCATAGTACAACTATTACATATATGGAAAATCATAAACTATTCATACTTACCATTATTACATATGGAAAACTTTGTTTTTACGAGGATGATGAGATCGTAGTAATCTTTTTACATTGTAGCGGCTAGAAATTGTACTAGAATTCAATTTTTTTGATTTGGAATCTTTTTAGCAAGTACAAAATTGTTTGGTTGACAATATGCCTTTATGCTAGATTTTATGTTAAATTAGAAATTTTCACAAAAGGTATAGAGTTTTTTTTTTTTTTTTTTGCAAGTCAAAATAGAGAGGAATTCGTATTTATGGCCTATGGGGTTTCTACATCAATCCTTATGATTTGAGGAAAAATAAGGTAAGTGTTGTATAGAAGTAAAATCATTTTCATGTTCTTCTAAGGTATTTTTTGAAGTATGCTAGACTAATTTTTAAATAATATTACGATCACATAGAATTCAAAATAATACAAGGAAATGTTTCTGGATTAATCTAGGCTTATGGGTTTTAGAATTATATGGTAATTTTTTTTAAAATTTTGTAAGTTCCCGTTAAATGTTTTTTAGCTTTATTATTGCAATGACATTTGGTGATATTTTGAGAATTTTTTTTCCCATTAGATTACTTAATGTAGTTTAGGCTTTTTAACTTAAAATTTAAGGAACCTTAGTTAGTGTTTAATAAGTAAATTCAATTAACAAGTTAAATGAAGAGGTGTCCATACCAACCTATCAAATATGAGGAGTGTGGATGTCAAATGTTCATAGTTCAAGGTTCAATTTTTCCAATTATAATTTTATCTTTCTACTATTTAATTTTATTTCCTCAAAAAGAGATATCAACTCCAACATTTAATTTTGAAATGATATTATAAAAATTGAATATCCACGTGCAATGCACGTACTTTATGCTAGTATATATATATATATGATGAGATACTTTTGACAAGGCAGTTCCAATCGTGATTATTCTTTAATTGAGACCACCAAGTGTTTATGAATGGGGATGAGAGAGAGAAGATTAAGAGGATATATAATGTTTGATGATATTACTCCGTACTGAATGAGGTAAATATGAGATAAATTGGTAGGTAAAAACAAGGAAAAGCGAGAGAATTATGCGGGAGTAATAAATGTTGATCCGGCCCCTCCAAATGACCTAGGAGGGGATATATATAGTGATAGTCGGCCACTATCATGATAAGATATTTGGGTCATTGAGATGATGCCACGTGATCATTAGGTGGCTACGATTATTCGAGTCGTCGCGTCGCTAAGTTAGGTAGGATTTCTGACTCGATCTAGATACACATGAATCCTTGGACAGAATAGTAAATATTATAAATTTAAGGGCATTTTCATCATTTGAGTTAGGTAGGATTTCTGACCCAATCTAGATACACACGGAGCCTTAGACAGAATAGTAAATATTATAAATTGAAGGGCATTTTCGTCATTTGCTTTATATGTTTATTTTCGTACATATCAAATTTAATGGAGACTCTTGAGTTTTAATGGATGAGAGCACCTTGAATCCCCTGGCATGTAAAATATTGGCGTGTTTAACTTAGATCAGATGTATAAATATTATTCTGCATATATGTTTTGAATTTTCTATTCTATTTTTATCATTTGATCTTGTATTATCACATATTTAATTTACTCATTAGATCATGGAAAAATTCTAGTCCAGACCTAAGATTATGTGTATATCATCCATATTAAATTTATATTTACGTGAATATTTTATACACTTGGCATTCAAATGTGATAAGGTGAAACATCAAATTAGAATAAAACACACTATATTCGGGAAATTCTAGCACACACCCGACTCGGCTGCACCCAATAATATTTTGTAAAATGAGTGACAATCATATGACAAGTGTAATTCATTTATTTTGTGAAATAGACTTGTATGGGAGCGAGGTAGAATTTCCCTATAATTCTCATGATTACATAGTCCACTTCCCTTTAATATCTCAAAAAATTTTCAACCGTTAAAAATGCTTCATCTGGTAATTTATTAACTTTGTCATTGAATTTGATCATATATAATGGTCTAAAATAACTCAAGGCACAAAATAAAACAATTTTTTTCTATATTTCAGTGCCCAAATTAATGAATTTGATTAAGATATTTTGTTATTAATGATATCCCATCATGTTTTTAGAGAATTTTGTAAAAAAACGTTTCCAAAAACATTTCTCACACAAAAAACATTCCGTATCAATACTTTCATAAGAAAAAGCATTATTCTTTTGCTCCAAAAGACAAGGGTTTTTTATCAGTTTGACCCATTTTTGGGTCAAACTTATCAAAATAACCAATTTTATTTAGTATTTATCAATTTAACCTTAAGGCGCCATTTCAAATGGCGACTTCATTTTTTTTATTTAATATTGTTTTAAAATTTTGTTGAATTTTCTTGGTTCGGGACATTCGTTTATAGTTTATATTGTCGTTTTGTATGTCTTCAACGTTTATTTTGTATGTCTTTGACATTCGTCAAATTTTATTTTTTTTTTGCAAAAAAATTATTCTAATGTCTCTTTTTTAGCATGTCGTATTTCTTCACTTAGGTATCTAAATAAACCAATTCTTGCACCATTAGAAACTTTGTAAGTCAATCTACAATTTATGTATTCATATCAAAGTCCAAAAATGTAGAGAAAATGACAGAAAATGACCCCGAACTAAAGATAAATAAATTCTTTTCATCTAAATCCATATATAAGTTCAACAAATTTTAAAAATAATATTAAAATAAAAAAATGCATCACTGTAGCAGTCTGCTTTCGTTGACTGCTACAGTGGCATATTTATTTAAAAAAATAATAATAATTTGAAGGCCCAATTTGAAATGGCGCCTTAAAATATATATATATATATTGAAGGCGCCATTTGACATGACGCCTTCAATTTAATTGCTGGAAAAATGAAAAATTGAAAACGCCATTGGAGGTTAAATTGATAAATGGTATAAATTTGAATAAAAAACCCAAAAAACAACTCATGAGCCAAAGCATATTTCAAACATCTTTTAACCAACCTTATAGAATATCTCTACTTTTTCTCATAGAAACATTGTTTTAGGACGGATCGATCACCTCTCCAATCGCATTCAATACTGTCTTGGCAACACTATTTCAATCATCAGTACTTCTTTTGTTTTTTTCTCGAACAACCAACCGAGAACCAGTCAAAGATGGTATGGTGGGGTAGGTTTGCTCAATTGTTGTTGATCTACTTTGTTCGTGGAAAGTGAAAACGCGAAGACGCAACTACAAAAGACCAATTGCATGTCGACGCGCAGACTAAAACATGTGTATGGCTTATTAATTGATATAGTAGAATAAGATATGAAGCCCATCAGGAGTTGAATTAGGAACCTAGGCCCAATAGAGGCCCAAAAATCGAATTACTACATTAGGTTCGTGCTAAATAACAGTATCGAGTCATGTCGTTTTTTAACCCGACTCTACATGTACGAGTATCCACCGTCCATTGGTGCTACTTGTTGGCATCCTATAAATGCCCAACAACCATTGATACTGAGGGTGTGCTATAAATAACTCCTCATAACATTTATTAACGGTGGAAATCTCTAAAATATCTCCCAAGAATTAGCCTCGTATCTCCTTGAATAACGAGTCTATAGATTGAGAAGTACGTTCCTATATACATATAAATTGGGAAATTAGAATTATTTCTCGAGCACGACCCTGATTATTCACCTTAATATAAAACTACGTTGACTTGATTCTAATTAGGTACATAAGTAGCTTAATTATCATTGAGTACAGTCTATAATCTTTATTAGCATACTCGTGGTAGGGTTCGAATCCTTCTAGACTGATAAATTTAAGTCCCCGGATTTGAGTTAGATCATTAATGTAATACTTTTTATTTATAGTCTTCTAATTAACAAGACTACTTTTGTAGTTATATATAGATGAGTACATATAGTGAAAGCAATACTCAAATTAGACCCTTTCAACAACCCGGATGATAATGCTAACATGGATCGGGCGTTCAAAAATTATAGATTCCAAATGAAGTCATGTCACTTTGTTATGATAGTGGATGCTGATATGACTCGATAGGGATAATTTGGTGTTAAACATTCAATACATACAAACATTTTTCTATAGCGGCGCTACCGCCAATGCGGTGGAAGAAGGCGGCTCCTTGTTGCGGAGTTTGAACAGCTTTTGAGTGAGTTGTAGTAGGAAAGAATAAACACGTAATTATAGTAAATCAGTAAAACGAACCCATTTTATGGTTGTCTGAATATAATGTAACAATTTTTTATTTTTATTTTTAATTCTAGACGATTAGGATACCTCGATTCGATAAATTCGGCCGATAGTTTTTTAATCATGGATCACACAGACCTTATAAGATCTCCCATATAAAAATAGAAATTAATATTACTAGACAAACAAGCTTTGGGTATAAGCCCATTTTCATTGTTGGGTTTTCTTAGCATTAGACAAGGTTTACAGGCCGTAAAATGAAATTTACCCTACAACAGGCCCAGAAGGACACCTAAAATTTACCACAATTGCTAGGCTAAGTTTCTGTAGCCCGCTTCACTCTTATTGGTGAAATTGGACTGGGAGAGTGAAGGAAGGGGGCTATAATAATAATAATGGATAATTACAGAAATACCCCCTCTAATAATGTGTAATCACAAAAAAAAAAAAAAAACATCACTTCTTTTAAATTACCGACAGCCCCTCTAGGGGATAGTTGTAAGGCTTTTCAGGGCTTAAATTATAAGAATTTTTAAATACACGGGAATGCAAGTGTAAGAAATGTCTTACATGGGGGGGGTCTTTATGTAATTCGAACAAAAAGTGAGGGAATACCGGGTAATTACACATTATACGAGGGGATGTTTGTGTAATTTTCTGTAAAAGAAATACACCTCCATAACCATAACATATAAACACCGAGGTCATCAAAATGAAATTATCAAAAGAAGAAAAATTCATTTGACCGTGAGCGCCATGATTATGCACTAACACAAGAAGAAAAGCACTTATAAATAGTAATCAGCTTATCAACTGATTACAGGAAAGGAGTTGTATATCTTAGCTTAAATATACACCAGTACTTACTAGTATATGCCAAATCAATGTATACACACATTTTAACAATCTAATTGCAAAAGCAGAAAGTCAATTAAGCTGAAAAAATAATATATATAACTTAATTAACTTCCCCTACATCAATTGCCATCTCACTTAAATTACCTGTCCCCATTTCTTGGCTATCTCTCACTTGAATCACATATTCCTCTTGTTTGGTTCTCTGGATAACTATTCCCACTTGAATCAACAATATCCACTGATTGAATCCCAACAATCTCATTTCCAGGACTATTTTCTGTTATTTGGCCATTTCTCAATTCAATCCCATTTTCACTAAAACTATTACTTTCTTCCTCCTCATATAACGAACCACTCTCCATAATATCAGCTCCAGCCCTGCATATTGGGCAAATAGGAGTCCTCAAAAGCCATAAATCCACACATTCTGCATGAAAACTGTGATTGCAAGAAGGTAAAAGCCTGCATTTTTCTCCAACCCTGAAATTCTCGAGGCAAACAGCGCAATCTGCAGCTGGGCTAGTTCCCTTCTCCTTCGCCTTGAAATCGAAGCACGGTAACTTCGCGATGTCGTCTTGTGACATACTTGTGCTACCCAAACTGCCCCTCTCCACCATGTTAATTTCATTGTTGTCACTTAACCCTCTTCTAAGAGTCCTCCCAACTACACAGACATGGATCAGGACTAAAACACTGATTCCCAAGAATAGCAAGATCACTGAAATCACTATCGCCATCTCTATAACCTGCGTTACAACGCCTAGAACGTGGTTCACCATCTCAAATACTCATCCATATATTTCTTGAAATCTCTTTCAAGACTATGATTTCACTTGATCATCATTCAAAACTAATATACCCGCTACTAATGGGATACATGATCGTTTCGAGTTTCTATTGGTTGCCAAGCCTCAAAACAATGAAATTCATCTAAAAGAACACAAAGAAAGTGTGTGTGTGTGTGTGTGTGAATTCAAGAAAATGGAGTTGGACAGTGCTGATTTAATTGGTGGAAGAAGAATGTCTTTTGGGAAGGTTTTATATAGAATAGTCTAATAGAAGCAGCTAAATCAGTAACGCCATTGGTGATAGTAATTTAACTAATAATTCAAACTTTTAGTGGGGTTCGTGGAGTGGGTGGAGAAAAAACGAATTTATAGCTGTTGCTAAGTAGAGATTATGTATACTTTTTTGCTTTCCTGTCATTATTTCTATCCAGTTACGTCAGAAGTATTTGGCTGCAATTTATAAGTATGGTTAAGGTTAATACTTATGGACAAACCGATTTGATATGTAGCTGCTCTCTACTTTCTTTTAGTTGATTTTAGTCTTTCACTGTAATTAAAGGAGGCCTGCGCTATATGTGTTTCGCTTTATTAGACATTTTACTACATGAGCAGTCTCCACAATAAATTCATAAGAGATCTAGATGCATTATACCTGGTTGACATACACTGAACGGCTGAATGCATGACAAGTTTCTAGATTTTCCCAAAAGAATAGTTAATTAAAGGATATAAATAAAATTATGAGATGTTTGTTATACATTCAGTCCCCCCATATTATCCACCAGATATAACTCAATATATATCCACCAGATGTAGCATATAATATAGTCCTTAATGCTGACCAAATTTTTTTAATTTTTTTTCCGTGGATTAATGTTGCATATGTGAAATGCATCGATCTAGGAAGGAAGAACAAATAATGACACCTTTTTACTCATTTTTCCTATGTGCTGTATATTTGTACTGTCAAAATTGATTTAGACAATTATCTAAATCACTATGAAAATCTCAAATTTCCTAATGGGTCGAATCATAAGACTAGCAACAGAATATAGAGAATTAGTAACACTATTTTGATGACTTCCATTTGAGTCATGCACCTAAGTAAGGTTTGGTGTAGGTTAACCAAAATACCAGACCTTACTACTTTGAGGAAATTAGCTATGGACTGTGTGGAAGCTTTGGCTACAACTACTTTAAGTTTCCCGCTATATATTTGTAGTTATTTGACGTCCGCAAAACAGAACCCAAAATTCAGTTTCATAAGCTATTAGTATTCAACTAGTCTCGAACAGGGCTTTACATAATTCCTACTTTTACTCGGACAAACAATTTCTCATGCGAATAAGTAACGATTAACTACTTCAAGGAACCGCCACGACAAATAGCCTCAAACTTACTCGAGCACAGCACCAAACAAATGTACTATTGAATCTATAGCTCAACCTGCTTCAATCGCCTTTCTAAACATCTCAAAGTTTCACGGTATATACAAGTATAAAACTCTGAATCCAGAACAAGGGAAACGAATAAGGAATCTCACTCACTAATCCCATGTATAAAGCCAGTGCTTATGCTATGAACCGGAAACAACTACCTCCTGAGCAGTATTGGTCACACGAAGAACAGCTTGAGCACTTAAAGCCGAAAGCTTGGATTGACAGAAATGCTCCCAAGTAGGCATAACAGGTCCCTCAGATACAGTAGTTTCTCGGACTTGAGTTTTCTCATATACAGATTTCAACTCCAGCAATAGAGTACGAGCTGCATCGCGAGACTCGGGAAGCTTGTCACTAAGCTGGGATGCACCTATTTGGATCAGATTGTCAATACCAAACGCTTCAATTCCCTCAACTCCCTGCAAAGAATGTAACATAAATAAAACTGAGCATTTTATTGAGGTAAAGAAATAATAGCAAAACCGAAGGCATTAATGGAATTATTCTTAAATTTGAAATTGCAAGCTCTCTAAGGATGTGTATTCTTAAATATTAAATTGCAATCTCTCTAAGGATGTATTTGCTTTGAAAGATTTGAAATTTATGGATTTCAAATTCATCAACAAATTCATTAAGCTCGTTTCAATTATTTTAAGTTGCAATGAATTTCAATCCCTTAAAACTCATTTTGAGCTATTTTTTCAATCATTATAGTGGATTTCAAATCCACCTAATTTGGAGTAACTTGAAATCCTTCATCCAAATCCAATCATCAAACCCAAATCCATCAATCCAAACACAATCTAAGAGAAATTAAACAGCACACATAACTTGAAATTCCAGCCAAAGAAAAATAAAAGGAGCACTGAATATATCTAAGTGTCTTACGAGTTGTGGCACACTTTGAGTAATGCACATAGAAGCCTTTGCTCGAATTCGATGATTCCTGTGTTTAACATAAGGTTGCAATTTGGGCAACAACAGATGAGGAGAAACCGAGCTAGTCAAGGCTATTAAAGCTTTTTCAGCTGCCTCACATACAAATCTCTTGTCTTGTGAAGATTTGAGCAGAAGCTGTAGAAGCTAAAAAAGGAATAACAACATTGTAGTTGAAGCACATTGTTTTTTTTAAATGGAAAAGCATATAGAGAAGTAAATAGAGAATAAAAGCACAATCTTTGTTTGGAAGAAAACATATTACCAGTGGATCGAGTGCATCAATGATGTCTTCATTATATGCTTTAAAAATGTCAGCACAAGTCATAATTGCAGTTTTACAAAGGGCACTTCTCGGATTCTTTAGGGATTTCACTATTAAGGAAATCACATCATTCCTGATCATTAAAATCTAGGAGTCATAAGATAGGAAATTCACCAAATACAATAGGATCAAAAAAAATTTAATCAAGGACCTAATAAAAGCCAACACTTACAACATGCCAACAATGCCTTCCTTGTGATATATAGACAATTTGCGGACATTGTTGAGCGCATCACACACTGTAATCCAGTCTTTGGAGCCTAGTTCTGATAAGAGTGTCTGTAAACAAGAACGCAAAATGTATAAAATGCTTGAGTTTAATTCCTGCACCTAACTATACTTATAAGGACATCATCAAGATTCAAGACATGGGCATTTAAGAAACACACATTCACATCAAGCATCCTGGATTAATATTGTTAGAACACAAGCAATAATTAAGAAAAATTTCTACCTTCAGACAGTTTTCCACATCTTCTACATCCTTCAAATTCTGAGATTCAATGTACTCTACCTCTGGATTTGCCACCTCAGCTCCAGTATTTTCTGTTACATCTCCCTGAATGCAAAGGTCAGCCACGGGGGGCATCTTTGCCTTTTGCTTTTCTTTAGCCCTTTCATCCATGGTGTCGACCTGAGGATTTAATAAGTTTCCATTGCTAGAGTTTCCATTCGTCCTCTCAGAATCAAGTATTTTACTAACATCTCTGAGAGCGTTCTCAGACATTACGGAAATTATAGGCACCTGAGACAAGAAGGATAAATTGTTCCAATTAATTGTAAAGTCAGCAAAAATAATCGACATGATGTGTTATTTACAGATATGTCAACTGATAAGCAAGCTAAACAAGAACTAGCATTTAATAACAAACATAGTATTTATAAAAATCTATGATAAGACTGTATATTGCAATTTGTGAACTTGACTTTTAGTGTCAGAGTTGACGTCTGAGTTCTGACAAATAAAAGTGTACAAAATTAAATGCAAAAGGGAAAAGAAATATATAGACAGTAATTGCTTATGTCATAGAAAATCAGAATGAATTTGTTGAGTAAATGTAAGATTTCACAGAAAAATCATGCACATGCAAATGCTCTTTTTCTACTAAAGTTACGAAACTAATCACTTTCCCACTTGAACATATTTTCTGCCCACAATTATAGAACTCACATGATGTATTTCATAAGTTTCCAAATTATATAGTTGTACTAAAGAGCTATTGGTAGGGGCTTAAATGGCCTCTCAGGACACCCCCAGGCTGCAACAATTAAAGGTTTTCTCCCAAATCCGGAGGAGCTGGAATTACATTGCATGACTCAATTTCTCAAGGTTCTATATGAATAATTTGCACTCATCACTAAGTGGTGAAGTAGGTAACAGATGAATCTAATGCAACAAATCATATTTAATTAAGTGAATAAACAACCACATGCTATCCAAGTCTGCCTCCATTTACCAACATTTCGAAATTCAAGAAATGAAATGAATTAACATCCAAACAAATACCAGCATACACTCTTGAACCAAAAACGACATGTATTATTACAAAAACAAAGTTGTTTTAAAGTTCAATTGACATGGTAAGCAGTACATACATCAAATCATCTGGCACAGTGTATGGAGTCTCCTGAATTTGATTGAAGAGAGCATTGCATAGCGAATTTAACAAGGATTACAACTCTAATTTGAAGAGATACCAGATCTTAAGTACCCTAAACTCACATTCACATTTAATGAAGAAGGATAAACTGAAAGTCGTCATACTTCAGAGACCACCATATGCATCCATCTTATTTCTTCCTTCCGGTATAGACACAACCTCCCTAACCCTCACATAACAAAAGTTCCATAAGAAATCTTTTTCCCACCATGCACTCAAGATTACCATTCAAACACCAACTCATACATTTCAGTAAAAGAAGTTCTTAAGGCCAAATTATACCAAAAATTAATGTTCCATTGCTCCTCTACCATAGGCTCAACAAATGAATTACATCTCAGCTTCCTGTTTGATAAAGAACAATGACCATCAACTTAATTGACAGCCAATACACTAGATCAAGCACTCAGCCAACAGGAGCAGGATATGTCCATGCGACCGCATTGCTCGCACATAATATAATGCGGAAAAACTCTCCACGAAAAACCTACATTCATACCGCGATTCTCACTCAATTTCCCGCATTACCTACCAAAACAAATCAGTTTCACATACCTTTGTCCATCAAGTCACAATGGATACTACACAATTATAGATCACTGATATTTGAACTTTGAAGAACAACATCGTCAAAGCAAACGCCATTTCCAACAAAAGTAGAACAGCGATCTAGCAATAATTACTTTTTAAAAAAGTAAAAATAAAAGATCAAGTATAACAGAAGCAATGCGATACAGGAACAGTCAAATAAACACATATATTAACCTAATCGAAGTACAAATAAGATCTCACTCATACATAATCATTAACTTCAAACCGTCAATTTCAATCGATTACTATAAGCAGATTCACGGTTAAACTCGATGATAACGTCACAAAAATGTAGATCAGATAAGAGAAATTACCAGGAGAAAATGTACCTATGTAGCCGATGAAGCAGCGAGGGGATAATGGTGAAAGTATTTATTGCACAGCTGATGAATGCAAAAATGCGTGAGTCAGAGCGATACTATATATGCGTGTATATACATATATATATATATGTGTGTGTGTGTGTGTGTGTGTGTGTGTATAAAGTGAAAAAAGTAAAATTGCAGAGGGGAAAAAATTGTAACCGGCGGGATGAGGAGTAAACAGTTACGGCGTGTTTTGCTGCCCGTACCTAGGCCGGCAGGGGCGGGTAAATATTCACACGTGACCGCCGGGCAGATAGAATTCCGGAAGTACCCCTAGGTTTTCTCCAGAAAGTCAAATACGCGACTACTTAGTTGGTTTGCTTCATTTGCGTACGTGTAAACACGCTTTTCACGGAATTATTGAGAGCTGAGAGGGCGAATTTTGAACTGATGACGCTTCAACAAAGCCAAATTATGAATTGATGTTACATCATTTTCGAACGTGACTAGTAGAATGTTTAGATTAGTATTATCTATGCCTATGAATGAAAATTATAAGTTAATTACATACATTCTTTAGGTGTGCAAATTTTGTCAAACAATTTTACAGTGGTTTGTAATTATATTGCAAAGAAATCAAATAACGCTGACATAATTTCAAAATTAAAAATCTGGATTAAATTTTAGCATGATCACACAAATGAAATCTCTAGTATTTACAACGTATGTAAAAGATAAAATCATAATAATTCTCAACTACAAATTGATGTTTTTTTCACATACAGTACCAATATACTCATTGTTTTATTTTGGTAACTTGTAATAGAAAATCATCTTTAAATATACGGTGTGATAGGGTTTTGAATATACACATAATATGTGAATAAATATATGTAACCCGATTTAGTTGAATTCAAATAATCTTTTGTGGTTTCATCGGTCTCTATAAAGTTTGAAAATGACTCTATATGTGTGCGTTGCTTGCATGTTCCAGTTTGTTAGATTATATTCCATCAATATTATCTTGTAATCTACATTGTGGATGAGGCATATAATCCTACTTTTGCATTTTAGTTCTGTGTGTATCGAGACCAATTTTAGGTGAATAATTATGTAAGGAATAAGGCTTGGGTAATTTCCTGCTAACTAATTAAGATGTGACTGAAGCATCTTATAGTATTAAAAATTGGTTTGGGCCAAGGTATTTTATGACACATTAGTTTTGAGATAAGAGTAAATAGATACTAAAAATATAGCCCAAGTAAGATATGAAAAAGTCAAAGCCCACAAGTGAATAATAACCCTAAGTGATAAAGAGCCCCTGTACATGTAAACTGGGGGCCATTGAATAGACTCATAATATAATATATTGTTTGGTTAATATTCTTCCATATTTAATATTTTTCATTCATATTACTCTTTGCTCAAAATTAACCAAACAATTCTAACCCGCTCTTGGTTTGGCTACACCCAAGTGTGTTGTGAAAAGAGAATGTATTACACTCGTCATATGATTGATCACTTATTTTTTCATAATACAATTGGGTGTAGCCGAATTGGGAGCGGATTAAAATTTTCCACACAGGATATTATATCATTTATTGGCGATATAGCATTCATGCTCGATTTAGGCTTGGCCCTTTTTGTCACTCTTCTCCTAAAATTTGTTTATCTTCAACTAACAGGACTTCTGGAGAGCTGTGCAGATTGCGTTTAAGTTTTAGCGATGAAAACAAATTGGTTGAGTCAACTAATTATCGCTAGTGATAAATTTACTATTAATAATTAATAGCAATCTTACATGTTCTCATCCAACTCGAGTTTAAGTTATGCGTAATATATTTCACCCTCCTTAAGTTCTTTTGTAGTGAGATGTTGGACTCGGCTCTTATAAAACATGCTTCACCGCAATGGAGTTCCAGTTACATGGTTATCGGAGCTGCAATATCAGGAAGAGCAGGGAAGTTGGCAAATTTTAGGAAAAATCTATGGTGGACCGATCGAGAGCATTGCTCTCGGTTCTCTATCTACCCACAAATTCACAAGTATTGGTGTGATTTTTATACCTACCCAACTTGTAAAAACCATCCCACCACTTATTAGAATTATCCCAAATTTTATGATAAATTGTTACCCAAATTTATTTATAGCCAACAATACAAAAGTGGCACCGGGGCAATTCTATGTCAGACTCATCCCAATGGTTCTGGCCTCTTTAACACCACATATTTTTATTGAAGTGGGTGGTATTTACATAGGTAGTTGGTGATAAAAACCATTTATCCCAACACAAATATATGATGTTAAAGGAATTAGAACAATTGAGGTGGGACTAACTTAGAATTTTCCGTGGCACCGTGGGAATTTAGGAAGAGGTCCAAAACCTCACTTCCTTTCAATTTCGGTCAGCTTTTATGATTTTAAACCTTTTCTGATGCTGAAAGTTTTGCCTACTCAACTTTCATGATAGATAGATATGGGAAAAGGTGTGGATGCAAATTAAATGCATTTGTGATGGATCATCGATGTTGATGCTACTTGTACTACATGTATGTATATAGTTGACCACTCATACACACGTGCCACATAAATTTTACTCTTTTATAATTCCACTACTTTAGTGGGTCTGATCCCGGGTATTAACTTAATTTATTTGATTTTATTAGCCAATTTTATTTATTATTCATATATTCTGATGTACCATTAATGAACTTGATTGTTTCTCTCAAATATAAAAATTTCAGGAAAATTCTAATTCAGACCTGATTTGATCGCACTCAAATGTATTTCACAAGAAAAGTGTATTACACTTGGCATATAATTGAAAAATTATTTTGTAAAATACACATGGGTTTGACCGAGCCAGAACCGGGCTAAAATTTCTCAAGATTTAATTAATTAATTTGTAATCTACATAAATGTGGTTCTTCGTTACTTTGGCAAAAGTATTCAAAGTAATTTCTTAATTAATCTTATTTCATTTTGCCCATTAATTGCAAAGGGATTTGAAGTAATTTGAACTCTTCATCACTTAAGCAACTTACAACTATTATTGTAGTAACGTTTTTCATACATAACTTACCACATTACAAAGGCAAAATACAAACACTCGTACTTAATTTATTATTCTAGACAAGGAAACTTAATTATGTAAATTAATACATAAACCTAAATTTAAGCCCAGATACACCACCCCATCGGCTCCTGCTGCTCCGCGGCGGCAAACACGTCGGAAAAGTAGCTCCTCCCGTCGTCACTGCCGTCGTCCTCCTCCGAGTTGACGCCGTCAACCGCCGCCACGCAGCCGGGGAACTCATTGTTCGGGAAGTACGAGTCGCCGCTGTCGAGAAGCTGGGGGCCGTCGTCATCCAAGATGGCGCTTCCATTGCTGCCGGTGCTGAGGCGGTCCTCCACCTTCACGTTCAGTTGAAGGCACGGCGGCGCTTCCGCCGGAAGTGGATCGGATTTCTGATCCGGTTCTTCGGCCGGTTCTTTGGGTTGCAAGTTCTCAGTCAAGGAAACGAGCTGTACCGGAACATGAACAGGTTTACTCACGATAAAACAGTAAAATACGCTAAAATCACGTGCATTTAATAGTATTTAATAGAGCAGCTCATGAATTTCTCTAACAATTTGGTGGATGGAATATTAGGAAGGAAGAAAGTATATTCTCTTATGAGAATTGAAGTATAATCTTTTTTTAAAAAAAAATTTCAGGTGGGGTTTAGAACAGATGCTAGTACATTTTAGCTGATGCAAGAATAAAACTGCTGAGCTTGACAGATATGTATTTTTATAGCTAAGAACGAATCTTATGCCCATGACCCGACCCAACACGTCCCTCTCACCCACCCTGTACATGGACGGCCCAGGTACTCGTGTAAATACAAAACAAGTCAAAATCCAACAATACCAACTTTATTTTCTCTTTGATTTTTATCCACTAAAAAAAATTTATACTATTAATTAAACATGATAAATTATTAAAATTTGCTTAGAACTATGTCAAGTATTTCATATAGTATGCGTACCATCTGGCTCTTTGGTATTAGTAAAAGGCATCGCACGTAGTTGATATGTCACAAATCACAACCATTTTAAAATCAAAATTGGTCTGCGCTTGTGAATAATTTAGAAATAAATGCAAAGATGACACAAGACACTATGTCATTGATTTGTTTAACCTCTTCAGATTGAAGGGTAAAGTAAAGCACAAAGATTAAAGGGAAATGTTCAAGTCACTTATCAATCCTTCATAAGTTTTAGGAAATTCTAACTTGCTTCAGGATCGATCAAATTCAAGTTTATTTCAGTAAGTCAAAGACCAATGAATTCATTTGTTTTATAAAATACTCTTTGGTTCAACCAAATCGGAAACGAATTAGATAAGGTTTAAATCCATCAATGGACATTTAAAAATATTACTATTTCTTTAGTAATTTGATCGTAAAACGTGACAAAGCATCCAGATACAATTCTCGTACATCAACATTGAAAATAAGTGGTTATTAAAGAAACTGCAGTAAATAGTAAAAATTATGAGTTTTTTTACCTCAGATTTGAGCTTGTCATTTTCCTTCATAATGGAGTCGTAGTTGGAGCGGAGGGCGTCATAGGAGGACTTGAGCTGATCATAATCCCTCTCGAGCTGCTTGGTCTTCCACCGCGCACGGCGGTTCTGGAACCAAACCGCCACCTGCCTCGGCTGCAACCCCAGCTTCTTAGCCAGTTGAGTCTTGCGCTCCGGCTCCAGCTTGTTCTCCGCCTCAAAGCTCTTCTCCAGCAAGTGCACCTAATAAAACGCTATATAAAATTAGATTGTGTTTCTAGTGAATATAACAGACGTGTTTGCAAGTTATAATTTTAATTTTTCTTCCAATTTTCACATACACGTTTTTGTTATTCATCGATGTGAAATCAAAATGGTATAGCCTTCGTCATTGATGGTTGAAATAATTTGTGTCAAACCGCATCACTAATCAAGGCAATACCTTACTCATCAAGACTTGGACACGAATTATTCGAATCCGATTTGTCTTGGATACAAAAAGAGAATATGCTGTTTAATTAGAATTTTATCTCAAAGGAATTTCTGGAGGATGACATGTTTGTATGATTCTCATTCTGAAGCGTAATTTTACGAGAAAAATAAAAAATAAAAGGGAATTAATTAAGTGAACCTGCTCCGGCGTGAGGCGGCGTTTCTTCTCCGGCGACTGCTCGTCGTAATATTCTTCATCGTACAGTTCTTCCGGCGAGCTGAAAAAAGGTCGCCTCTTCGAGGTTTCCTCCATATTGATCATCGATCGTGCTCCTAATACATTTGACATCCAAAAGTTAAACTTCTAATGAATTAACCCCAGGCAAACCTTAAAATTCTATCATATGAACATATATATATGATCTTCTCAAATCGCAATGATCTTCTCAAATCGCAAGATATTGATTAAATGAGATACAATCTTTTTAAACAAATAGATAAAGAATCAAAGATTAGGGTTAAAACAACACTTATAAGGGTAAGATGGGAAAGAAGGGCAAAGTAATGATTGAATACCTCGAAAAACGGATTCACCGTTCCCCATAAACAACATGTTGCCTGCGTGGCAAGAGGGATCAAAGAAAATACGCCCGGAATCCATCTCTGTTCTCAGATCTCCGGCGAACAATCAATCCAATACACACACACAGAAGCACGTGTATGTATGTGTAAAAATTATCTCTGGAAACTGTAATATAGAGTTTTAAATACCCCCTCTCTCTTTCTATATATATATATATATGCTATGATGTTGAATTGTATTGTTTTGTTCTAAGGTAGTAGAGTCTATCAAAATAGCATGAGCTTGTGGCGGAAGAAGCTGGTGGTCCAGAGCAGCCTCGCCGGCGTTTCCAACGGACAGATGCAAGATCCCATCATGCGCAGCACCACTTGTCGTCCCAGCTCCGGCGGTTAATCTCCGGCGCTCAAACACTGATTCTTCCGCCGGAAAAATCAATATAAGTCTACGAAATGCTGATTTATGCAAAATTTAGGGGTGGAGGAGGTGTATCTCCGGCGAGGAGTGTTTGGTAATTTCAAGGTGTTTGGATGCAGCTTCGTAGAGCAAAAGACTAAAGTTGGTCGCAGGCAGGCTATGGGCTTTTATAGTGGTTTTGTGTGGGATGAAATTACGATCTTGCCCAAGTGGACTTTGGAATATTGTGTGGTGGAGTGGAATGATTGGTGAGGAGTGATTTGGAATTTTGGGAATGAGTTGGGGTGGTTTGATTGGCCGCCCACTCACAGTGTGCTGGGGGTACGTGGACATGATCTGGGCCGTTGGGACCATCGGGAACTGTAGAATGTGCAGATAAAGAATCGCCATTCCCTGCGGTCGGGAAGTTGTCGGGTTGAGTCTCACAGTGCCATGCTCTGCAGTTAACGCTGTAACTAATTGACAGTCAACGGGGTTTGTAAAATGTAAATATTAACAAGAAAAGAATTAGCATCAATATTTCCTCTTATTCCTTCATATCCGATAATAAAAGGCAAAAGGAACTTAATTTTGATAAAATACAAATTTAATGAAAGATCGCTGAAATATAAAGCATCAACTTTGTCATGACTCACGACATGACAATGTAACTAATACATTATATTCGAAAACAAATCTTAATCCTTATAGAATATAATTTTATAAGTCGATGGTTGTCAATCCTAGTAACACAGTCTCGCAGATGGTCAAAGTGCAGATTAGAGTAACTCATTGAAGTGATAATGTTAAAATTGTCGCTAATGAGTGACAAGAATATTTGTTTTGCCACTATAAGAATATTTAGTGACAAAAGTTTCTCTAAAGTTGTCACTATTGATAATTAGTGACACATTTATAGTGACAATTTAGTGACAACACAAATAGAGTGACAACTATAATTGTTGTTATTAAGTTATCACTAAAGGTGTGTCACTAATTGTCAATAGTGACAACAATTTCCTTGTCACTAACTATCTAGAGTGACAACTTCAATGGAAATCTTGTTACTATTAAACATGTAAAGTCTATTCTTGTGACAACACAAAAAATTTTGTCATTAAAAATTTGCATTTAATGACAACTATTATATTGTCACTTGATATTTTGTCATTATGTATTATTTTTTTGTAGTGTACAAACAAGTGAACAAGCGATTGAAACTGAATCACGATACTTCTCGCGTAGGCTGTCATCTATGACCCGATTGTGACTTTTGAGTCTTTTACTTATTTTTGCTTCTTCACACCGTGCTAAGTTTTTTTTGCGTGTTTTGAATATATTATACCTCATCATCGAACACCTGTCTATGAAGTTTTTTGAAACAGGCTTGAATTGATCATTGGTTCATGGTTCAATGCCTCTTAATGTGGGGTCATAGTTAAAGGATAAATCTCCAAGATGATCGAGCAAGGAATGGTAGGGGTGACTTCAGTTTAAGCGTGCCATGGCTTTCATTTTAGTACTTCACTTCTTTGTTCAATCTATGTACATGGTCTAACGCGTTTTGAAATATCACTCATACAGTAATGAGCTTTAAGCACTACATAGAGTTCAAACATTACATGATACAAATGGAAAGCTATACATTAACCACTAGCTACCGTCTTGCAATTATAGCATCAACTCGATCCTATTGTAATTTAAAAATTGGGAAAATATTTTCACCTTTAAGAATTACTCATGTACTTCTAATATAATATAATGTTATATAAAAGTTGATGAATTCTACTACATATTCATATACTGCACCCAAATCATGCATTCATTTTTTAATGAACTGAAAGTTATCACAAATTAGTTGACTGCGAGAAGGTATTTTAATCCCAGCGCGAACTCTATTATATACCGACACTCGACATGCATATATATATATATACATGCAAATTCCAATAACTAATGAGTACTTCCTTTAAAATTAAAATAAATATATATTTATACGTACGCGAAAATATCTAATATTTCCAGTGCGAAAAATCAGCAGGCATAGGCTTTGTATGGTTAGGTATTTGAGTATATTTTCATTTTTTGGATCACCAGAAAATGAAAATACACATTCCAAGTTAAATTCTACAGAAAATATTTAAATTTTAAATTCTACTACACATTCCCCTATATAACTACTCATCATTTCAATCACTTCATTCTCTCTCTTCATTAATTACACAATGCAACTATTCAATAAATTTTTTTTCTTACTTTATCATAAATAAAATATTATTCTAATTTTTTCTCCTATCATCATTACATATATAACTAATTCAATCAACTTTATATCACATCTACACAATTTCCAAATATTTCTCAAAAACACATACAAACAAACAAAAAAAATTAATATTTTCACACGAATTTCTATAATACACATTCTCCAATAAAAACTCAAAATTTATTTTCGAAAACACAACCATACAGAGCCATAATAATTCTTCCAACCCGTGAATTTTGTGGATAATAAGTTCTTTTGTTAATTTACACCAATGAGAGTAATAATATAAGAAAATTTTGTTACAGTTGTTGTAAGTTGCAAAACTGATTTTGAGATTTATTTCTTTTATTATAATATGTTGAAATTTCAGTGAGTGTATACTACTATTCATACATTTTCTTTTATCGAAAATGTAACAGCATTGCAGAGTTGCAGGAGAACCACATACACAGGGACCCAGAGAATCAATCTTTCTTTTTATGGTGGATGAAATGGAAATAAAGATTATATTCAAAAAAAGAAAAAAAAAGAAATGGAAATATAATAAAGACTAACCACTTTCATTGGAATAAATTTCCTACTCTAGGCTAGCTCAACTCTAGCGAGTTAAATGCGGGAAGGGAAAAATTTGTCATTTAATATGTATCAGTGCTTTTAAAAAAAATTATTTAAAATTACGGTGAAAAAATTGGCTAACAAGTATTGCAACTGGAGATAAACGAATTTGTAGATATACGAGTTTAAATTATTTGGAGAAAAATACAGCTCAGTTCTATATAAATTTATAAGATTTATTACTTGTACTCGCTTTTGAGTTATTAAAATAATATTCTATACGAGTCATTAGTTGACAATAATTACTATTTAGACAAATTACTAATGTCCATAGATTTTAATTTATAATATTCGATTAACACTTATAAAAATTGATAATATTTTTTTATTTATAAATATTTTTTTTTGCCAAAATTAGAGTATTAATAGTCAAGTATTATACGTGATACGCAAAATATGTGTACTAAACGGTTCAACCCAAAAGTACATGTATTATATGGGTATAATACTAGTTTTAACTAACAGAGGCACAACCGCCTGTGTCACTACAATTTGGAAATAAGTCTATATATTAAGAAATGATTTTCTTTTTCTTTTTCTCCTTTTATTTTGTTTTTCAATCTTGAACAAGTGATATCATATTATAGAAATCATAGGCATATTAATTTGTTTACACTTATTTAGGACTTGTTTAATTTTTATTTACAATTTGCACCTTCAACTGAAGAAAACACTAGAGATATATATTTTTTTTACACACATTAATTTGCAATTGTCTTCAAGATTTGATTGTGTTTTTCTTTTATTGAAAGAAAGTGTGATGAGTTTTTAAAATTTGGATAATTTCACTTATACTTCACCCCTACATTTCTTAGCAAAATCTAATACCCAAACAATTTGTGGAATTATCCAATGAAATTCTACTTATAATCGAATCTAATTGAACTCAAGGTCATCAGAAAATAATTAAACTATTTTTTTTTTTGTAATTAACAACCTATGTTAAAGAAATTTGTTAAATTATCTTATTATGTGATTAGTTAGATATAATCAAACTTAGTTCGAAACAACAATATTCGGAAATAATGGTGGGAATTGGCATGTGTAATGCAGAAGAAAATGGTGCAACGTACATGTGTTGGCATCTCCTATCCTACATGAAAGTAGATTCTAGTGGGATTAATCAACCTAATCGTTTCAAGCAAGAACAAATCTCTCTCTCTCTCTCTCTCTCTATATATATATATATATATATATATATCTATCGTTAAACAGTACAAAATTTCACTTAAATAAAATTAAATAAATCTGGTCCACGTTCCATGTGTTTCGCCAGTTGTTGCCTTCAAATTGCATTTGTGTTCCATTACATTACTATTTGGGCAATCTTTCAAATAAATACAAATTTAGAGTATAAGTAAAGATTTTTTTCAACTTAAGAAGGAAAATGAACTTCGTTTCTCCCCATAAGATAGCGAACACAAGAATCTGCTTTAATTTAGGCAAAAACGGATTAGGCAGATTAAAATATATTTAATTAGTCTTAAAAATGCTCATATATAAAGCATCATACACAAAGAGATTAATGGAATCAAGGGGACAGCCTATCATGTTTCTTTGTCTTCCAACGCATTACACTTCTTTCAAGAACCTTTTGTTAGTTTAACTTTAATTTTACTCTACAATATTTATTCATTCTTTTTTCATATATTCTTTTCGAGGGATAATAAGCTGCAAAAAATAAAAATACTTTTCTTTATATATTTTTCAAAATCATATATCTTGTCATTACGGCTAAAAAATAAATCAAACCACTTGGTCAATATATAAAAACTTGTTTGCGTTTGATCATTCATTCTAACAAATAAGTTAAATACATTTTTATGTTTGATAAAGTAAAATTGGCTCAAACTGAACTAGATTATTGAAAAAATTATATATATATATATATAAATAAATTGTCAAATTATTTGAGCTCAACTCGTGTTTGACTCGAATAAAACTCACAGTTCGATTAGCAGTCAAATAATTAATTAAGCTCAAACACAATTTTAACATTCAAAAGGATAAAACAAACTTCAACAATACTTTATTCAATTCGACTAAATTCATTTAACTCCCTACGTGTTACGCTAATGATCGTCGTATAATCAATTGATTGAAAGCAATGGATGAGTGGAGCCAATATTGGTGGAACCTGATTTTTCATTTTTTTTTTTGAGTTGAGAGGATAGGATGGGGATTGGGACACAGTAGAACAATCATTGAAATATTGAAAGTATTTAGAGAAAATTTATAAATATTACTTCATAAATCCATGCCAATATTGTGTTTCTTCAAGTGATTTGATGTGAATCCACTACATATTCAATTAAGAACGTATAGAAAAATTATTAATCAGAGATAACTCGTAAAATTCATAAATATTTTTATCCTTTTTGGAAGAATTTTTTTTTTAGGATCACCATAATATTTATTTCTTGATATATGTACTTATATCAAAATATAACAATACTATGTGACATGTAAGTTTGTGTTCTAGGTATTCAATATTAATTGTCTAATTTTTTCTTGCAATTTAAATGTTTTTTTGGTAGTGAAAATAAGGCGGTCCTTCAATAATCATACATCAATTAAGCTCAAACTATATACTCTGTTCATTTGCCCTTAAATTTTGAATAGATAAGAATATATTCTTATTTTCTTAATATATCTTTGTAGTGTGTTCCTTCTCACTCTATAAACCAATCACTATCTTTATTTACTTAATTATATGTAGTGGAAGAATATATTTCAATCTAAATCAATCAAAACTTGAAAAACATGATATAATATAAAACAAAGTGGAAGAACTATACAAGCAAAAAAGTTTGTGATAATCAATTAACTTTTACAGTGGTAGAAAAGTTTGTTTCCTTAATTTACATTCATTGGATCTCCAAAGTTTAAACTCATTATAATTTAACGGACCAAAATAAGAGTTTCAAGGATCAACGTATAAAAGAGATGAATAAAGGAAAAGAAAAATGAGTTTGGAGGATGCGCAAAAAAGTACGCGTTACAAGAGGGACGAATGAAGAGAAGAAAGATGCTTTTTTGGTATTCAATTCCTTATTTGCTAAGATAAGTTAAAAGAGCATACGTGGAAGTATCTTTTGACTGAAAAAAAAAATAAAAAAATTGTATTTGAAAATTATAATATGCTATATATAGATATATAATGCTATATATCTTGTAATAACTTTAGATAAAGGCGAAGAGATGGGTTGAAAGCTTAAAATCGATGAAATTATAAGGCGTAATGGAGAAAGACACCTGAAAAAAGAAAAATGCTTTTGAGTCTAGAGATGGCTTTGTAATTGTGTGATAGCTAGAAGAAATTTAGTGCCACTTTGTTTGTCTTTTGATAGTGGGACTGAATACTGATTATATTGATGATGATATGGAGTGTGACTTTTGCCTTTGGCCATAGTGTATTTGTTTTGCTATTCATGCGTCACTTTCTTTGCAACCACTACCTCCCTCCCTCTCTCAAATAAAAAATAAAATAATAATACCGTCTCTAATGCTCAAATTCTGTTTCACTTGAAACGTCTTTGGACATTTTTACTCTTATGTATGAAGTATGAACATGTATTCTGAAGTTATATAAGGGTAAAAATGTCCAAAAAGACTTGAGTGAAACAATTTGAATATTAGGGGTGATAACGTTGATTTTCTCGCTTGAATGACTACTCTAACACAAATCATGGATTAAAAATGTCATTGTCCCTTCTTATTATTATTACTGTGGTCGGTCTGAAATTTCTTGGAAAGAACTATTATTCATAGAGAAAATTTAGCGAAGTGTCTGAAAGTTGGACATCATGTTGGGGCGTTAAATGTTATTTTTAATGAAAGTTGACATTTGATAATTATGCTGACGTTTCAGATGCTTAATGTATGAAATGGTGGTTCGATAAAATCAATCAAAGGACTGTCTTTGTTTCATTGATAGTTTTTTTTTTTTTTTTTAACATATATAGTATGAATGTATGATATTATTCATTTATTTACATAGAATATTATTGTTGAAATTACATTCAAGTACTTTACTGTTTACGCCAAATTAATTATTGGAGAGAACTTGTTAAGTTGCATCTATCTTTTATATATAAAAAGTTAAATCTGATTTGCCGAGCTAAATCTATACCTAGGGGTGCCCACGAGCCGAACTCGAGCCGAGTCTGGCCAAAATTCTGGGCTCGAGCGATTTCGAGCTCGAGCCTGGGTCGAGCTTGGGTCGAGCCAAGCCGAGCTCGAGCTCAGAAAAAAAAATCTTTAATTAATATATATTGTATTATTAATTTTGTATTAATATATATATATATATAATTAAATGTAATCATCATAAATATTTAATACTTAATAACTAATACATATATAATATTATAAGATATTATATTATATGTATGTATATTTAAAAAAATAAATAAAATATTATAAGATATTATATTATATGTATGTATATTTAAAAAAATAAATAAAATATTATATTATATATATATATTAATTTTTTAAAAAAATTTCAAGCCCGTGAGCCCTTCGAACAGGCATAATTGGGCTTGAGCTCGGCTATAGAGAAAAACTCGACTCGTTAGGCTCAGCTCGAGCTCAAAGTTTCTCGAGTTCGAGTCGAGCTTTTTTCGAGCCGGCTTGGCTCAGTGGTCACCTCTAGCTTTACCTTTGAGGAGATTCCTAGATAATATAAAAAAAAGGACAAAAACTTTGAAAATGAGCAAAGTACTATAAAATGTTTTTAAAGTAGTATGCAATTGATCACTCGTGACTGACCCACATAGTATGCTATACTATATGGATTTTTTTTTTGGTATATACCAGGGTTTTCTCTGGTTGGATACCGGAGGCTATTTTCCTTCGAGGCGTAGAGATCACCGAAGTGAGTTTTACCTCTCCCAACAAAGTCTTTTCCATAAACACCGTCAGAAATTGAACCCTGGACAAATGCTTAAGGAACTCAACTATCTACCAACTGTGTTGGACTTTGTTGGTATGTGCTATACGAATGGATTTATATAGATATACAAAATACGAAATAAAATATGTCTTACAATTATATTGATACAAATATTTTTATTTGAATTTTCCTTCAAAATTAAAATCAGAAAAAAAAATCTATTTTTTCCTTAAGGAAATCTTGGCAGGTATCAAACAATAAGTTTATTTCATGTCACTAAAGTGGGTAGTGCCCAAGTGTAGTTGTCAACCATCAGATGTGTATATGAAGATATCATCAAGTGAAATGATGATATCATCAATAATGATTCAACGATTTAAAATTCACTTGAGTGCATACCCACTTGGTTAGCAGAGCCGAGAAAATAAAGGAGCCAAGTTGAAGAATATCATTACACAACAACAGAGTGATAACGGCAGCTGAGCATATTAAACTGACTCGGAATAGCTTGTGCGTTGGGCCTAGCCCAAATTCTTCACAATTCATCGATCGAAGCCCGAAACTTCAACCTTGATATATTGGGCTTTGAAGGCGTTAGTATTGATAACTGGGCTGGCCATCTATGATCTATAGTTCTATACGTTGTAATGGGTATTTGGATCTATAACTCGAATGAAACTCGGTTTGACGAGTTATAACTCACAACACACAACCAAAAATCCTTGACCCGATTGAATTTTATTTTTCTTTTATACGTGAATTAAGTTCGTGTTTGTTTATTGACAAAGACATCCCCATTCCCCTCCACTTTTTAAATTATATTTACTAGTTAAGAACAAAAATATCCTTCACTTTTGAATTAAAAAGTTAATTCTCACTTATAATGTGTTGGATAATGAAAAATTATCAAAATATTATCAAATGACATAATAAATAAAAAAACAAATAATGAGGCATCCACAATTAAAAATTCTAAAAATGTAAGTCTAAACTCCTAGAAAAATATCCTATTGATTAACAGTGAATTCCCTTTATGATCTAATTTTTTTTTAATTAAGTGTGTTAAAAAAATCAAATATTTTCCATAAACCTAAATAATTCTGACTTTTGTATTTTTTTTTTGAAAAATACACAAGTACATAAATAAGCACCTAAGAAATTTTTATATACCTAAAATTCTATTTATTCAAATACGTGTTTTCATTATAAAATCCAACAAGGTGCTAATTTAGAAGTGATATATTCTATTTGAATATATAAGAGTAAATGCATCTCTTATATACCATCATATTTTTATTCTTAAATAGGTATAGTAATATTTATATATATAAAAAAGTAATATATGACTATTTCATATAAACAATGATATAATTTAATAAAAGTTCAAAGCTAAAAAAATACCACAACATAATATTTGTTCTTTCTTTCTTGAAGCTGGTCATATATGAAAAATAAGAAACACCCATATTAACATCATAAATTCTTAATTCTAAATGCAAATTTATACTAAATATAGTATAAAAAATCAAAAATAAGTACTATTTTTTTTTCTATTGAAGTTTGCCTTATAAGGAAAAATGACACTACAAATTAAATTAGCATAATAAAAATAATAACATATTTTTTCATGAAATTTCGAATGAGTTGAATTTGGAGAGTTAAAATTAATACTTTCAAGTTATATTTTTGGGTATCATAAAAAAATTCACAAGTAAATTGGGGTTTTTTTTTTTTTTTTGAAACAGTAAGCGCAGTAAATTGGGTTTTTTTAATAGTATAAAGTTCAGAAAATTTAGAGCTATAATTTTAGAAACCTTTTAGTTTTAGATGCTTTTTTTTTTTTATTATATGTCATTTAATAGTATTTTTCCATTCCTCAACTTATTATTTAATTTAACCCTTTTTTAGCCCAAATTTAAAGGGTTTTTTTCTAGTCAAAAGTTGAGAAAAGGGAGGTTAATACCAATATATATACCAAATATGAGGGAGTGTGGATGTCAAATGTCCATAGTTCAAGGAAGGTTGATGCAATTTTCCCTATATATATGTGTGTGTAAGTAATGCATAGCACGAGGATTATGTCAGTAACATTAAATTTGTAGTTTAATAATTAAATAGATAAATGTATGCTGCATTGTTTGGCTAATATTGAATTGTTGGTATCTTCATATTATATGACTCAGTACTTGTATTATATGAGAATTATAACAGGTTAGCACGGATAAATGAAATAAGTCTCTTGTTTAGATATACCCTATTACACAAGTAAATACCCACATTATAAACCAAATAATATGAAAAGAAATTACATTCAAAGAAATAATACACTGGGACATATATCTATTCCCGTATCCCATAATTAGAAGCACCCTCTTATTTTATTGATATTGACAAAAGGAACCTAATTTTTGATAAATCACACTGAAACCCCCTCAAAGGATCTATGTATAAGGCTTACATGAGTGAAATTGTAAGAATTTTTAAATATAAAGAGGCTAATTATGAGAATACCTTAACATGAGGTGGACTTTATGTAATTTCGAAAATGTTAGGGTTTTTTTGGTATTTAGCACTTTAGTGAGGGGGTCTGTAAGTAACTTTCTCTTTTTTTAAAAAAATCGATTGCATGATACACATTATGATTATCAAATTGTGACAAATTACAACCAATTAAACTATTACAATTATCTAATAACTATTATAAAAGTAGAAAAAAATGCACAGACCTTCGGTGGGAGTCGAACTCATGACCTCTAACATCTTCGGGCATCAACTTTGCCGATATAACTAAGTTTTATCGTTGTTTACGCCTTAGGAAAAAAAAATTAGATTTGGGCCTACGGTTTGGATGCGGCCCAAAAAAGAGAATAACCCCTACAATTCCGATAGAAGCAGATGGACTCGTAAATTGGGCTTACAAATAATGGAACCCAGATTTCGAAAGCTAATTTGAAAAGAATGTGGGTTAAATGTGGAGAGAGCCCAATGACATAGATGACAAAGAAGAGCCAGGCCATAAGGAGATCCAATAAAGGACAGACGCCAACAAATAAATTCAAAAGGGGAATTGTTGACAGTTTCAGAAGAAGTGGAGAACGTGGAGACTGCAAAAAACCGTAGAAGAAGGGCAAGAAGTATATATATGCGAAAGAAAAAGAAAGAAAGACACACACAAAATTCTGCAAGAAAATTTCTCTTCTTTATCAGTCAAGTAGAGTAATCGTAATCGGTAAGAATAGTTAGAGTTATATTAGACGTAACTTTTGTATTTTAATAGCGTAAGATAGTTAGCGATAGTGTTCGAAGGCGTTTGGTCCCATCAGCGTTCAAAGTAGTGTAATCAAAGGATTTCTAGCGAGGAAATTTCCATGGAGGTATATTTGTATTGGAATTTTTAAGTACTGATTAATTGTATCGATCTTGCATTTTTATTGTCTAGTTAATCGCAAACATTGCATAACGAAAACATTTGTAAGACTTAAACCACCGTTAGCATATATAGGCAGGGGTTAGTAGACAATTTTAAGTTGAGAATTGTCAAGGGGCTTGGATCGAATACTCAAAATCCTTCCCTAGTCTAGTTTGTTTAAAAAATACGAAACAATCGTTACTAGTTCAATATCAATAATATCTTATTGATTCTTCTAATTAATGTTATATTTAAATCTATTATAAGCTTAATTGTATTTGTCTAAATTTTTTTTATTAATTTTATTGCTAATAGGTGCATGCATGGCACAACACTATTCTGTGAGACAAACTCCAAAATCTTATTCAACGTACATATTTTGATAAATACACCTAATCATTTTCGGTATCCATATATATCAATTGAAATTTATATATTTCGACCAAATATTGTGCTACTAATCTAAATTAATTTAAATTGTGCTACTAATCTAAATTAATTTAAAGTCTGAAATCATTAAGTATGAACGTCAACCGGAACTCCCAAATCGTCGAAACAAATTATTCCTGTTCAAATTAAATTGTCTCCACTGCATTCAAATCCTACACTCCAATCTTCCCATAATTACTGCTCCACTCCTACTAGAACTCGTTTGTTAACTTATTTGAACTGAATTAATATGTTGATTTTTATCAATTTTAAAATTCTAAGATCTTAGTAAGAGTATTTGTTATCTTATTTGATATATTTAATTAAGAAAAAAAAAGTTTAACCAATTTACTACTTAATGTTTTTTTAAAAATAAATTAAATAATCAATTTGAATCTATAAATTTTAATTTTGGGGTACGTAGTATAATATAATACAATGCAAATAAATAGCAGAGTTAGCAGTTTAATAAGCTTCTGTAACAGATTAATAACCCACACATTGTAAAACATTATATCCAAATCCATTTGGATTAGGATTTGTAGTTGTATGTAACTGAGTTGGACTAAAACGTTTACTAAAAGCTTCACAATATATATCCGGATTTATGAGTTATAAACAAGATACACACACACACACACACACACACATATATATATATCAGAGATATAATTTGGTTAGGATTTGGATTTGCAGTTGAGTTTGGAGTCATGTATATTCTCTCTTCTGCGCCTATATAAACCACCCGTCTCTTCATTCATCCTCATACTTTCACACTTACTTTCGCCTTCTCCAAGTCTCGTCGCTCTCCGCAAAACCTCAGAAATTCCTTTTTTTCTTTTTGTTGAAAGAGTTTTAAATAATCGTCGCAAAGATGCACGGCCAGGATCTCATTCGCACTGTCGTCGGCATTGTTGGTTAGTACTTCAAGATGATCTTCTGTGGTTATTTCTTCGTCTTTTTCGATCATGCAAACTCCATGAGTGAATATTTGCGTATCTTGTTTGTATTTGTATGTGGTTATAAGCATGGCACCATGTTAGCTTAAGAGTATTTCAATTGTCATCGATAATAACTAATTTATTTATTATTCATATTTTGTGATTTTTGAATATACATGATTATTTATTGGTTTTCATATTTTTGTGTGTGTTTGTGTATATGAAAGATATGTTGAGTTATGATTCTATGAATTTTGCTGTTTTTGATTCTAGCTTATCGGTAATTCGTAACTAAAAGTTTGATTTGAGTTTATCTTTTTCCCATTATGAAACGGTTTTACTGATTTTTTCCCCTCATGTAGAGTATTTGAGTCAGGTATTTTGCTAATTGCTAAATCAAAAGATACTAATTCTTTTTGTTGGAATCAATCTGTTGTATGTCTACCTACCAATAAATTCTGGATTTACTCTTTTAATCTTTTCTTTCAGCATGTGTTTTCGTGCTATATAATATATATATATATATATATATATGTATGTATGTATCATGTATGTATAATACCTCTATTCTAATTGATGAAATTAAATTACCAGACTTCATGATCCTAAGATTTATATTTTGATCTATTTCTCTTTCGGTGATGATATCTCGTTTTGATGTTTGAATCATCTGTTTAGTTTGAAAAGAACTGAAAAAAATCTAAACAGATTACTCCTTTTCTCTGTATTACTATTATTATATATAGCATTCACCTGAGTTTTAATGATCATGAATTTCGTGTGCCTTCAATTATGCAAGACCTTTTGATACTGACTCTGTTTTGTTCTTCTACTTGCAGGCAATGTCATCTCAGGCTTCATGTTTCTCTCACCAACGTAAATACTCTGTTCTCTCTATATATCAACATCCTGAATTTTATAGTCTCACTATATATAATGATTGTAATTGCAATTGGATTGAAATACTCTGTTCTCTCTATATATCAACATCCTGAATTTTATAGTCTCACTATATATAATGACTCTAATTGCAATTGGATTGACAAATTTAATTTGATTTAATTTGTAGGCCAACATTCGTGAGAATATTTAAGAACAAAAGCACGGAGGAGTTCCACCCGTATCCGTACCTAGCATGTGTGATGAACTGTTTGTTCTGGATCTTCTATGGTTTACCGGCGGTTCATCCTGACAGCACTCTCGTCATCACCATCAACGCCGCTGGGCTCGTCTTGGAGTTAATTTATCTCACCATCTTCTTCAAGCACACTACCAAAAAGAACAGGTTGATCATACTCAGTGTCCTTGCTGGCGAGTGTTTGCTGCTTGCTGGTGTTGCTGCTCTAACACTCCACTGTTTTCACACCCATGAGAAGAGATCAATGGTCGTTGGGATTATCTGCTGTGTGTTCGGGATTATTATGTACGCCTCACCTCTGTCCATTCTCTGGAAAGTGATCAAGACTAAGAGTGCTGAATTCTTGCCCGTTTGGCTCTGTTTGGCTGGTTTCTTAAATGGTGTCACATGGTTTGCTTATGCTAACCTCAAGATCTTTGATCTCTACATTGCTGTAAGTCCATTCAATTCTACACCATATATAATTACACATATCACATAATTTAATTTGTGCTTGCTTAATTATTATTCTTGTTACGTTGTAGATCGGAAATGGAGTTGGAGGAGCATTGGGATTAATCCAGCTCATCGTCTGGACTTACTACACCATGAAAGAGAAGAGACGTGGTCCGAAGGATGACAAGGCGGGTGAGGTCCAGCTCCAGAAAACCGCCACCAACGTCTAATTTTCTACGGAAGCAGTTTAAAGAAATTTACTAACAAATCCGAAAGTCCGGAAATTGCAAAATTATGGTCTCTCTAAGAAGAAAATCATGGCAAGCCTGGTGAGGTCCAGGCTCCAGAACACCACCACAAACGTCTGATTCCCTACAAAAGATCATTCACCTCATTTTGCAATGATTTTCTTCTGGAGGAAATCAGACGTTTGTTGCGATGTTCTGGAGCTGGACCTCACCCGGCTTGCCATGATTTTCTTCTTGAAGGGACCATAGTTTTGCAGTTTAGACTCGGATTTGTTAGGCTTTTCTTTTTACTTATTATTTTTAGATTTGTTTGGCTTTTTTTGCAATTACTTATAGTTTTTATATTAGGTTATTTTGGCTTTTATAGATTTACAGTATTCAGACTTGAGAATTAAGTACTTATCATACTTAAATTTTACTTTCATATTGTTGCCTTTCCGATCAAATTTTTCAATTGTCGTCTTGTTTTTATATTTACTTTACGTTCGAGTGATGTTCTTCTATCTAGTAAACTTCAACAAAAAGAGGGGATTAAAAAAAAAATATATATATATATATAATATTTTCATAACTTCTTATTATTTAAACATAATGGAGCTTAATTCACCCTAAATAAGGCTAATTGAAAAATTGCGTGGAATTAAAAACTCTTAGATCATTTCATAATGGTCAATGATATTGGTACCCCACCAATTACTATAAGAGTCCCTCTTTAACTATAAGCTAAAATATAACAAAAATGCCCATAAATCTTATAATGTATTAATAATAATTTTCAAGATTGAAATAACTAGGAGCTCCTCTCTATCACACAAGAGTTCTTAAAAAGGATTACGTTTTTATTCTAGATAGGGTCAAGAAAAAAATTAAGCAGTGGGAACGGAATCAACTATCTATGGCGGGGAGAACGACATTGATCAAAGCCGTAAGCGCCACTATGCCCACTTATTACATGCAAACTTCACTTATCCCGGGAGGTATCTGTGATGCGATTGATAAAGCGAATCGAGCGTTTTTATGGGGCGGTTCCGAGGAGACACGCAAAGTTCACCTTGTAGCATGGGACACGGTATGTAAGAGCAAACAAAGGGGAGGGTTGAGTCTTTGACGTACTCGGCTAGTAAACCTTTCTTTCTTGGGTAAGTTAGCTTGGCAACTTCTCGTGGAAGATTCGAAGTTATGGGTACAAGTATTGGGGCATAAATATCTGCACAGGCAACGAGCAAGGGCTCGTAGTTCTATGGCACACACAATGAGAAGCATCCACGCTGGATTTCCAATGCTACATTCGGGAATGAAGTGGAAGCTGGGGAACGTACTTCGCATCCTTTTTCGGACTGATAACTGGTTGGGAAATGATGCAATTGCTAACCGAATGGTTAATCCAATTCCGGTAGGGGACACTAACCATACAGTGGCAAGTTACTGGTCGGAATCTTTGGGATGGAAATGGGACGAATTACCTCCTCTGCCTAATGATTTACGCATGGACCTACTTGGTTGTGATCTTAACGAGAGACTACACCTTGAAGATACAGCGATATGGAAGCATGCGTCTAACAGTAAGTATTCGTGTAAAAATGCGTATGAAGATATCCAATTGGAGAACGCAACGCACGATTACGGGGTGAAGGGTGCTTGGAATCGGTTATGGCAAATGAAAGTGGCTCATCGCAGAAAATTCTTCCTATGGCTAACCCAGCATAGTAAGCTCCTAACCAATCATTCGTTGATGTCCCGTGGAATTTTGAACAACGGGCAATGTGCAATCTGCAACGAAGCGGATGAGACAATTCTGCATGTCTTACGTGACTACCCCCGAGCAAACTCGTTATGGAGACAGCTCGTTGCACCCAGGCACCAGGCCGAGTTCTTCGCACTCACGGATCCAGAATGGCTGGATGGAACATTTCCAAATCGGTTGGCAGGTACGTATGGTCCACAATATGGAATATAACTTTTACTGAAGCTCTGAATTTATTGTGGCAGGTTCATAACGAGCATTTACATGGCAAAGACAGGAGCAGCATGGATACGATTTGGATTTGGTTCGCAGTCGAGTGGTGGAAGCCCTTCGGTTCGCTACTAGTAACACTAATGAACATATTGAAAATATCCGAGTGGGCTAGAAACCACCCGATCAAGGAAGATGGAAAGTGAATGTGGACGGCGCAGTCCGTTGGGAGGATACACTCTGAGCCTATTGGGCAGCATCAGAGGAGTCATTCGCGACCATTACGGTCGTTGGCTCTGGGGATTCTGTGGTGGAATAGCCACGTCAACGCTTCTTGGTGCAGAATTGACAACAATTTCTGTTTGGGCTGAACCTGGCCTGGGATACTCAAGTAAGAGATGTGATCATTGAATCTGATAGTCGGGAAGCTATTCTGAGCATTTGCGACGGCACCACCTCGCACCACCACTGGGATCTTATTGATCAAATACGGCGGAAGCTAACATTGGCATGGCAGAGCTGATTAATATTTGGCGTGAAGCCAATCGTGTGATAGACGGATTGGCTAAGAAGGGTCTTGAGCAAACCCTTACTGTCATGTCATCTCTGGACTAGGATTTGGACATTATTGTGGAACAAGATCGAATAGGCCTTACTTGGCCTAAACAAACGACTATAAACCCGGGTCTGTCGTGATAGATCGTTAGGGTCCCCCTTCTCCTTATAATAATAAAAAAAGATTGAAATGAGAGCAAAATATTATCAAGTTGTAGATGTTTTCTTCACTACTAATATCAAAAGTTAGTCCATTAAAAATATTTAAAAATATAGAGCATCATCCACAAAACTAAATATATAGTATGTTAAATTTGAAAAAAAAAACTTTTTATAGTATGAACCAACAAAAAGGTAAATTCAACTTGACATCTAACTTAGGTTTGTCAAGTTAGGTCGTTAGTATTCCTTCTCTTGTAGTAAATAAGAATAAGAAAAAAGAACTTGAATTCACTTTGGCTTCATATCAGCACCTAGCTAGCAATCAAATTCCAATCTTTTTTCCTTCAATAAAATACATCAACAACAACTAAAATAAGAAAGGGTTAAATACATTCGACCCCTAGTCAAATGCCTTATTATCTGCCCGCCTCCCTTGACATTTTTTGCTTGCGAAATTTTATGGAAAGACAAAAAATACCCTTATACTTTAAAAATATTTACACAAATATTTATTTTATATTTTATGTTTTATATTTTATATTTTATATTTTATATTCTATATTTTTATTTTATGTTTTATTTTCATTTTCATTTTTGTTTTCTTCTTCCCAACGTTATCTTCTTCCCCAAAATTCAACCATAATACACAACCTTCTTCCCCAATTCATCCCTTCACTAAAAAAACTCATCCACTTCACCAAAACCCAAACCCTAATACACCAATTCTCAATCTCAACCAATTTATCAATATAATATAGATAAGTGTATATATATATACATATATATATATACAACTCCACGCCACCTTACAGCAACCTCCCGCCGTTCTTTCTAATATAAAATTAACTTTCTCGTATTTAATAAGAATTGCTTTTATTAAATGAAAAAGTAATACTGATAAAACATAGTTAGTAATTTTTAAATATCGTTAATGCACATTTAGAGGCAAAAAGTATGTAAGTACTTCATATTAGGGGTGTTCGTGGTGCGATTTCGGTTTTTTTTTACTAATTTAAAACCGAATTGCCAAGTGCGGTTTTTTGGTAGAGAAATCTTAAATTGCCACTTTGAAAAATAAAACCAAGGGTGCGGTTTGGAGCGGTTTTGGGCGGTTCGGTGCGATTTATGTTTTTTATCTAACTAAAAATAAATATTTCAGGATATTTGCATAAAAGTGTCATTTTTTAAGCATTACCTAACTAAACCTAATAATAATATTTCACATAGATAAAAGTTATGCTTAACAAAAATTATTTATCCAAAAACTACATAACATAATCAAAGTTTCGCAAAAACTTAAAATATTGGACTAAGTCGTCCTATTAAACAATCCATACATAATAATGAAATCAAGACTTAAACGAAAACAATACGAAAGTTGGTCTACAAGGCTAAAATAAAATAAGAGAAGTACAAATTTTTGGGTACTTTTAACTTTCAAAACAACCTATTAATAGTTAATATTTAATATATATAATATAATATAAAAATAAATATATATGAAAAAATAAAAAAGCTCGCGAGCCTTTTGAAAGCCTTAGAAGTCACAGACTCAATCTTATAGAATGAAACTTGTTTCCTTATTTTAATATTAATCATTTTTAGTTTCATGATCAAGAATTTAAGATGAATATGAATTCAATTTTTTAATATAATTTAATTTTTACCTATAATTCTTATTTTGAATTAATATAAAATTTTAATTTTATCTACTGTCTCCGATTGAAGATGAAATTTAAATTTATATTTTCGTCTCTAAACTCACCTCAAATTTATAAGGTTGAGACGAGATATGTGTTATACGTGCATTATATGTGTTATACGTGCATACTACAAAGATATTATATTTGTAGTATATAAATTGGTATATCTAAAATTTCATTTATTTCCCCAAGTCCATGCTTCAAGAAAATATGGACACGCATCATGGGTGAACACTTCAATAATTGTTATATACTTTTTATTGGTCCATATTAGATAAAAACTCATTCTATTTAATTATTTATTTAATCTATCATGATTTAGAGTTTAGGGTTTAGAGTTCATGGTTTAGAGGTTAGAGCTTAGGGTTTAGGGCTTAAGGTATCAATTTATAGAGGTGTTTATCAGTTAGGTTCATGTTATTTGATATATCTAATCTAGTATTAGTTTAATCCTAATTCAAAATAAATAATTAGTTATAACAAATGAAATTTAATTCTCAATATCAATTTCAATATGATTAAATAACAAATTCATAATTTTCATGTAAAATAATGAATAAATATTTAGAAAATAAAAATAAATATGTATATAAATATAGATATGTATAAATATAAATATATATATGTATAAAGTAATGGCGGTTTTGCGGTTCGGTTTGGTGCGGTTTTGGTCCAAAACCATCACCAAACCAACTTTGCGGTGCGGTTATCGTTTAAAATCAAAACCACAGTTTGCCCAACAACTTGACGAAAACGGTTTGGTGCGGTTCGGTGCGGGCGGTTCGGGCGGTTTCGAAAAATTGTTGCCCAGCCCTACTTCATATTTAAATACAAAAAAAAGTTTAAAAAATATTTTTCTTTGTGATTTAGTGTTAATTTTGTATATAAATTTTATGCTTGAGTAAAAGCAGATATATTAGTAACAACAAAAAAGCTTATATATTACAACAATATGCAGTTCATAAACATTTCACATGGATAAAGAGAAAAATGTTATATTGATTCGTAAGAAAAAAGGTGTTTGGTGGGAAAACAAGATATATAAAGTATAAGTATTTAATTGATTATTAAAATATACATTATTTGTAAATTGGTAGACTTTTATTTGTGAATGAATGTTATAGTCATTTTCTTATGCAGGAAAATAAAAGTGGAGCTTCTTCTTTCATAAATACACCTAATTACTTTCTTTATTCATAATCATATATATTAATCAAAAATTATATACTTCGACTAAAGTTGGTTCCACTAATTAATTTGAATTATGAAATCATTAACTATGAACGTCTCATCAACCACTGACACCCTTTTAAGGATTAAAAAGACTTCCAAATCGTCAAAACAAATAACTCTAGTTCAAACTTTATCTCTATCGTGCAGTCAAAACCCGCCTTCCTAAACATAATACACTTCTTCATCTTCCAATAATTACTTCCGCTCTCCTAATAGTACTCGTTTAATCTTTGAACTGAATTATTATGAAATGTTTTACTATTTTGAGATTACTAAAATATTAAATCTTTATAAGAGTATTTTTGTTTATCTTATTTGATACATTTAAAAGAAAAATTGACCAACTTATTAAATGTTTTATTTAAAATAATAATAATAATAATCAATTTGATTATTTAACAGCGTCAAGCTTAATTTTAAGGTAGTATAATACAATATATACAAATAGATAATAGAGTTAGCAGTTTAATAAGTTTCTACAACTAATAACCCATACACTGTAAAACTTTATATCCAAATCCATTCGGATTAGGATTTGTAGTTGTTGTAGCTGAGTTGGACTAAAACGTTTACTAAAACCTTCACAATATATACATCCGGATTTATGAGTTATATACAAGATATATACACACACATATATATATATAAGAGATATATTTTGGTTAGGATTAGGATTTGCAGTTGAGTTTGGAGTCATGTATATTCTCACTTCTGCGCCTATATAAACCACCCGTCTCTTCATTCATCCAAACTTTCACATCTCCAAGTCTCGTCGCTCTCAGCAAAACCTCTGAAATTCTTCTTTTCTTTTTCTTGGAAAGAGATTTAGTTTGCAATCGTTCGCAAAGATGCACGGCCAGGATCTCATTCGCACTGTCGTCGGCATTGTTGGTTAGTACTTCCTGATGATCTTCTCTGTTTATTTCTGCGTTTGTTTTTGTGTCATGCAAACTCCATGAGTGAATGCTTGCGTATCTTGTTCGTGTTCGTATGTGTGCATAAGCATGGCAGGATGTTAATTAGCAGAAGAATGAAGATCGATTTATTGTTATTCGTATTATTTTGTGATTTTGATTTTAGATGTTTATCTATTGGTGTTCGGATTTCTGTGTGTTTGTGTATATGAAAGACATGTTAAGTTATGAATTTTTAATGTATTTTACTGTAAGTGATTCTAACTTATTTGATTTTGTTCACTTGCCTGTATGAAACGGTTTTACTGATTTTTTTGCCTCACGTACAATCCGTGAATCATGTATTATGCTAAATCAAACAAATCTGTTATACGTCTGCCTCCCAAAAAATCTGGATTACTCTTTTAATCTTTTCTCTAAGCATGTACTTTTGTGTTTATCTATCTATATATATATATATATATAGATATATAATTCGAGCTTCATGAACACCTATATTTTGATCTATTTTTCTCTCTTTTGGTGATAATGTCTCTTTTTGATGTTTGAATCATCTGCTTATTTTGACCAGAAAAGGAAATAAAAAGAACAAAAAACTTGCCTGAGAAAATCTAACAGTTTATTCCTTTTGCTATAGTAATATCATTATCATTATATATAGAATTCACCTGAGTTTTGTGAGTAACTGATTGTGAATTTTGTCTGCTTTCATACTTTCACTGACTTCTTTTTCGTTCTTCTATTTGCAGGCAATGTCATCTCAGGCTTCATGTTTCTCTCACCAACGTAAATACTCTGTTCTCTCTATATATCAACATCCTGAATTTTATAGTCTCACTATATATAATGACTCTAATTGCAATTGGATTGACAAATTTAATTTGATTTAATTTGTAGGCCAACATTCGTGAGAATATTTAAGAACAAAAGCACGGAGGAGTTCCACCCGTATCCGTACCTAGCATGTGTGATGAACTGTTTGTTCTGGATCTTCTATGGTTTACCGGCGGTTCATCCTGACAGCACTCTCGTCATCACCATCAACGCCGCTGGGCTCGTCTTGGAGTTAATTTATCTCACCATCTTCTTCAAGCACACTACCAAAAAGAACAGGTTGATCATACTCAGTGTCCTTGCTGGCGAGTGTTTGCTGCTTGCTGGTGTTGCTGCTCTAACACTCCACTGTTTTCACACCCATGAGAAGAGATCAATGGTCGTTGGGATTATCTGCTGTGTGTTCGGGATTATTATGTACGCCTCACCTCTGTCCATTCTCTGGAAAGTGATCAAGACTAAGAGTGCTGAATTCTTGCCCGTTTGGCTCTGTTTGGCTGGTTTCTTAAATGGTGTCACATGGTTTGCTTATGCTAACCTCAAGATCTTTGATCTCTACATTGCTGTAAGTCCATTCAATTCTACACCATATATAATTACACATATCACATAATTTAATTTGTGCTTGCTTAATTATTATTCTTGTTACGTTGTAGATCGGAAATGGAGTTGGAGGCCTATTGGGATTAATCCAGCTCATCGTCTGGACTTACTACACCGTGAAAGAGAAGAGACGTGGTCCGAAGGATGACAAGGCGGGTGAGGTCCAGCTCCAGAAAACCGCCACCAACGTCTAATTTTCTACAAAAGATTCAACCTCATTTTGCAAGATTTACCATATAGTTTTGCAGTTCTTAGACCGGATCTGTTAGGTCTTTTCTTATTAATATCTAGTTTAGTTTCGTTTATTTGCATTTTCATTATACTTTTATTTTATAGTAAAGAGTCAAGACTTGGGAACTTTTTATAATACTTGCATTTGCTTTCATATTGTTTAGTATTTTCTTTGAGAGAGCTCCTGTAAAAGGTTTCAATTAACTGAATAGCATAAAAGAGTTAGAAAAATAGGAGCATGAATTTAGCCAAACACTTGTTTCTGGTTATTGCTGAAGTTTGCCTTAAGAATGCATGCAAAGTAGCCAATAGATGCAAACGTAAATCTCGTTGTGGAAAGGATTGAACATTGATTATTCAATTCACTATTCTAAAATATTTCTTCCGTAACTCCATTTTGTATGTGTATGTGTGGTATATATGTGTAGGAAAATTTCATATGTAATATATATTTTCTACAATTTTGGAAATTGGCAAATAAACAAACAATTAAGTTCAACGATATACACTCCCTCTATCAAGAGCAGAACAAAAAATTGCATTATCAAACTATATAGTGAAGAAAAGGTTTTAAAATTATGTCTTCCTAAATAGGTCCTGTTAAATACACACGGTCAAAAAATATAAATTAACTATGTCAAATCAAACAATAATATACAACTAATGCTGACGTGATATAATTTACATTTAAGTACGACACACACCAGTGTATCTAAACATTATCATATTTCTCCTCACATGGTTTTATTAATTGTGAGATGACCATTTCTTGCTCTCTGTTTTCTCCTTTTCCTTGATTTCTAAACAATATTAGGCCTTACAAGAAATCTTCAATGTATTATAATGTAGCTAACTAATAAATCTTCACTAATAAAAAATAAAAAAAGACCCTTAACACAATCACTGCTAAATTACATATATTTTATAGGGAAAAAATCAATATTCCCCCTAAACACTATTTATCAGTTACCACTTACCCCCTTGAACTATCAAAACTGATATCACTTATCCCTTGTTTTCAACTCCGTTATTTGGACTATAAATAATTATAATAATCAGCAAACAACAAGCAAAGAGATAACTTTTCACAAGCTGCAAAACTAAGTTGTGGCGTCCCTATGCATAATGTAAAGAGTCTGGTGAAGAAAAAGAGCTCAATCGGCAAATCAAGGAAAAAATCGCAAATGATACACTAAAGGATCTTGCACTTTTTTTAACCAAAGAAGTTGCACAATGACAATTTTGGTACACTCCGACGAGAAATTTGGTAATTTCAGTACAAATTTTGTCGAAAAATGTCCACGTGCTACCTAGTTTGTGGATGAAAAATTGCCCAGGTGACCGTTATATTTAGAGAGAAATTGCTTACATGGCACTAGAAAATGAGGGGAGAAGTCCATATTACCTGAAACTCCAATGAGAAAATTGAAAAAATAAAATCTGAAAAATCTGAAAAATATTGAAATTGTATATTTTAAATTAATTTGTAGTTTGAAAACAATAATTGTTCACTTAAAAATAGAATAATAAAATATTACATAAGCGCGTATATAGTTTTATAACTTATCTAAAATAAAACCATTACAAAAATATAAAATATCAGAAAATATAAAAAATTTAATCTTAAACTAATTTCCAAATATAAATAAATTTATTTTTAATGGAAAAATTCTTTTTTCCTTTAACAAAATAAATAAAATAAAAACTTAGTAAAATAAATAAAAAGTTGAAAAAATAGAAAATTAAATTAAATTAGAAATTAAAATCATTTTTACATTTAAATACGACACACATCAGTGTATCTAAACATTTTCATATTTCTCCTTAGTCCTCACATGGTTTTATTGTGAGATAACCACTTCTTGCTCTCTTTTTTCTCCTTTTCCTGGATTTCTAAACAGTATAGGCATTCCAAGAAATATTCAATGTATCTTATTTCTCGACCCAAAGACTCATTCTTAAAATATTCTGGCGATATATTATATGTATCTATCTAACTAATACATCTTCAATTATAAAAAAGATGGATTTTTCATACAATAGACCCTTAACAAAATCTTTACTAAATTACATATATTTATTGGGAAAAAAAAATCAATATACAACTATACCCTATATATCAATTACCCCCTTGAACTATCAAAACATCACTTACCGCTGGTTTTCAAATCCGTTATTTGTTTTTTTAACACCGTTAGGTGAGTTGAAAATTATCATTTTTATTTATGTCAATTGGAATATGTTTTTTTAACCCAAAAATACCATCAACTAACGTTACTATGGTAAAAGGATTTCACCACAAAATTAAGCAACGTCTTCTTCCCCTTCATTTTTCCTCTTTTTTCTTCATTTTCTTACCAATGTCAATCTATTTTTTGTATGTATTAATTGCAATCTATAGAAATTAGTTTAGAAAATTCACTAAACCACGTAACAGTGCAGTGGTCAGAATCCCCTTTCACTAACTATATAACAATACAAAAATCACTAAGGGAAAAATTGTAAATAATACACTAAAGGATTCTGTATGTTTTTTTCAAACACAAAAGTTGCACATTGGCAATTTTGGTACACTACGGTGAGAAATTTGGAAATTTCAATATAAATTTCGCGGAAAAATGTCGACATGGCACCAAGTTTGGGGATTTTGGTACATGGATGAAAAATTGCCCACGTGACCGCTATATTTAGAGAGAAAGTGCCTACGTGGCACCAAAATATGGAGGAAAATGAGGGAGAAAAGTCCATATTACTCCCAACTCCCATGTAAAAATTGAAAAATAAAATATAAAAAATCTAAAAAAATTTAAAAATATTGAAATTGTATATTCCAAACTAATTTGTAGTTTGAAAACAATAATTGTTCACTAAAAAATAGAATAATACAATATTTACATAAATGTGAATTTAGTTATAAATTTTTTAAAACTTATCTAAAATATTAAAACCATTACAAAAATATAAAATATTAAAATCATTACAAAAATATAAAATATCAAAACCATTACAAAAATATAAAATATCAAAAAATGTAAAAATTATATCTTAAACTAATTTCCATATAAATAAATTTATTTTTAATGGAAAAATTCTTTTTTCCTTTAACAAAATAAATAAAATAAAAACTCAGGAAAAAAATAGTTAAATAAAATTAGAAATTAAAATAAATTTTAATTAAAAAATTTAGAAAAATAAAAAAATAACTAAAAAATTTTAAAAAATAAAAAACATAAGAATTTATATCTCAAACTAATTTTTAAATTTAAATTAAATTATAATTTATTGACTTCAACATTTCGATTGACAAAAAAGAAATTATTTCAAAACTCAAAAAAATTAAAAAATCATAAAAAAAAATAGAATATTAATATAAAGTTAGAGAACAAAAATTTTGAGAAATTAAAAAAATAAAAAAGAAGAGAAAATCAAAATAAAAAAAATTCCACTTTGCAAAAATAAAAACGATAATTTCCAACTCACCTAACGGTGTTAAAAAGATAACTAAAGGATTTGAAAATCGGGGGGGGGGGGGGGGGGGGGGGTAAAGGGTATTTTGATAGTTCAAGGGGTAACTGATGTTTGAGATACAGATCGGGCAGTATATTGATTTTTTCCCTATTTTATATTTGGACCCATCAAGCTAATATTGAATCTAGACCGGGCAAAATCGCTCCAACCCATGTTTAAAGCACGGCCCAAATATTGAAAGCCCAAACTCCACATCACAGCTGACATTGCAGTATTGTAGATCATCTTATCTAGAGTGTGAGGTTGACTGAAAGCATCCAACTTTAAATTTCCACCGACTCTGTGGATCGGGTTTTCATTTCTTTACTAGATTTTTCTTCCCCTCAATAAAACCTTATCCTTTTCTCCAATCTTTTCTGTTTTCTGTATTCTTCTTACATACAACATCCCAATGTTGCTATCCTTTTGCTGAAACTGCCACAAAGTATTTCATCAATGGCAGTCATTATTAATTCATGCCACCATTATTCTTTTTCACATTTAACAACGACCCAGAAATTTATTGCCCCGAAGCTTCCATCGAAGTGCGTTAAAATTCAGTCTTTCCGTAATGCGCAGTTTAAACCTTTGTGTTCCTCACAAAAATCGTCTTCGTCTCAGCTCATGGATGATGTACAGGCAAGTTCTCCATTTCAACGTATTTTTTTGGAAAAATTACACACTGGCCCCTTATTTATTGTGTAATTACCAAACACCCCTCTCAGTTTTTGCACATTACTTAAAATCCCCTCGTATTAAGGTATTTTTTACAATTATACCTAATGTGTATTTAAAAATTCTGACAAGTTTATCCCTGTAAACCTTACAATTAGACCCCTTGAGGGGAGTTTTGGTAATTTTCAAAACGTGAGGGGAGTTTTGGTAATTTTAAAAAAGTGAGTGGAGTTTTGGTAATTGCACAGTAAGCGAGGGGTCCGTGTGTAAATTTTCCTCTGTTTTTTTCTTGTATAACATTTATGTATTAATATGTGTGAACTATGTTGTGTGCTGTTATTGTTGCTTGGAAATTGATGGTTTATATGAAATTTGACAAAAGTTGTTTTTAATTTGAGCAGAGAAACACGTTTTCTTCAATAAAGAAATGTGCGATTTCAATTGCATTGGCAGTTGGATTGGTGACTGGAACTCCTGCTTTGGAGTTTTTAGGCCAAGCCAATGCCAGTGCTATTGCTCCAGCATTGCCAGATGTTTCGGTTTTGATTTCCGGGCCACCAATTAAGGACCCTGGGGCACTCTTAAGATATGCATTGCCTATTGACAATAAGGCTATAAGGGAGGTTCAGAAGCCTCTTGAGGATATCACTGAAAGTCTAAAGATTGCCGGTGTAAAAGCTCTTGATTCTGTCGAAAGAGTAAGAAGAACGCTTTTCGTTTTTTGAAGTTCGTATAGTTTATGGACTGTTTTGTGCATTTACTAGAAGGGAGTTTTGCAATGTGCTAATTGTTGTTTTTGTTTTTTGCTTTGCTTGAGCTGTAGAATACTAGACAGGCGTCGAGGGCGCTCAAACAGGGTAGAACGTTGATTGTTGGTGGTCTGACAAAGTCAAAAGTGGACGATGGGATAGAGTTGCTTAACAAACTGGAAGCAGGATTGGATGAGCTTCAAAAAATTGTGGAGGACAAGAACCGTGCTGCGGTTGCACCTAAGCAGAAGGAGCTTCTTAATTATGTTGGAGGGTGAGTACAGCCAATTTAAATCTTTCAGGAGTCTGATATAGTGGTTACTGTAATAGTGTAATTTCATAGGGAGTTGGAATGGTTAAATTACGTAAACAGTATGAGCAATAAAAGTCTAGGGACTTGGAAACAAGTTTGCAAACCAAGCTGAATAAGTAAGATATGATTCCTGAACTGAAGTGTGCCAGAAGATTCCTTGAGATGTATTACAACAACGTACAAAGTTTTTTCGTTTCATTAAAGTGCTGACATAGCCTCATAGGTGGCTGAGACACGGGTGGGGTGGGGGGGAAGCAAAACAGGTATAGGGTCAGTATTGTTCGTTTATATAAGCTAACACCAGTGATCCTCTATAAAGGATATATGTTAGGTTCCTGTTTTAATCTATCTCGAATGCAAAAAAACTCTGTTAGTGATGTTGGCAAGCCATATTGACTATTTTCGTGAATTTAGAATAACAAATATTATGATTTAAGAGAATAAAATATTGACATATTAATTTAAATTAGTCAAAACATCAAACTGGTGATTTTGTACTGTAGCAAACTGAACATTCAGATATGGACGGAGGGAGTGAGTCTTATCCTATATCCTATTAGAACCGTTGATGACCAGAATCCGAGCTGTTTTCCACTAAATTTGCCCATAGGCCTAGCAAACATGAAGAAATTAAAAAGAAAAATTAATCTTCCTAAAAATATGCTATTCTCATTTAAGCCTTGTCATTGACTGCAGCTGAGATCTTCCTGGGGCATTGGATTTCTGCAGTGTTGAAGAGGATATGGTGGATGGCTTTCCATATGAAGTCCCTGAGGAATACAAAAATATGCCGTTGCTGAAAGGGAGAGCAACCGTGGATATGAAGGTCAAGGTCAAGGACAATCCTAACTTTGATGAATGTGTATTTCGAATTGTTTTGGATGGTTATAATGCCCCTGTAACTTCTGGAAATTTCGTGGATTTGGTCGAAAGGCATTTCTATGACGGCATGGAGATTCAAAGAGGCAAGTATAGTTAATATTTAATACCATTCCTGAAATTTTGCTTATTTTCTTTTGTGTTATAATCAGACATGTTTTTTTAATGATGCTTATAGATTGTATTATCGTTTTTTTTTCACCAGCGGATGGCTTTGTTGTACAAACTGGAGATCCTGAAGGTCCTGCCGAGGGCTTTATTGACCCTAGTACGGAAAAAACTCGTACAGTTCCTCTGGAAATTATGGTTATCGGAGAAAAGGCACCCTTTTATGGAGAAACTCTGGAGGTAAGTTTGTAATAGCATTTGTATTCACCAACAAAATAAGCCTTTGTTTTACAGCCCTCAAAAGTAGTTAAAAACAAACGATAGAAAGTTCTAAGCATTAGATGGTGAAAAAGAGGTTTTAGAATGTTACTTGAGAAAAAGGTTTCATAAGATTATATTATCTATGCATATAAAATAAATTTGACCGAAGCATACAAAAGTTCAAGCCCCAAACACCCAAACAACATGTGGGCTCGTGAAAATATTTGATTTCCTAGCAAATTTGACACGATTTATGCCCTTGAATAGGAGCTTGGTCTATACAAGGCTCAAACAAGGCTTCCATTTAATGCATTTGGAACCATGGCGATGGCTCGAGAGGTGAGAATTATAAACTTAATGAACTGATAGTTACGGATCAGTATACTGTGGTTCAGTTTGATAGTTAAAAATATTTATCGAATCTTGTTGGTTCTTATAATGTCAGGAATTTGATAACAATTCAGCGTCGAGCCAGGTATTTTGGCTATTGAAAGAAAGTGAACTAACCCCTAGCAATGCCAACATATTGGATGGTCGATATGCAGTATTCGGTTATGTGACAGAGAACGAAGATCTTTTGGCTGATCTAAAGGTTGGAGATGTTATAGAGTCTGTGCAAGTTGTAGCAGGTTTGGATAATCTTGTTAATCCAAGCTACAAGATTGCTGGTTAGATACCTAGTTTCGACTTTTGGCTTGAGGATTAAATGAGACTTTCAAATTCTTTGTATTTGGTATTGTTGTATCATCGGATTGAAGTTTAATTTGAAACAGCCTAATTTTTCATGCTTTTTAGCAAATCTGTGTCTGTTTAACAATTTCTAAGTTTTATTCAGTTTTAACAGTTGGGGTGATTTGCTCATGTTTCAGAAATCTTTTGTCTATAAATTTGTATTAACAAATTCACAGCCTTTGTTTTGATGATTATGAAAATCTGAATCTTTATATCATATTAGAACCCTCGAGTCATTTTTAACAACTCTGCAGTATAGGAATAATTTGAAATTCTCAACTTCGATTTATTTCCTCAAATCCAAATTTTAGTTCTTGCAGATGCCATACATATCTTGAAAGAAATTTACAATGCCATGCATAGTTGAGAACACGCAGTCGATAAACGTTTGTAATATCCATCGGCTTAAGATTTCAGATGCATGAAGCTCTAAAAATCTCAACATCACAGCATAATGCATTTGCTTGTTACATGCGACTGTTACATTAACATTCTACAATTTGAGGAATTATAATTAACTTTCGGGAAGCGGGAGAAAACTCGTCTAAGGCCCTCGATACCTGCGGAAGCAGAAACAACCTTGAGATTGATCAAGAGGAATCATACCACCTCCCTTTGATGTGTCAATAGCTTCCAACATTGAAACCACTTCCTCCATTTCAGGCCTCTTCTCTGAATTTGCGTCCCAGCATCGTTTCATTACATTGGCGATGGAGCTCGGACAGCATCTAGGTATCTCTGGCCTCAGATTCTGTTCATTCAAATAACAAATTTCCATCTCAGTAATTAAAGTGATTAGCAATAACGACAAGCGTTTATTCATAATAGAAGTAACAAATCAAAGCATATGGTAAATTACTGAGAGACAACACCTGTGTGGTACTCTAATTACGAAAAACAACCGATATTTGAGAAATTATCGCAACTTTCTTAATCAATAAAAACATATAAGCATATTACAGTTTCAACCCTAGTCAGTAAAAAATAGATTACAATTTCACCCAATGTTTTTCAAATTATCAGGATCTAACAACGGTGTCTTGGTAATTATGATTCGTGGTAATTATGCAATAAGTGAGCGGGTGTGCATATAACTATCCCTTGTTTTTATGTTCACAACTAAAGGATTTGAAATTTTCAGATTAATCTACCTGGCGGACGACAGCTGAAGTTAATTCGGAGAAGCTGAGATCAGGATATGGCATATCACAACAATATGTCTCCCATAAGCAAATACCAAAACTGTATACATCACATTTCCTGTTGTAAGGGTTACCATTAAGGACCTGCAACAGATACAAGCTAAAGATAGTAAGTGACAGCCACAAGAATATCCACAATACTAAGACGATACATGTGAAAGCTCAAGTAAATACCTCAGGCGCCATGTAACCAAGGGTTCCAGTCTCCCCGGTCATTTCATTAGGATTCGAAGCCTCGACACGTGCAACACCAAAATCAGCTATTTTTACTGTTCGATTCTTGTCAAGAAGCATATTCTCTGTTTTCACATCCCTGTGGACTATCTTTTTCGAATGTAGATAGCTTAAGCTGTATAAGATCAGCTTAAATGACTTACTTGGACACAAAATGCAAAATCAACATAAGCAGTGAATTACATTAAAATTGAATTAGAAGATTACCCTCGTGCAAGATCCAAAGCGAGTTGGATTACAACTTTGAAAGCAAGTTTTTTCCTCCGGTTTTTTATAAGGAAATTTTTAAGGGTACCTCCAGGTAAGTATTCAACTATAACACAACAAACATTATGTGGCGTCCCGAAATGACCATTATCTTTCTGTATGTTTAGCTCCGATCCAACCATCGTGGCTCCTATGAACTGCAAAAGGTGATTCACCATGAAATCAATCTACGGTGATCTTAATCCTCTGTAAGAATTCTCTTTCTTTGTGAGTAACAACATATTTAAGCACTAAAAGGTTACCTTGGTTACATTAGGGTGATCAAGCTTGTGCCATACCGAAACTTCTTGGGAAAAAGCTGCTCTGATTGCAGTAACTTCAAATTGTGTCCTATGGCCATCTTCACCCCAGTCAAGAAGTTTTACTGAATAAAGAAGAGAAAAGAAAATTAACTGATAAATGATGCAAAAAATGAATTCTATACACTGATTAGTTTGAACTATATGATCAGCCTACTCTGGTGGTAAATTCTACTAACTCTACCAATATCACTTCTTCTTTTTTCCTGTCTAATTTATTTCGTAATTAGTCCATTTTTGGCTATCCAAGCAGCATATCTAATTAATTAAAAAATTAAAATTAAAATTTAATTCGCATAGAATAAACGAAACCATACGAAGTAAGCTCACACATGGTGGCTCCTGGAAGTTAAAATCCCGATAATCTCCGCCACACATGTACTCATATATTTGTGGAGATCATCTCAAGAGCCCAACTCCCGGGAGCTCCAAGAATCACCCGAAGTAAAGCCTCTGTAACTAGCAAGTACATCTGAATATTTCCTTCATGCATATCCAAATAAACAGAAAATAATATAATCTACAATTAAAGAAAGAGAAAGAAAGCACAAAAGTGCTCAAATGTTGAAATTACCGGCAACATCTTGTCCATCATAAATGCCGCGATGAACGGTTCCAAAAGTGCCACGTGCAATGACGGATTTGATCACCAGCTTCGAGGCGTCGATTTCCCACGCATGCCTCACCGGAATCTCACTCACTTCTTCTTCTTCTTCTTCATTTTGTTGTTTTTTCTTTTCTAAAGTCCAAGCTCTACTGAGATGTCGCTGTAGTTGTTCGTCGACGCTCTTCAGATCTATTTGATCTGCCCTCACAAATCCGCCATCGCCGCCGCCTACTCCGCCGTTGTCTTCCCTCATTCCGATCACGCGCCGCCGCCAATGACTGAGAGTTGTAAGTTTGCGACTCGCAGCAACTGTCAGGAAGTTTTATCAGTTGAGATTTGGACTAATTTTATTGCAGTACCTGATTAGTTATATATATGTATATAGGATGTGATGTGATGTAGCCCTTTTTTAGAATAATACTTTTTGTAGTTATTTATTTTTAATTAAAGAATATCATGTGTCTTATTTGAAGTGGGTAATTAATTTTAGACTAAAGATAAGTGGGAGACCGTACGATAAGTATAAACTTTTTTTCTTGGTCCCATTTTATATTAAGGAAATTGAAACGGATAGCACTTATTTCTTAGGGCCCAATGTAAATTCCTTTTTTTTTTCTTTTTAAAATAAAAGATGTATTTTTACATATTAGATTAGGGCAGCACCTAGGTCTGTCGGGTTGAGTGTGTTAGGGCAGTACCCGAAGAGTATAAAAAAAGAAGAAATAATTGCGCTAGAATCGTCATGCAATTAAAAGAAAGTCAACATAGAGTATTATTTCTTAAAACCAAATTAGAGATGCGATCGGACCAAAGTCCTAACCATGAAATTTATAATCCCATAGTTCTTTGGTCCATTCCATGATACTCAAGTGTGTATATGCTCAAGTAAATTTTAAACAATTGGATCGTACATAATAAAGTTGTTATTTTATTTTATAATATTATTATGTGCATATTCAATAGTTGATAAATACACTTGAATATTACCTATTTTGGTAGGATGAAATTTTTCGTGCCGGAGATCTCGATGAAAACTAGTATTTTGATGGTCAAACTTAATGATGGGAATTCTTTCTTGGGACGTCCTCAATATTCCAACCTCCAACACAATCCTACTCCAAAAAAGGGATAGTCAAGTGGTGGTTATTGACTTCTTGTACTAATAATGAAATTAAATTGAAAAAAGAAAACCAATATTCATCTGAGGAAGGTCACATCCATGCAATTATGCTTTCGACACTTTTTTCTCAATTCTATATCATTTGGAGCTTTAGTTGCCGGGTTGGAGTTGATAAATGAAGACCCCGGCACCATTACATATAGGATTAATTATATTAGCTGTAGTGGTTACAACCCAATCCATTTATTTTGAACATATAATAAATAGTTTTTTTTTATAATAAAATATTGCAATCACTACCTTTCGCTAAAAAATTAATAAAATCTGCTGACATTATGAAAAATTATTTTCGTTAGTTCATTTAGCAAATTGTAACCAAACAAATCAACAAATATTTTCTAAATTTTCTATTTTGCTATTGAGGGTGAATGAAATTTTTCATATTAAAAATGATATGATTGTAACTTTCAATTTATTCTTAAATGAATGATTGTAAAGGCTTGTTAACATCTTAATAACGGAGTGTAAATTTTATTTATGCCAATTCAATTATTTTTTCAAAAATAAAAACATACACCGAGTTTCAATTTATTTCAAGAGCAATATCAATTCAAGGTAGATAAATCTAAATTAATAAATTGCCAAAACATATGTAAATTAAAAAAAAAAGTTGAAAGAATATTAGTATATTTAAGGGTATAATAAAAAATAAATTTTAAAAAGTTAATATGGAAAAATATAAAAAGATTAAAAGAAAGAAATAAAAATAGCAGCAGATATTAGTTGTAATTTGTAAAGGGGTGAATGTTTTATTATAAGAGGGGGGTGTTTATTATATGATTTAATAAAACAATATATATTGTAATTACACGAAAAAAGAATGGTATTACTGTCATTAACCCTTTTTAGATTATTATTTTTATTTTTTAAAACAAAGTTAAGATTGACATTTACAATTTCTGTCACAGCCATTAGTCAAAAGGGGGTACATGTAAGGTTTTATAATAAAAGTGAGATATTGCTATTGGCCACAAATAAATGAACTACACTTTAAATACACTAAATAAGAGGGGTAGTTGGTGTAATTAACCCTTAAATATAATACTCCAAAAATAAAAAATACAAGGAGAAACTCTAATTTAAATATATTAATTAATGTTGTTATGCACAGAATTTCCAATAGAGTAGCATATTACCATACAATTGTGGGAATAAATGAATGCTGTCCACACTCCACTCGTTAAAGCATATCTCTAGAATAATTCACCGACACTAGAGATGAAATGGGACAGCATTATCAAGGTAATCTTTCTTATATACCAGCAACATATCCCATCGCAATTCTGCAATAACGGTTCATGAACAACTTTTCTTGACACGGCCATATTTGTATTCCTGACCAAAACTCTCAGTTAGCAAAGGAACCACAAATAGAGTTGCAATAAATTCTCTTGCGTCTTGAGTGTTTTGACTAACCAAAATATAATTCAATATACACTTTTAAACATGAAACCAAGTTTCCGAGCAAAGAATGCCATCACGGGTGCATATGCGTGATATAAGGGCACTAAACGGATATACATTCCAAATCAAGCCATTTTAAATGTAAAAATGAGGTTTCTAGCAAACAATACAACCACAGGTGTGTGTATATGTGGTAAGAGGACACTAAATGCATATACATCTAAGGTCAAGCCCCTCACATGTTGAAATGAGTTTCAGGAAAAATAGAGGCACCTGAGCGTGTATGAGATACAAAAGGTACTGATGTATGAATATTTGAAAGTTGTTCTTGGTAAGTGTATATGTATTGCATCACTTCACAGCTTCATGTTATAAGACACAAGGACAAAAAAGACAATGGCCATACTGGAATCATTATATACGCCGCTTTTTCTTCTCTGGTGTTGCATGTACTTGTGCTTTGATCCCATAAGTCCTCAACTGAAAATTCTCAAATGCCTCGGAAATCACTCCAACCTGCAAAAGTACTAAAGAATTAGAATTTATGTATGCAAATAGATTAGTTTAAAGGAAATTAATTTTTTTCAAGAGCTGATTCAAGAGGAGACCAGTTCAGGCTTTTTGGAGTACACTCGCACAATCATGTCTTGGTAAGATGTTGGAAGCAAGTTGCTGACGTGATCATCAGAAATCGAGAACTTCTCCTCACTATCATAATCCTGGTGAAAAAAAGCTGTCAAAAGTTGCAGAAGAGAGTAAAATTGAAAAAGGATAAATCCGCCAACACTTAAAATTGGGACATGGGAATCTTACATTGAAAAACTTGATGCTGGAGGAAGAAACCCATGCAAAGAATAATGTTAATATAGATGCTTAAAAGAATTGCTGTCTTCGTATATGAAGAAATGGGGTGAGTAATTTCATTCAATATGAAGGGCACCTTTCAAGAGGATTATGCTTCCCGCGAGTCAAATCAATCCGGACATTGCTAACCACAACATCCTCTTCTCTTAATGTCGCTCCACTTTTCTATAAGATGATAATAATTTATCTTCCGTACAAAATGAAGAAACACTCCTGGAAACAAAATTTAAAAGGAACCGATATATTATTTTCTAGAATACCTGTGAACAAACAATATCTTGTGCGGTGACTTTCTTGAAATTCTCCAGTCTGTCCTTCGGAACAGCATACTCATTACAGAACTGTAAAAGTGAAACAACTTATGAGCACATCATCTTGCACATGAGAATGATATTATAAACATAAAAAGTGGTAGTAATAAAAATTCAGTACTTAAAACATAATAAACCTGATATAAATCTCTCCGGCGAATACGAAGGATCAAATCCCTAGATTCCTTGAGTTCTTGGTCTGGAGCTGTCTCAATTGTCTTGATAATCATGTCATCTAACTACACAAGCAACGGAATACCTCTCAATAGCGCACTAAGTAGGTATTAGCAATACATATAGGAGAGTTTCCCAACCTTCCAATATTGTGAAGGATCGTGTATATGAGATGCTATGTTTAGATAATCATTCGCACTAACTAAGGCATCTACAACCATTAGGTCAATAGCCTGAAAATGTAAAACCAAATTATCAAAGAGAATTTCATATATCATAAAAAACAGTGTCAGGTATGAAACACATAATACAATTTTTAAATGTGAAATTGATAAACCGCAGAACTGAACTTTATAATGGTCCACACCTTTACTTTTGCATGAGTATAAACAGTTCTGTACAAATCAGCTCGTGTGGCAAACAACTTGTGGATGGTCAGATCTGAAAATTTAAACCAACATAGGATAGTTAACTAAACAAAAGCGTAAAGTCTGAGTTTTGTCATTCAGATACTTACGATCTTTGGCCCGATAGCATATCTCATCTCCCATAACTCTCATGCTCTCCATCAACCTGAAAGTCACGAGGAATCGATCAGAAAATCTGTTTGTAGGTCGTTAGCTTTGTGCATGTGAACTGAACCATAAAAAAGGTCAGTAACCTTGGAAACTGGAAATTGCAACCTAAACCACATGCTCGGCAGTCGCGGGCAATGTAATCAAACCTGGAGGACAGTTTTTAACATCCTTATAACTGTATCCATCATATAACCAAACAACATAAGGGAACTAAAGAAAGAAAAAAAATATAAAAACATGGGAAGGAGGACAATCAAATAGAAATCTGGTTCCTAGAGTTGAAGTTACTAACTTGTCAACATCAATGCCATTTCGACCATTTGCCACGATGTCATATAGAAACTGCTTTCCTCTTGTGCTCTGAGATTAGATAAAACATAAATTCAGCCTAAACATGTGATCCGACACATGGTAAAGCTGCACTAGTACCAACAAAATAAAAATAACCACAATGTGTACAGATAGACTTACTTTAGCTGTAGCAGCTGTAGAACTTGCAAGTATCATTTCCTGCCGACGAGTTGTGGGTTGAAAGTAACGAATTCAGAACTCAGGAACATAAAGTTTACTCAACAAAAGTATCTTACATAAGAAAATAAAACAATTACTTTGAGATAAAAGGCTCAGCAAAAACTAAGAAGCCTCAAGAACCAAAAGGGATAATACCACAGAATAATTTTAAGCAACATCATTCCTATCCTATAATTTAAAATTGAATTATGGTTTGTAGCACAATTAGACACGTGTCTTCAACTCTTCATCAACGAAACCTGTATAACAATTGCTATTCCAAAAGGGCAACTACTTGGCAATCACAAATGCAGCTTTATACAGAAATATCAATTTTGTTTTGTTTCAGACGGAGAAATAAGCACTAACCATTGTAAAAACAAGAATATTATCATGTGCGTGTACATATACAATATCAAAAAGCATCTGGGAGCTAATGAAAGTATTGATGGTAAAAGGAAACTCCAGACGTGGGTTCACAGAGGAATGAGTAATATTCTCATGGAAAAAGAAAATAACTGGACAGTAGATTGCCTTCTATTTATTGAAGACCAAACTACTATAGCCATCAATATTTGTCTCTTAGCAGTGCGAGTTATACCCAAGTGTCTAATAAAATTTCTTAAGCAAAACAAATACACCTAACAAGTCAGACCTGATATATAGCAGTAATTCACATTTTCAGAAGAAAGGGATTAAATCCATTCTCTTTAGCACGTCAGAACACCAAGAAGATTTGTTAAGAGGTTCAAAGAGGGAAGAATAAAGCAAGCAGGATGTACAAACCAAACCTGGCGACTGTAAAGCACTATTATCGACTCACCTTGACTCTTTTCATGGTCTCATCATCTACGTCAATATGATGCTCATTGACAATATGATCCACCATATCTGAAGACATTTGCTCATGGGACCTATAACCATTAAGGGAAAGATGAAAAGGTCAAGGTCAAAGCAAGAATATCCCTCTTACTGGACAGTTCCCAATCAGAATTAGCAGATATAGATTAGTTGTGCACATGTTTGATTGTATGTGTGTGAAATCTTTTCTGATGGGAAGGGGGCTAATGAATGAAAGGTTTGTTAAGATTAAGATCCAAAACGAGAACGCCTAAAAAATACAGGTTAAAGCACATCAAGGACTGATGGTAGCAAACAGGTTATTCCCTATAGATTTAAGCATATTAACTGGCCCAGTCACGTGATATAAATTAGGAAAGACTCATAAGCACCCGTTCCAAGGTTTTCTTCCTGGGAAAGTTTGCATAATAGTTGATTTCACAACTGACAGGCACCGCAATCCGGAAAAACTCATCTCGTGGTTTTAGAATAATTTTTTATAACCAATAGAAATAGGAAAAAGTAGAAAGGTAAAAGATGAATGTTTATACTCCTGAATATTTAAAAGAAATTTATACTTTTCTTGCTAGTTTGGAATGTCAAAAGTCTAATATAAATCATACATTAGCCAGGTCAGACAAAGCAGGAGCGGAAGCAAGAGTAAGGGAGTTAGAGCGTAAGAGTGACAAAATTAAAAGTTACTATTCAAAGAAAACTGAAATTTTCTTGCAAAAAAAATTCCAGTTATTTATTGGATCAAGAAGGTGAATTATGAAAAGGAATTATACATTCAGAAACTGCAGACCATACACTCGAAAAATGCAGTCAATTCAAGAATATACCATTCTGATCCACTAAGAACCTTGGGAAGAAACTCGCGTTCAAACAAATGACTAAAAGGCCCGTGACCTATGTCATGCAGAAGTCCTGCAAATTAGTGTATTGTAGGTTGTCAACACCATTAAGCGTGCATAATTAATTCATTAGATAATAAAAAAAAACTTCGACAGAACCTGCAAGTTTTACAGTTTTCAAATCAAAATGATCGATGCCAAGCTCTAACCCCTGCAAAGTGCATAATTACCAAATAAAAACCTGGAGCTTCACTTTATAGCTTATACTATTGAATGATTATTTTTAATTCCATGGAGATCTTGTACTTGGTGGGTCTTAAGCTTGTGAACTGCTGCACCAGCTAGCCAATAAACTCCAAGAGAATGTTCAAATCTAGAATGTACTGCTCCTGGATAAACCATGTGAGCCATTCCTGCATTTTGTTTTTGAAAAAAAAAATAACTAAATTAATAATTGCAAGTTGAAGGTTAAAATTCAAGTACGCAACTACTGGTTACTCAAACCCACAATATTCATCTGTACCAAGAGTAAGGCTTCAGAAATGAGTTTTAATGAAAGGAGATTCCAAGAAATAGCAAATTGCCAACGGCTGAACACTATAATGTAAACCATGGCTCTCTACATGCAACACTAAGGTCCAAATTTCAAGTATAAGTAATTGAACAATAATGAGGAGAAAAGCCATAACACGTGGCTCTTAATTCCGCTGGTGCTAGTTACGTGAATAAAAGTGTGCAGAAAATTGCATGCTGTTGTAATTTTACTGAAGCAAGCGACAAATGGTCAGAAGTAAAGCAAAGGCCTCCCTCATTGGATACCTAATCAAAAGAATAATGATATCAGGATATGTGTTCTTAATGGTCACTGGATTCAAACAACACAAGCACCTTTAAACAGGAAAATGTGAGTACAGATGAAAATTACTTTCTTACAGTATTATAGACAAAGAAGGAAGGTGTTTAGTAGATCGTTACAACTAATTTTCTACATTAACGTATTTAAAAAACTTTTGCTGCACAATTTTGGTGAGAAATAATAAAACTGTGAGGCGGATAGAGATTGTATTTCCTCATAATTAAGAACAAAAGTAGCTGACGGTAATAATTATATATGGTTATCTTCATCTCATTCATTAACTATACAGAGATTACTACTTCACTAACAACCAAAAGATTTTAGCACTTGGACTCAAGACTAATGTCAGAAATCTAAAATAAAAATGATTTTTGAAAAAGAAAATGAAGTGGTGCACTCACCTAGTTGCTTGAGATCACGCAGTCTGTCAAGCGAAAAAATAAAATATCAGAAACTAAATCATCACAACTATATCGTCGTTTATGCACGAAACACCTAAAAGACACACAAAAGAGCAAAAATAGCCAGAATAAAATACAAAAGGATGAAAAACATAGAACACTGTTATTTTACCTCTGAAACTGCTCCGTGTCAATAAATTTCAAACAGAGCTGCAAATTAATTAACAAATAATTCAATTGTTTTGCATCTAAATAAAACTTTTAGTGCGCGTTTACAGTGTAAAAGAGATAGAAGTACTTGAAATATAAGAAAGAATACAGAGACTGTTTAGATTTAAAATCATCTTCATGAAAAATCTTACAGTAAATCTGAAGATTATGCACTAGAATCTATATGGTGAACAGAACTATTAAGTTTTTCCACTAGAAAAAAGCTTACTAGAATCAACAGCCAAATCGTAGATACTTTTAGTTAATGCCACTAAATTAGGGGAAAAGTTATGGAACTTTACTGGATCGAGATAAATGTTTCCATGGACATTGTCATGGACGTGCTTCGAGAATCTCAGATCCTGAGAGTAGGCGAAACTGTAATTTGACGAGAATGTAAGGTCGTCGTCGCAAAACGCTCCCATGCTCTCTCTCCGTTGTTCCCCAAAGCTCAAGGCTACAAATGAATTAGAAAAAATGGCACGAAAATGTCTAATAGAACTGCAATTCTTCGAAACTCTGGTAGCTCTTGCACACACACACACATATATATATATATATATACACACTCTCACGGAAGTAAATGAAAATTGATGCTGTGTGGAAATGAAGAGACGATTACGAAAGCGTTACTTACCGTTTGTTCTACCCGAGGGAGAGAGAGCTAAGGGGAGAGGGAAGGGGAGAGGGTTTAACAGTTTTTTCTCTGTAGAGAGTATTTAATTTGCAACTGTAGCCACTGCAGGAATATATGGGAGGAATGTGGGGAAGTTGTGAAATAGTGCCGCCAAAAGAGTGGGGATTTCAGCAATTATTATTATTATCATTAATAATAAATAAATAGTATTTATTTATTGCTGTTTCCCACTTTAGGGCGCGGTGATTGGATTTGCGAATTGCGAAGAAAAGGGTACTCGATCATTTACCTCTTGTTAATTTAGCTTATGAGTTTTATTTCAGCATGTGAAACATGGTTTTGATTGAATTTTCTTTTGTCGGTTGAACTCTATTTGGCTAATATAATCTTTTTTTCTATAAAAAAAAAAAAAAGGATTTCATTGCAAGGGGAGGGTCTTATCTTTTGGGATTTGCATTAAATCCTCCAAATATCAATACTTTTTGCATGTGGTACGACGTGTCCCATAATTTTGGGGGTTTAGGGCCTTAACAACGCGCTCATTGACTAATTAGTTGCAATCCGGATCTTATGCTACACATTTCGTGTTACACTTCCTGTTATATGTACAGGTATGTGACAAGTGTATACACGGGCGGTTAAATTGTGGAGAGATAAATCTCAAATTTTTATCCATATTACATAATTTTTTCTCTCCACATCCTAACTGCCCTTGTATACACTTATCACGCATCTATGCGTATAATAGGAAGTGTAACACAAAAACTGTAACAGAAGATTTGAATTGCATTAGTTGAGGCATGAGGGTTGCAAGTATTTGTCGATCGTTTTTTCTCAATTGACTAATTTATCAAATAAATGGGCAAAATGAACTTCACCCCTCAAAAATCCGCTTTATAGCGTTAAGCTGGCTCGAAACTAAAACAATAGAGCACTTTGTCCCATAATCAATTTTCAAATGATACTTTTGTCGGATATTAAATTACATGTCAATCATTATGAGCTTGTAAGGTCATAAAAGTGGTTTATCATCTTCTACGAAATCAAATACACTTTATTGCTTTTATATTATCTTTTAAATTATATGCCATGTAATTGCTTTTATACTTAGAAAAAAATATTTTGTATCATAATTAATATCTTGATTGTTAAAGTAAATTCCCCTTGAGATTTGTATTAATAATCAAAGATATATATATAGAGGTTTACAAGAGAGACATATTAACTAGCAATAAAGGTAAACCTAAACTAATAAGGAAACTAATAACAACTAATAACAATACAATAATAATAATAACTCTTAACACTCCCCCGCAGTCGAAACTGGAGGCGGCCGAACTGTGAGACTGGATCGAAAATCAACGAACAACGAAGATGGGAGACCTTTGGTGAAAATGTTTGCATACTGATGGGATGAAGGGATGTGAAGCACACGAACCTCACCTAAGGTAACTTTTTCACGCACAAAGTGTAAATCTAATTCAACATGTTTAGTACATTGGTGTTGCACAGGGTTGGAAGAGAGATAGACAGAACTAATATTATCACAAAAGACAAGAGAGGCCTTGGAAAGAGGACAATGAAGTTCAAGAAGAAGATTACGAAGCCAAGCAGTTTCAGCAACGGCATTGGCTACACCGTAGTACTTGGCTTCGGCACTAGAGCGAGAGACAACGTGTTGACGTTTGGAAGACCAGGAAATAAGGTTATCACCAAGGAAGACACAATACCCAGAGGTGGAACAACGAAAGATGAAGAGAGAGGCATCAGCCCGACTACTAATAAAACCAAGAGAAGAAAGATAAGAAGCAAAGCGATGAAGCCAAGCACGAGGAGCTTGTTTGAGGCCATACAATGTTTTCTTAAGAAGACAGACGTGATCAGGAAATCGAGAATCAGAAAAACCAGGAGGTTGCTTCATATAGATAGTATCAGTCAGATGACCATTAAGGAAAGCATTCTTGACGTCGAGCTGATGAAGAGGCCAAGAGTGGGAGAGAGCAAGACTAAGTACAGTGCGAATGGTAGCGGGTTTGACGACGGGACTAAAAGTATCCTCATAATCGATGTCAGGCTGTTGAGTGAAGCCTTGAGCAACGAGACGAGCTTTATAGCGTTCAAGAGACCCATCGGAACGAAATTTCTGGCGAAAAATCCATTTGGACCCGACAAGGTTGACATTAGAAGGGCAAGGAACAAGATCTCAGGTGTGATTGGAGTGAGAGCATGAAGTTCATCTTGTATAGAAGAAGTCCAGTTGGGATCGCGAAGAGCTTGGGTATAAGACCGGGGAAGAGGAGAAAGAGGAGGTAAAGAAGCAGAGAGATTGAGAAGGTGGTAAGGTTTAGTAACCCCGACTTTGGAGCGAGTGACCATAGGATGGGTAGAGATGGGGGAAGAGTGGTGGTGGGGGAAAGACACCGAAGGGGAGGGCGGAGGAAGGGGAGAGGGCAACTGAGCAGGCGACGCAGGACGGGGTGGAAAACCAGGCGGCGGATCGGGAGAAGGCCGGGGCGAAGGCGCGGTTGCAAGATGGCGGAGTAGAGGAGGCTCGTCCTCGTCGGAAGGAAGATTAAGAAATTGATAAGAGTTAGAATCGAGAGAGAAAGATTAGGAGGAGAAAGGGAAAACGGATTCATCGAAGATTACATGGCGGGAAATAATGATTTTGTTCGTAACGAGATCAAGACAACGATAACCTTGGTGATCAGACGGGAAACCTAAGAAAATACAGGCAGAAGAGCGAGGGGATAATTTATGAAGAGATGTGGCAGAGAGATTTGGATAACACAGACAACCAAAAACACGAAGATGATCATAAGAAGGAGAAACATAATATAGAACTTCAAAAGGTGTGCGAAAGGAGAGAGTAGATGTGGGAAGAATATTAAGGATATGAACAGCCATGTGAATGGCCTCAGCCCAAAACAAAGGAGAAAGAGGGGCTTGAAAAAGAAGAGAACGCACAACATTATTGATGGTTTGGATGGTTCGTTCGGCTTTACCATTTTGTTGAGAAGTGTGAGGGCAAGAAAAACGGAATTGTACACCATGGGTAGCGAAAAAAGATTTAAAAGAAAGATTGTCAAATTCGCCACCATGGTCACACTGAAAAAATTTAATTTTGAATTTAAATTGAGTTTGAACATAATGAAAAAAATCAACAAAATTTTTAAAAGTATCTGATTTATGACGTAAAGGAAAAATCCATAAAAAATGGGAAAAATCATCTAAGAAAAGTAAATAATAACGAAAACCACTTAAACTCGGAACAGGAGATGTCCAAATATCAGAATGAATAATATCAAATAAGTTTGTGCTAGAAGAATTAGAACTAAAAAATGGTAAACGTTTGTGCTTGCCTAACTGACAAGCATGACAAAGAGAACGAGAATAATCCTTAGTACAAGAGATGAAATTACGACTAGAAAGAAAATTAAAAACAGCAACTCCGGGATGACTGAGGCAATGATGCCAGGTGGAAGATGAAGGAGCAATAGAAGCAAAAAGAGCTGTGGAAGATGGATTGAATGGGTAGAGATCGCCATCGTTGTCGCGCCAAAGAAGTATCGAACCAGTCCTAAGATCCTTTATAGAAAAACCAAAAGGGTCAAACTCGATTGAGCATTGATTATCACGTGTGAATTTACGAACAGAAATAAGATTTTTAATTAACGACGGAGAAATAAGGATATTATTTAGAGAAAGAGAACGAGAAGGAGTTGAAAGATACGAATGACCAATAGAAATAACCGGGAGTGCAGCACCATTACCAACAATTATTGAATTTAAATTATTACAAGGTGCAATATAAAAAAAGTTACCTTGATGAGATGACATGTGAGAACTTGCACATGTATCCAAATACCACTGATCATCGGGTTGGTGGAGTGTCATTGTTTGATAAAGTGCCGATAAATCCGTGGCTGTGAAGGGAGGCTACTGGGCGAGAGTTGGTGGACCAGGGGAAGCGGCTGCTAGAGTTGAATCTGGAGGGCCTGATGGTGGTGGGCCGAAATCAGGTGGAGGCTCATGGGGCGCGGGACCCAAGAGACCTGGAGCGCTGGTCGCTGGGCTAAGGAAGGGTGAAGGCGAAACTGGGCTGGCGGCAGAATGTGGCCCAGATGTGGACGGGCTGAACCAGGCAGAATTAATGGGTGGCATTGATGAGGCCCAATTTGCTGAATTTGTTGAGAAGGGTGCAACTGGGCGGCTGGACGGATTGAAGGCTGCATGAAGTGGGCCGAGCAGTTAAGGCCCATGTGGAGTATGTTGCACAAGCTGGTAAGAGTAACCTGTAGTTGGGCCGGTTGGATTTGGTGGGCGGTAGCGAGAACCCATATTGTGGTATCCCGAACGACCACCTCGGTTAGAATTTCGACCACCACCTCGTCTGCGATTGTTACCAAAGTTTCGATAATTATTTCGGTTATTGTTAGGAGAGGGATTTTGGGAAAAAAAAACATGAGCGGAATCGGAAGGTTGGGAAGGAGAAGTAAAACGAGTTTCTTGGGATTCGTAAATGAGAAGCAAATTACGAACTTCAGAAAAATAGGGAAAGGGTGGTTGTGCAGTAATTACAATAACGAGAGGTAGGTACGACTCGGGGAGACCTTGTAAAAGTTGAAGAATTAATGATTGATCACTTATTGGAGTATCAAGATCGGCAAGATTGTCAGCCAAAAATTTCATCTCCTGACAGTATTGAGACATAGAAAGTGTTCCTTTACGAAGATTGTGAAATCGTTCATTAAGTTGCATGGAGTGGGATGCTTTATTATTGCAAAAATTAGACTCAATAGCAAACCAAAGATCATGGGAGGTAGCAAATTCAAGATCAAGATTTTTTAGTAATTTGATATCAACAGAAGAATAAAACCACCTTTTGATAGTGGAGTTGAGAGAAAACCAAGTTTCATCAGTGTCAGAAATAGGTTTGGATTGACCAGTTATGTGATGAAAAACGGAGTAGCTACGACAGAGATCCATGAACATACCGCGCCATAATTTGTAATTTGAATCGTTTTCCGTTAACTTAAAACCAAAAGAAGAGTGAACGTTTCCGGCAGCTAAAGCAGGGTGTATGGGGGGTGGTTTTGGGGTAGATTCATGAACTTGGGTTTCGGTGGCGGAGGAGTCTTCGGATTGAGACATGGGAGGAATAACCGAAAATAATTATTGAAAAATTTTGATATTAATCGCGAGAGACGAGAATAATCAAAAAAACTTACCTCGATAAATCAATCGGAATAACACGATAGATGATGAACCGGCAATGGAGGTTATGTGAAGTGAGATATGGCGCGTTGAGGGGAGCAACGACTTAAAGGGGTAGGAAAAATATAGAGAGAAGGAGGAAGAAGAAGATGATAGGCGCCGATGATGACTGCCTTGAGAGAGAGATGCGGATTTAGGGAGGAGAAACCAGGAACCGAGGGTTTTAGGCTGATACCATGTTAAAGTAAATTCCCCTTGAGGTTTGTATTAATAATCAAAGATATATATAGAGGTTTACAAGAGAGACATAATATAAAAGGTAACTAGCAATAAAGGTAAACCTAAACTAATAACAACTAATAACAATACAATAATAATAATAACTCTTAACATTGATAAATTACTAATATTTGTGTTTTTTAATCGTATAATATTCCGTAAATAAGTTTAATTATTTTAATTCAATATTCAATTTCAAATAAAAAAATATTTTTTGGCTAAATATAAAGTATTATTCGTCAAGTATAATACGAGATACGTGAAGTAAGTGCACGAAATGATTAAACTAAAAAATACGAATATTATTCATTATGTTTAGAACGCTTACAAAAAACAGAAGTATTCTTCAATTATACATAAATACGTGTACTATACGAGTATAATACGATTTTAACTAACAGAACTTAGATGATATTTTTACCTAAAATATTATTTATATGCACGACTTTGAAATTTATTTTTGATATACAAATAATGAATGTATACTCTAAATTTTCATGTTAGTCTAAGAGCATCTCCAATACATTGCACCATTTTGATGCAGCTACAGTAAATTCACTCTAATGTATTGCACCATTTTTAACCAAAAAGAATATTCTCTACATATTCCTTTTTACAACTCATTTTTATAATATTTCCTATATTTCACAAATTACACCTAAATTTTGTTTTTTTATTATATATTCATCCAATACTCATGTTTTGTTATTTTATAATATTACACGAACAATATTTTTGTTATTTAATAATAATAAATAATTAAAATTTAATTTAAATCTATGTTTATATGAATATTTCAATATTTTAATTTATATGGTATATGTATTTTGTACTAGTTTTGATATATATCTTTTATTTATAATTAAAGTAAAATAATATATAATTGAGTAAAAAAAACATAATTTAGGGCCCGATTGGATGGTATGCCATTACCTATTTCTCATTTTTCTTAGAAAAAGTAGAAAATTTTATTTTTAACGGATAGAGATATGATAGTGAAAATTTGTATGGATGAGTTTTTTTTTTTATAGGAAAAAGTGTAATGATTAGGTGTGATGTGATATATTTTTTTATTAAAAAAAATTACTTTTTTGTAATATATAGATATGGATGAGTTCTTATTTTCTAAAAAAATTTAGACATACCTAGGTTAAACTCATTGATTAAGGCATCCAAGAATATACAAAGTGGATCTTATTTTGTTCATTACGTCATTACGAATCAAGAAATGTAATTATTTTGATGCATATGTTAATATATCAGCGGATAAATGTTTTTTAGTTGTTCGGTGAACTGTCCAATCATGAATAGGAAATTTTTTGATTTTCTTGTGAAAAATCTAAGAGAAATGCTAATTAAATCTATTTTTAAGAAAATTTCAAGAATTTCTTAGGGAATATTGATTGTAATATATCTTTGAGATACTTTTACGAGATGCCAAACGAATGCATTTTTTATGAAAAAAATATTTGGAAAACCAAGAAATGAGAAATGGATGGCCATCCAATTGGGGCCTAATTGTAACTTTTTTAAAGTTTAGAGACATAAATATATAGGACCTAATTGCAACTAATATAATATTAAGGACTTAATTGTAACAAAACAATTTTTTATATATGGTTGGTAAAAATGAATTAGACTTAAGGAGATGGAGGTTTAGTTAATTGATCGTCTCCACGTCAATGTTAAGAACACAAAAGGCTAATCAGTGGGGTTTATTTCAGTATTTCCACGTAAAAATGATGATGAACGGAGTATAAGATAATTTGGTCTATCAAGTGGTTTAATTACCTGCACTACCCAGCTATAAATATATTTATATAAAAAAAAACTATAAGCACTTTAGAGTTTTAGGTTGGTAATTGAAGAAAAAGAATGAAGGTTTTTTGTATTTTTAATTTATAGGACGTAAAAATAGCTCCAACAATGAATATGACGTAAAAATAGCTCCAGCAATGGGGTATTACTTCCATTGAGGATCTTGTGGTATTCCACATCAACATGAGTGTAAAACTAAAAAAAGATGCTTTGTATGTGAAGTGTATATTTGTCTATAAATAAAGTATTTAATGTGTTTTAAAATCAAATGCACATTTTGGTCATTTACTTAATACAAAAAGAAAGATGGAGTGTGATTATCAAACAAGGGCGTGCTAATATCAATCACCTATAAAAAATAGTTAATAATGATTTTTCAAGTAAACATTCATTATATTTCAATTATGAATTTAATGAAGTAACATTCTAAAATTGAATATCCACACCCGAACAAAACATGGGTTGATTGTTCTAATTTTTTACTTTCTTTTGTTACATTGGGAAAACTTAGGCTCTGTTTGTTTATGTTTTTGAGATAAAATTCTGAAAATTTCTCGGAAAATGCGTACTACGTGGATTCGTGTGAGAAATGATGTGATGTGTGTTGTGTTTGTTTATGTTTTTAAATAGTGGTTGAGATTTGTAAAATGTGTCAAATCAATAATAATTGGTTGATGTATGATGAGTTAAATAATTGAGTTAGTTATTTGTGTAATGATTATGTGAATAAATAAATAATAGAATAAGATAGATAGATATAAAAAGTTTATTTAATATTAATATATTTTGAAATTTGAAATTTATTATTAATATATAGTAAAAGTGAAAGATTGAATAAAAAAGTAATGATTGGATGAAATGATGTTGATTGATAAATGTGTGAAATGATTGATATAGTGAGTGATAGGTAGTTATATGGGAGATTGAAAAAGTTAAGTTGAAAAAGTAGAATTTAGATGAAAATGGTTTGTGTTATGGATTTTTAGAATTTTGTGATCCAGGATATTGAAAATAGAATTTGAAAATTACACAAGGGGTTTTTAGCTTATTTTTTTGGGAAAAATGCAAAAAAAACCCCTGTGAAATATTTTATTAGCTGAAAACCCCCTGTGAAAAAAAAAGAGCTAAAAACCCCCTGTGTAATTTTGAAATTGCACACTTTCCATTTCCGTCTATCCACTTTAACACTGTTATTTTTTAACTAATCTGCCCGTTTTGCCCTTCATACTTTACCAAGTAAAAGTCAAATTTTTTTCATTTGTCTTCCTCCACATACATCCAAGAGAGAGAGAAAGATATGAGAAGCTAGGGTTTTGCATATTTCTTCAAATTTTTAGCACAAAGAAGCAGATTAAAATAAATTTAGTGGGTAATATTCAAAATGGCGTCCAAATTTTCTCTATAATCATACAATCACGTTTTTTCTGCGGTTGAAGAAGACGACGGCGACAACAGGTTAGGGTTTTGTTCAAACTCTTGAAATTTTAGTTCTATTTGTAATTTCTGTGAAATCTTTGATTAAATTTTTACAATTTTGTGACCCATTTGTGTGATTAGGGTTGAAGAAAATAAACAAGACAATATTGAAGAATTACATAAAATAATTAAAGACGTATCTTTGAAATAAAAAATTAAAATGCCTGGTATAGCCAGAGTAACAATAAATCAAGCAAAAGAGTTAATTGACGAAATAAAATAAAATCTTGACTAACTCACAAAAAAAAAAAAGCATTTATATTCTCTTTTGAAAAGCATTTCTATTCTCTCGTACAGTGAATGTTTTGGAAGGGAAAGTAATGATAGACACCTGCTTAGTGGGATTCATATGGTTGTAGATGTATCCTGTGGTGATAAGTCAATGTAGTTGATATTCTTTATTGTGATGTATATTTAAATAGGTCATAATGTTTGTATTACATTTTTATATTTCTGCATGTCTTGCTAAAATATTGGATTTTTTTCTTTGCTGTAGATAATGGTTTTGGTAGATAATGAAGTGGCTAATGATAACTTAGGAGATAGAGAATGGGATAATGCAGTGTTTAATGAAATTTTGGGTAATAAAGGTGTTGAACCTCAAGATAATCTCACCTCTCATAGGCCTGAGAATGAATCAGAAGAATCTGATTCATCGTTTATATCAGATTGCCCCTCTTGGATGCTAGAAGATTTTGAGGGCCCTATGGATGATGACATCTTTGCAAATAAAGCTCCTCACCATGCTATAACTATTTTCAAAACTTTGAGGGCATTTATAAAAGAAAAAAAGAGCAGCAGAGAGACAACTTGAATTAATAATTAGGAGGGATGTAGATGGTGAGGGGTGGTTTAGTGATGCACCGACAGAAGAAGAAGATGATATTGAGTCATTGAGGGGTAGTGATGATGAGATGATTGTTCATTCAGTCTGGACTGATGGGATGGAAAAAAGGGGGATAGGGCCATGTTTAGGAATGAAATTTGTTTCAAGAGAGAAATACAAGGAGGTGCTAAGGCTGTGTTTGGTTTTGTTTTCAAACTCATTTTGGCCAAAACTTGTTTGTTTTGTGTTTTTTTGACCAAAAATGATTTTTTTGGTCAAAAAAATTGTCAGCTATTGTCTCCCTATTTGTCTCTACTTTAGGGTACCTACTAATTACATCAACTACAATATAATCATTTAAAACTTATATTATATTATATTTTTCAATCATTAACTAATTATAAACACAACTTTTCAGACAAAAACTTACATGATTTGACTGCTACAGTAACTTTTGTCTCTTCTGAAAATAAAATCAAACACTAAACCAAACACATTTTCATCAAAATACACAACTTCCAATAAACCTTTTCACCAAAATTTTCACCAAAAAAAACTCTAAAATAAAACCAAACACAGCCTAAGGGATTGGGCAGTGAGAAATGGTTGGGATCTGAAATTCATAGCAAATGAAAAAAAGAAAATAACAGTTGTCTGTAAGCATGGATGCTCTTGGAGAATTCATGCTTCTCATAGACAAGGTAGCACTACTTACCAAGTGAAGACTCTAAGAGGTATACACACTTGTTCACACAAAACTGAAAATGCTCAAGCAAACTACAAATATATTGGGAAGAGGATAGAAAACATGGTCAGAGATAATCCTAATGAGGGGCTTGAGTCATTGAAAAAAAAAATCAAGAGAGATGTGGGAATTGAGTGTAGTTTGCACAAGGTTTTCAGGGCTAAAAAATATGCTCTGGAATTGGTGAGGGGAGAGGTGGCCAAAGAGTATGAGAGGTTGTATGATTATTGTGAGACAGTTGTGAAGACTAACCGAAGAAGTACAATGATTTTGAAGGTTGACAGGTCACTAACTCCTCCAGTACTTCAAAGAGTATATTGTTGTTTGAGTGGATTGAGGGATGGGTTTTTGGATGGCTGCAGACCAATAATTGGTCTTGATGGCTGCTTCTTGAAAGGAATTTTTAAGGGCCAATTGTTAACCGCAGTGGGTAGAGATGGGAATGATAATCTCTATCCAATTGCATATGCTTATGTTGAAATTGAGAAGTTTGATACATGGGAGTGGTTCCTAAGTATGTTGATTAGAGACATTGGGTCACATGATGAAAGGGGTTGGACATTCATCTCAGATAGACAGAAGGGGTTGATTCAGGCAGTGTCAAGTGTGGCTCCCAATGCTGAGCACATATTCTGTTTGAGGCATATGTACAACAACTTCAAGAAGTCTTTCAAAGGTGAGGAACTGAAAAGGTTGTTTTGGAGGGCAGCATCTACATATAATGTGAATAAACACTTAAAGGTGATGGCAGAGATTCAACAGGTGCACCCAAAAAAAGGGCATGATGAAACTCCATATGAATGGCTATCTAAGATTCCTTCACACCAATGGGCCAGATGTTTCTTTCCAAACAGAACTAAGTGTGATGTGGTAGTGAACAATATTAGTGAATCCTTCAACAGTTACATATTGGGGCACGAGAGTTACCTGTTATTCAGATGTTTGAGTGGATGAGGAGAAAGATAATTGCAAGAATTCAGGTGAAGAGAGAAGGCATGGAAAGGTTTAAGGGAACTGTCTGTCCAAACATAATGAAAAAAATAGACACACAAACTGCTCTAAGCAGAAATTGTCATGCAATTTGGGGAAGTGGAGAAACATATGAGGTGATGCATGGGCTTGACAACCATGTTGTGGTGCTAGATGAACATCACTGTAGTTGTGGGATGTTTCAAATGGTTGGGTATCCTTGTTGTCATGCGATTGCAGCTATGGGCTTTCATAGAAAAGAAGTAGAAGATTATGTGAATTCATACTTGAAAAAGGATGTCTACTTGAGAGTCTACAGCCATAGCATAAATCCAATTCCTGGCATGCATGATTTTGAAGAGTCTTCCTTGGGAAAAGTTTCAGCTCCAAAGGTTAAAATAGGGGTGGGAAGACCAAAGAAGAAAAGAATAAGGGACGGCAATGACATTGGTGGTACAAGTGGGCCAAGGAAGGGTCTTACTCATACATGTTCCATCTGTGGGGAACTGGGACACAATAAAGCTGGGCATAATAAACATAGAAGACAGAGTGAGGTATATTACTTAATATTTTTTTCATTAAGTTATTGATTTAAAATTATTAATCTTTTGTTTTAATGTGTTTTGTGTGTTTGCAGGTACCTCTCCAGTTTGAAGATGAAGGTGTACCACCTAGTCCATCTATTTTGATTAGTTCTATCAGCATTTGAGTGTGTACAATATAATTGAAATTATTACTACTCTTGTTAACAACACTCTTGATCTTATTGTAATTTTGCAAAGAAATTACTTTATTTAGTCATTTATTGTTATGATTGGTTCACTAATCTTGCTTCTCCTGGTGGATTTGGATAGGTTTTACCGTGGGAGATGTCCTATTATGAAATGTAAAAGTTCAAGAGGAGATGAATTTACCCCTTGAAGGATACTTGGAAGACTTGGAGATTTGTTAGTCTAATGGGACTTGAAAACTTGAACTTTTGTCATTTATTTTGTAATTGAAGTGAAATCTTAAATATTTTTATGCATATCAAGTGTGCTTGAAGATTTGAACTTTTGTTAATTTATTTTGTTAGTGGTGTGAAAACTTGAATATTTCTAGGCATATTAAGTGTGCTCTTTATGTACAACATTTCACTTGGAGAGTTATTAATGTATGAATTTGAATTTTGATTGTGCAAATTATATACTTTCACCTCGGATCTCGAGGATTTTTGTACCTTAAATCAAGGTCTTGCTTCGATTTGTACGACATTTCTACCTAAAAAAAATAATCAAGATCAATGAATTTTACTTCATAAAATTTTTATTTAGAAAAAAAAAAGAAATGAGAGAAGAAATTTACATGTTGCTATATGAGTGAAAATAAAGCCAAAAGAAGCTAGACATAGAGGCTGTATTTTTACTACCCAAAAAAAAAAAAAAGGGGTATAAAAGCAAATGACATGGTCACTTTATGGTTTAAAAGCATCAAGAAACGTAGATGGGGCGAGTGGATATCACCTTCCATCAGTTTGTGACAGAGGGGGGGTTTCGTGCAATTTCAAAATTACACAGGGGGTTTTTAGCTTATTTTTTTTTCACAGGGGGTTTTCAGCTAATAAAATATTTCACAGGGTTTTTTTTTGCATTTTTTCCTATTTTTTTTTCACATGGGGTTTTCAGCTAATAAAATATTTCACAAGGGTTTTTTTTGCATTTTTTCCAAAAAAAAGAGGAAGGTTCGGGTAATTTTGATATTTCAACTTCTGTTGATTTAAATTTACTTTTGACTGCAACTTTTAATAAAGAAGGTCATGCATGGTCATAATTTCCTTTGATTTTATTATTTCTTATAATGGAATTAAAATATTCGGTCACATAATATTATAAATAGGATGATTAATTTCATATCTCATTGAACATAAAATGTTCGTGATTTTTGAATAAAATATGGCATTCTATTGACTAATATGTAATTTGGTATTGCCTTTCACGTTATAATTAATCTTTAAAATTTATTAGATCACTTTATTGCACACACATTGAGTGTGCCAATGCCGTTAGTATATTATTATATTTTAACACTTTGTGTAGTGGACAGACTATGGAAATTGGACTTTCGGAGCCACCAAATATAACTCATACCATAACCGACCTGTAGTCCAAAATCGAATCCTATTTGGCTCCCTTCAATAATAATATAGTATAGATAGCATAGATTTTTCATTTTCCCCTTTTAAGACGCGATGATTGGTTATGCGAATTGCAAGGGGAGGGCCTTATCTTTTGGGATTTGCATTAAATCCTCCAAATATCAATACTTTTTGCATGTGGTTCGATGTGTCCCATAATTTTGGGGGTTCAGGGCCTTGACATTGTGCTCATTTTTTTTCATTTTTTTTTTCCGGTTACAAGAGATAAGGAAAACCAAGAACTACATTTCCTCCATTAAAATTTCCTGGCACTCCCTCGGGGGTTCATTCCACAAATGGATCCCCTCATTCAAGCTATGTGCAATCTCGGCCAAAATATCCGCTCCATTGTTCCCTTCCCGCCAGGGGCAGATCTATGTACAACCAAGGGGTGGCAGTGCCCCCACTCATTTTTTTTTTATATATACATTTTTTTAAATTTTAATTTATAAATTACATTAATGCCCCCACTCAAATTTTTAAATGCCCCCCTCAATTTTGAAAAATCATTTTTTTACCTTATAAAATTTTTTATATTTGAATTTCGCCTCCCTAAAGATCGAAAAATATCACGTTTTTCCCCTTTATTTTGAGTTCGCCCCCCCCCCCCCCCAAACCCAAAATCCTGGCTATAACGAAAGAGATGAAAGAGATATAAGAGTATAAAGTACGTTAAAAGTTGTAATTGAACCTAGTTCCTTACTATATTTTTTTCCACAAATATAGCGTACTGTACTGGTCCCCCCCTTTAAATCCTTCGTCTATTTAGCAAAAAACAAATTGTATAGCTATATCACAACAATCTCGCCTCCTCGATAAAATTACTGGCTTTATCCCTGGTACCCCCACTGATCTAAAATCCTAAATCCGCCACTGCTTCCCGCCTAGTGTGTTGAAAAACACTAGTCCACAGCTTCCTTAACAACAGCCTGCAGTTAGGGGTGTAAACGAGTCGAGTTGAACCGAACGAGTTGTTGTTCAAGCTTGTTTGAATTACAATCGAGCTTCAAAATTTGTGTTTAAGCTTGGATTGTTAATCGAGCCGAGTTCAAACGAGCTTTAATCGAGCCAAACACGAGTCAAGCTTGAGTAGTTTGACTTTTTTGTACATGTTTTAATCAATTTTTACTGACCGAGCCAAGTTTTAAAACTTATCAAACACAAAAAGTTGTTCAAAATTGGTTTGATACACTGACAAATCGAACTCAAACGAGCTTTTAACGAACGAACTCGAGTCGAATAGTTTGGTTCATCTTCCAGCCTTACCTGCAGTCTCTAATAATGTTGCCAAGGGAATGATCATCCACACAAACCTTCTCCACAAGCTTACAAACTACCTCGGAGTCGACCCGGGCCACGATATTTCTCACCCTTTTGTCCCACGCAATTCTCAAACCTTCTCTAAGGGCCATAAACTCTGCTTCCGTAATGGTATAGTTACCCAAACTTCCAACTACAACCCCGAATCCACGAGCCCAAGTCATCCCCAAGCAAACCGCCGGCAGTAGCTCTATTCAAATTGTCCCTAACACTTCCATTAGTATTCAGCTTGTACCACCCGTTATTTGGTTTAGTCCACACCACAGATCCCCTCTCAACACCTTTGCACTTGATTGGACTGAGGAAGTTTTCATGTAAATCCAGAGCCATTTGTTTGATTCAATACACAAGTTGAGACCACGGGGTCGACCTCCTTTCGAACACAAATAAATTACTCTCTCTCCATAACCATCTAATCGTTGCCAAAAAGATAAACTTCCACGGGTATTCAGAAGGATTATGTTCTCAAAATTACTCTCCAAATATTTCGGAACCCAATCCGATTGATTCATGGTCATGAACTCCAAATATCTTCAAGGAATAATAAAAAAAATCCCAAACTTTGGCAGCCTCTTTACAGTTCCTAAGTGTATGAATTCCATCCTCGGTCCTCCACTCCTTCATCACATCTTTCGCAAACGTTGGACTCGATAATTGTTCTTTGGCATAACAAGGATCTCGTAGCCAATCTCTCTTTATGTATAAGCCAAAAGATTAATTTGATTTTAGGGGAGCACTTTGTTTTCCAAATCCATTCCCATTTCTTGTTCTCCATTTCCGGATCACTATTATTCAACCGATTATGCATGAACTCAAAAGCCGAGTTGGAAAGTTGAGGGTTGCATGTATTTGTTGATTGTGTTCTTTTCAATTGACTAATATATTAGATTAATTATGTTTTTTTTTTTTTTAATTCAAGAGGAAGGGGATACTCTAAATATCTAGCCCAACAAGCTCGAGTTGATAGTCATATTTCTAAGCCATAAAGATTCTATCTAGCTCCATAAAGAAGGGGAGAACCACAATTTGTGGCAGCCTGAATTCGAACCCTAAACAGGTCTTGGGTTGGATAAATTATGTTTTAAAATTTTATCTTCTACAGTTTATTTTTTTGATAAAATTACATTCTACAGTTCTATTAAAGTTGAGTAGAAGAAATAGACTTCGGGCATTCCATTCTAACATTTGAAGGCTTTTCTAAACAAGTCATAGGGAAAATGTAATCTGTATTGGCTACTGGCTATTGAAATAGTTTTTCAATCATTATAGATTATCTACATTTGAATGTCTAATTACTGAAACTGTAATTTTATCTCATCATCTTGATTAGATAAAACTGTAATTTTACCTATATTTTACTGAAACAAGTCATAGGAATGTCTAATTACTTTTCAATCATTATAGCTATTGGCTATTGAAATAGCTTTTCAATCATTATTGTAACTGTAATTTTATCTCATCATCTTGATTCTTGCCTATTGGCTATTGCTCATCAATCATTATAGATTATCTACATTTGAATGTCTAGTTACTAAATATCAATTCAAAGTGTCAAATAACTTCACTGTTATATCAACTAAATTCAAAGCCTCTAATATTTTTACTGATATATCAACTTATTACAACAAATTTGATATTATTATAAAGCCTTTAAATAAAGTGGTATTTGTTATGTTATTTCTCATCAAAATACTTTTCAAATATATAATCTTAATAAAATTATATTATTTTAAAAAAAAGTCGAATGAATTGGATAATAATAGAAGTTCTGAAAATTCACTTCAAATTAAAAAGGTAAAAACATCATTTACACGAGATGACACTTAATACACACAGTTTAACCTCAAATCACCTTTCTCCTCTTCATGCAACTCAAATATGCGATAAAAGTCAAAGTTTCAACGTTAAATTTTAGGTTCTGAAGCTCCTAAATCCTAAAAGTAAATACTCTTGGAATCCCAAATCATAAACGGTTATTTGCCTCAAAAAGATCTATAAATGACCAACCAATTTGAATATAGCAAGGAGAGTTGAGTGCATCAAGCAACAAAAATATCAGCCGATGGCCATCTTAATTTTGACAACCGGGAAATAAAAGTTAGGATCGAGTATGAAACATGATCATGTTCTCCCAACAATACAACCATTTTGACATTACAGTTATTCTTGTATGAAGAGGATGAAATTATCTCCGGTGGACTTCCATCATCCCTAAGTTTGAAGCTTCCAAAAGGTCCTGTTATAGTGGTGTCGCAAATCCTGATAGCAAACAAAAGAAAAAGGAAAACATGCTTCATTATCCAAACCTTGAAAGTAAAGACACACAACAATCGTATATCTGACTGTTCACAGAGGGTCACAACTTCCTTTAAATTTGGATGACAGGGTCAGCTTTAATGTGAAGAAAACCATCACTGAGTGGTTCAAAGTAATTGTAGTGTTTATTCAATTCTCTCATGGTTTAGTATAAATTAGCTGTCTATATACACCACAGCTAATGTCCACGGGAATTCTGCTGAAACGATCTTCAATGATATATGCACACAAGAATTCGTCATGAAAGCAATGACACACAGCGATCATATATCTGCACTCTTTACATTTGGGTCGCATCTTCCTCAAATTTTGTCTATATTCATGCTTTAGCATAAGCTGTCTATATACACCAAAGCTAATGTCCGCGGGAACTCTGCTGAAACGATCGTCAACGGTATGACATACAAGAATTCATAGAGGCTTCATTTAGGTTAAAACTCACAAATAAGAAAGCAATCTTTAAAAGATGGATTTGTATGAAACTACAATCTCTCTTATTAATTCCTTTTTTTTCTTTTTCAAGAAACTGCTAAAAGATATACTATCTTTACTTGTCGTTTCGCCACCAGCCAAATAAAAATATCCATAAAGGTCGTATATCAGGAAACTAGTTAGCCCTTAATACATTAAACTAGTAAAGATTTCTGGTAAGAAGTTTATATCTTATTAGAGTTATTAAAATATGAATGATGAAAACTCGAAGAGGCAAAGGCTATGCATCACTATTATAAAGCTTGAATTCTCCCCAATAAACAAATGACTACCAGCCACACAACACAATCATCACAAGTCCTGGACTTTGTGACAGCTCAAAACAAAGATAATCGCATGCTATTTTATGATTAAAGACCTTATATGATTTGATACATATCCATTGAAATTAGATAAGAGATAATGCACTTGGCCAGTGAAAATTCAATGGAATTTACATAAAGCGACTACACTGCAAACTGTCTTTAACCATTCAAAACTGCGAGGCAGTCAAAGAAACCACTCTGTTTTACGGAGAATTGGATGTCTCCAGCTACCTAAACGTAAACAGACAAAAAAAGGAATGTAAAGGGAATATAAAGTCAGGAAAAGTTTACACTGAGTTTCCAATTAAATACCCTCTAAAAATCCCTTAGTCGAAGTTTTCGCTAATAATATTGCAATCGATCTAATCAAACTTGGTACCTCTACCAGTCACAAGTCAACAACACAAACAAATACACTTCTAAAACCTCCACAAAAGAGCAAATTCAGATTAACCGCGGAAACATAAAAACTAAAACCGGAGCATTACATTGTCAATAGAGAAAAAGACTAAAAATTACATACCTTCAGAAAGACAACCCCACTGTCCAACCTTTGAAGACAGCATTGAATTTAACAATGCAGATGCAGTCACGGAATGCAGAGGCATCAACGACTCTCCACATCCTAGCTCCACTGGTAGCCTAGCACATTCACAATCCTAGTTTACTTAATTTCAATAACATCAATAATTAATTAGGTCATAAGTTGAGAAATTATTCATGATAGTTGAAACCTGGAGGAGAAGAAGGGGCGGTGGCGAGGTGAGGGGCGGGTCGCGGCGGGGGCAACGCCATTGAGCTTCGATTGTCCGGAGGCAACAGAAGGAGATGATTGGGAGCTACGGAATACGGTTTTTGCGCAGTTTGAGGATCGCCGAACGAGATTTCTAGCACAATTGGACGCCATTTCTGGTAGTTTATTCAAAATCTGTGTTCTTAAACCCTAGGACCGTACGTACACTTGCGAGATTCGGAAAGTCGGGTTGAATTGATTGCTCCACGCAGGCACTAATGGGCCTGTCCAATTGTTATATACTAATGGACCAGGCCAGAGGTAGCTGATTAATTGAAAGTCTGTTTTTTTTGGGTTGGTTATTAGTTGAAACTTGAATGCCTAGTTAGTTAAACACGAGACGGCAAAAATTTTGGTGTTTAATACATACGAGTATTTTACGACGGGTAAAATACGAATAAAAAATAATTTATTTGGGAGTAAAAATATGGCTTGTTTTTACATTATTTTGTAAGGTATATATCTTATATTTGCTTTTATTTTATGTTTTTCAAGTCAAAGTGTGACTCTGGAAACAATTGGAAGGCCCATATTTTGCGTCCATTAACATATGTATGTACGTACGGTCCTAGGATTTAAGTTTTGAATAAGCAAGAAATTCAATAAATAATTATAATAATCTTAATTTAATTTTCAATTTTAAATAAAAATAATATTGTTTTTTGCAAAAAAGAGAGTATTACTCGTCAAGTGTAATACGGGATACGTAAAAATGGTTCAGATTGAAAGCGGGAATGTATTACGGGTACTTTATTACGGTCAATACAAGTTTTAACTAACAAAGACCGACTCAAATGTGCTTCCTTAACGATTTTTTTTTAATATGTGATATAAGTCAATCTAAAGCAACAATGTCAGACGAACGAGCAATCTTAGCTTAAGGTGGAAGATCAAGAATACAGTCATGATCTAGACCCCACAAACTGAGCAATAAATTGAGCAACTTTGTTCCCTAAACGAAAAACATGTGGAAGACGAGGTAGAATTGAAAAAAAGAAAAGAACTTTTTAGAAGATGGGTAAGAGACCCCAACGGCGAAAGGTCCTCTTCGTCCATCCCTCCCTTTGCGCCAAAGCTACTGCATCCCTAGCTCCAAGCAATTCCACATGATCATTGGAAGTTAGAAGCTGTTCTACTGACGATCTAGAGATCCAATTTTCTGATTGATATAGTTTTAATACAAACTGTAAGCATTTGAATATAGAAGAATTGTATGATCATATCCATTTAGTATACTAATCCAGAAATATAAATATTTTTTTATTGTTTCTTTATGTAGAATAATATCTTTCTAATGGCAGATCTTTGTCATCAAAGTGAATTTGGATCAAAGTGAAGATCCTAGTTAGCTATTAAATTCAGCTAGTCTGCGCAGTTAATTTCCTGTCCAGCGAGTGGCACATATAATTCATTGATCCAAACAGGTACATATAAAGAACAAATCACTCAGAATTGAAAAGTCCACAAAGATCTGTACTTCGTAAATTATATTACATTGATATATATATATATATATATATATTATCCATGAAAGGTGTAACTTATTTAACATAGACAACAACCAAACAACATCCAAGTCATGTCTGATCTGCCTATTTATATCAGCTGCAATTATCTTTACTCCGGCACCAGCTGCTCACGATGTTAATCAGCAAGAACTAATTAGAGATACTTCCATCCTAAACCAGAACATTTTTGTGCTTCACACGAACAAGAGAACTTTGGAAACAACAAACTGATCGCCCTGTCAATCTCCCAAGTCCTAACAAAATATCCCACTTTTCAGCATAATTCATTTAATTTAGCCCCCCATAAACGGACTGTAACTCGTGTATTCACTCCTCAACATTGACCAATTCATATTCAACAAGTGACAGATTATTATCTTCTTTGACCGTGAAGCTGGATGGTTCAGTCACTTCTACACGTCCCCATTTATCCACAGCGAGCCTCATTGATCCCTTGAACATGTCAATTTTGGCATTGCGAAGAATTATGGTGGCCTCAGGCTTCATCATTTCCACTGCATGAGAGAAGTGTCACATAAAAATCATCTAAATTTCCAAGAAAAAAACAAACAAACCATTTTCATTCAATCCAAAGTAAAATGCAATACTTAATAAAACCCAACTTTTCACAAACAATACGGAAAAAGTTAAATGTTGTGAGACAAGTTTTAGGAAAGTGATAATGTTTTGCAGTTCTCTTGGTATTTTCCTGCAAAAGTCTGTGTGAAAGTCTCATTTTCATTTGACTGGCACCATACCTATAAATTGTAATTTTCTCAGTACTTTATTTCATTCAACTTTTCATTGCTAAACTAAGTACACGTGGACACACAGACATAATCAAATACACACGATTTGGCATGCACAGGTAGCGTGAAAGGAAAACAGAAGAACTGCACTCTATCAACATAATTTCTAATACGCTTATATCCAGGGACCAGGATTTGAGGGTGGGGGTGAAGGGGGGGGGGGGGGGGGGCTTGATATTTTTAGACTTTGGGGGGGTAAAATTTCAAATATCAAAAGTTTATAGGGCAAAAAAAAAAAAATTCTCAAAGTTGAGGGGGAGCGGGTGCCCCTACCAGCCCGCCCTTTGGCTCCGTCCCTACTTATATCCGTGTCACTTATCATGTAAGAGGAAGGTGACAGGCTTCAAGTGCAGCTCACTAATTTTCTTCATATATAATAAACACAAAAATATGAATATGCTTCATTACAGTCTTAGCTGTGTATATGCCAATGGATTAATCTATAGCAAGACTACTCCAAAGTGCCATAAATAGGAGTATAATCATAAACAAGATATCTATAGTCATTAAGAAAACACCAGAATACCTTGCTCATTCCTCGCAGTAAAAAGAATTGTCCCAGTATCATCTCCTACCAGACATTCAGAAATTTTTATGGGACGAACTTGAGGTCCACCTGGCCTGCCCTTCTGTAATACCATCTTAGAACTGACAACCTTTACTACAAGATTGTGACCATTCGTTCCAGGGCGCAGCTGATCAACCTTGGTGAAAACTGGCTTCCTCTTAGCTGATTTTGTTTCAGCCATTTGAAATAACCTACAATACACACATAGTATCAGCCACTCGTAAAATTAAGGCAAATAACGGACATTAAGTTTTCAAAAACACAACCAAGAGATCTTTCATTTCATTTCTTTCCAAATTATGAATTAGTAACTATCATCATAGAAAACCAAAGGAAAATGTGCTGAGTAGGAGCAATCACATGAATAAACAAACAAAAAAATCCAGCCCCCCACAAATAAATAATTCACATTTCGCAGTGTGTCATCAAAACTTCAAAACAGGATATTACATATAAATTGATCGGGGACTCAATATATCATTAGAGGTTGACAGTTTTCTAGTAGCTCAGAAATTCTAAATTGAAATTATCCAAATCAAATTGAAACATGTATGAAAAGATCCGATCCAAATATCAAGCTATAACACTAAATGTTTAAAAATAAAAATAAAATAAATGACCAATCGCAATAATAAAAGATAGAAGAATTAACAAGAACAAGTATACCAATCATCTAACGTATTAAGTATATACGTAAGAACATAATAATGATAAATAAATTGAAATTACAACAAACAGGATGTATCAAAAACAGAAAAATAGAACATCACAATCCTAATCATCATCATACAGAAGTCAGCAAATTAGAATATTCATCAGACCAAGGTAACGGGATAAAGTATAGATCGGATAATTGAAAAGGCGATTTACCTTCTGAAATTCTTGCTTTTTCGCGATATTATTCTTTATAAAATCTTCTTTTGTGTATTGCTAGAAAATTTGTTCTGGCCTAGCGACACTCGAGATCAGCTTTTAAGTAGCAGTTCATTTAATTCTTGACCGATGATCTTCCACATTCTCTGAACAGATCTCGACCGCACACTTTTGGCACTTGGATTGGATAGTCTTTACATGTAAAGCGCAGATCAGGTTAGTGAACTAAGTCGTGTACAAACAAACGAAAGGCGTGCAGGGCGTATCATGAATCGTGCTATTGAACATTTACATATACGGGGCGTGCTCTAATCTGAACGTTTATAGCATTTATACATACAATCGGTTTGGGACCCACAAGTCAAAATATTTTTTATTATTTTTTGTTGTGTGTTGGTATAGTCAATTGGTCCCACACTTGATGTATATAAAAATTTTCCCCTTTAGAGTAATAATGAATTGCGATTAGACTTGAAGCTGCTCCGGTTGGCTGATTTGGGGCAAATTCTGAGAAGATATACGGCCTCGGAATGGGGTCTTACTTGGGAGCTCTCCAAATGATCCCCACATCATGTGTATGACTGATGATGGGACCCCCACACATGTATGAGTATATGTGTGGGAGGAATCAACCGAAAGTTTGACTCCCGAAAGCCCCACCCAAGTATCATCCCCGGTATGGGTCTTCATTTTGGTATTTTGGACTCACATTCAACCCATCTAGGCCCGTTTGTTTGACAGGAAATAACACCTAAATTAAGAATTTGTCTGATATCATATGTGATAAACTATATTAAATAAGTTATACATATATAATATTTTTTGTATATATCATCACACATGAATCATAAACACAATACTTTTATAATCAAAAAGCGAAACATAAATTATAGTTTCAATGTTTCGAAAAGTGAAACATTTTTGAAATCATAAATGTTAAACTAAAACATGCAAACTAAAATTATATAAATATTTACATCTTATTTGATAACGTTATTTTCTAATTTTTAGATAGTTATGACAATATATTTTCAGAAAAATGTAACTACTAAATACTTTTAATAATTGCTAAGTTGTTAGTCAGGTTCGATCCATCGAATCTGATATTTGGGTGATGCTCAGGTCTGTAAAAACATTGATAGTGCGCACCTTAAAGCTTAAACAAAGATAAAAGAGCAAACACGAAAGATAAAGGTGAACGTTTATTCATTTTTACTTGAGAGATCCCGGCCAAGAACTGCTTTCTTGACACAACTTAAACATAGGAAGTACAAAGAGAGGGCCAATTTATTTAAGCAGCATGCCAAAACAGAACCCATACACCCCAAACTTTGACGATGCTGAAGCACATCTACCGGTACTGGCTTGCCAGTTCTCCATCCTTCACAATGTAATGTTGTGAAGGAAAATCTTCACCCTTGAAATACCTCTCCAGCATGTCCTTCACTCCAGCCGCATAACGCAACTACAACACCATTATCAAATTTTTTAATTCAATAACAATATCACAAAGTGCTTCCGAGTCCAAAAAGAATAACAATCATCCGTGTACGTTGAGCCCATGTAGGCCCCACCACATGAATGATTATAATTGACCCGGGATCTCTTGATCGAAGTCAAAGACAAAAAGTGGTACCTGTGCATCGATAGTGGTTCCAGATATGTGAGGGGTCATAGCTTGGTTTGGCATGTACCTCCATGGGTGATCTTTGGGAGCTGGTTGTGGGTACCAAACATCTCCACTGTAACCTGATTTCATAATAGAAGCATTCGTTTACCGGGACAAGCATGAGCCAGTTCATCAGTTCTAGCAACTAAATCAAACTTATAACATGATTTATGCCATGCAACTAGGCAATAGAATTGGATTAATTGTAATAACCATTCCCAATAAACCATGTAATTTGTGATAGTCAGATAATCATTACCGCTAAATTATGTCACAGAAAAACTGAAATCCCCGACTTTCTCCTTAAAAGTTTAGTTTAATTTAATAAGAGATGGTCAGATAAGTGTTCAAGTCTGCATGAAAACACTAACAGATAACAGAATACATTTCATGATGTTTACTCAAAATGCATTAAACAACATACCTGCAATATGCCCACTCGAACAAGCATCAACAACTGCTTGTGTGTCCATTATTGCACCTCTAGCATTGTTCACAATTAGAACTCCCTTTTTTAGCTTAGCTATCTTCTCCTTGTCAAACATCCCTCTGAGAATAACAGGTGAAAATCATAGTAAGATGCGCGCCCTTCATCATGTATCAGTTGGAAAGTAACTAAGAGAATTGGTTGTCAATACAATGTCATCAAGTGATGCCAAAGCAAGCAAACATAGGGTTTATCTCTTCTAAAAAAAGGCCATAAAGAATTTTCTTTTCCATCTGTGGAAAGCTTTCTTCTTTCTTATCTCTGTTTGTTCCGAAATCTCCAGTACAGTAAAGAATGGATGCATACTGCAAATGATGTGTTATACTACATAAAACTTACTTTGTTTTCTCGGTAAGAGGTGTGTTGATGACAATTATGTCACATTTTGGAAGCATCTTATCAAGATCTTCCTCAAATTTCGCCCCAATTTGACTCTCCAGCTCCGGATCCATCTTAATGCGATCATGATATAGTAGATTACAGTTGAAAGGTTTCAATCTCTGCAGTAGAAGTCGTCCAATTCGTCCAGCTCCAACAGTTCCAACAGTCTTACCTTCAAGATCATAAGCTCGGTAAGCAATAGCTGCAACATTCCAATCCCCATTAATAACCTGATGGTATCCAGGTAAAAAGTTCCGAACAAGAATGAGGATCCTCATGAGTTCATCTTCAGCAACCGACACAACATTGCTTCCAGTGACCTCAGCAACTGTTAATCCAGCATCAGCTGCAGCCTTGAGATCAATATGATCTGACCCAATGCCAGCAGTCAGCAAAAGTTGCAAATTTTTCGCCTTCTTGATTCTTTCAGCCGTCACATAAGCCGGATGGAAAGGAGTAGTTATCAGCACATGGAGATCAGGTATGTGTTTCTCAAGCTCTACAAATTAACATTGAACCCGCAGATATAATAACCATCAGGTATCATCAATTAAGGAGAACAAATAATTGCCACAACAAATAATTTGTTAGACACTGGTCTGATATGTTGTTATTAGTATAACCAATGAATCATTTCCGACTTGGAGAACAAAAGGATAATCTTCCTTAAATTTTCCTGTCATTGTTATGTTATTTTACATGTCTGTTAAATCAGTACATGTGGACTCGACAACTGTTCACTGTATTTATTGAGTAAAAAATAATACCATTATTATTAGTTAATCTCATTCCAAATATAGACTTGCAGAAAACATGATAATTTTGTTTGCTGGATAGAAATTTTGATAATCATTCTACCCTTATGAATGGATAGCTGTTCATTTGCCAATCTAAATTGGTCAATTATATCCTTCAATAAAATGTTTTTCGTCTTCTGCCTTACACTGCAGAATGGATCTTACGAGAAATTATAACTCAATCAGCTCTGTCAAAATTCTTCATCACTAAAGAACACAGAAGAAATTGACTCTTGTTTGGGACACACATATTATTATGGCAAGTGGCAACCTATATCTTATTTAACAAGCACTGATATAGTTTGATGACACTATCTTGTTTACTTACCGCAAGCTGGTCCTTCTTTGTCTGGAGTAACTATGTACTCATGACCTTGAGATTCCAGCCATTCACGTATGCCTAACGCATTCTCAACACAGCCCACAAAATTGGGATTCATCGAAGCATATTCATTTGCCTTGTAGAAGACACCCACGATCTTCTTGCTGCCAGGTGAAGCCTATATACAGACAATAGAAATGGCCACAATGTGTCTTACATTCTTACATCAATATGCAAAGGTTAAAGTTCACAAGACAATTGACATGGGAAACAATGTATATGTGCATCTGATGGTATGACTCATGTGAAGTGCATCAGACATGAATATTCATGAATCATGATTATCCGGGACTTATAAGAGTCTCGGATTGAGTAAAGGGGCTAACGCAGCGACTTCCAAACTTCTGGTTTGCGCTCGGTTTCGTTCAAGTAAATTGCGAGGGGAAGTCTGAGAAAAGGAAAAGAAAATAGTAGGGAAAATCTAATACTAGTTTGAGACAATTCTTTTTTAATGTCGAGAAAAATGATGGAAAACAAAGAATTTTTCCTTATCCCTTCCTTTCCTTTCCTTTTCTTGTCTTTACCAAAATCCTTGAACCAAATAGAGTGTTAATAAATTTTTGCAAATTCTAGAATTTTAAGCTTTGAGGCTCCTGACTTCATCAAGACAAAGCTTCCTAGTGAAATTTTGAAAATTGCCACTTATTTTGATTTATTTAACTTTATTTGTATAATTTATGTTGTTTGGTCTTCGGGGATGAATAAAGCACGGACACTCCCAAAATTATCCCGGGCGTGTCCAACACGCCTCCTTCATGTGTCAGATACGGCTAATATGTGTCCATAGTTAAAAAATAAAAAAGCCATTCGGACACCGTGTCAGACATGACCAAATGTGTCTGACACGGTGATGACCCGGTTGACAGTTATCCTAAGAAATTAAAAAGTGTGGGGTTTCAATTGTAAATAGAAAAACTTCAAAAATCTTAATTCTAATTCTAATTCTTGAGCATTTGATACTTTGTTCGTAATTGTAATTGCTTTGTAATTTATGACTGTTTATATTTTTGTTTTGCATTCGTTATTGACTTATTGTTGATAAGTAGTTGAATTTTTTCAAACATATAGAGATTTACAAAGAAGCAAAGAAAATTCAAATTTAACAATAAACAAGTAAACAACATTTTTATAGTTTATTTTTCTAACAAATTATATTGAAATTACAATCAATATCTAATTTATGTTATATATATATATTTGACAGTCGTATCGGAGCCGTGTCGTGTCCTAATTTTTTGGAAAATGCCGTGCCCCGTGCTCCGTGTCCGTGTCAATCTCCGTGCATCATATATTAGGTTAGTTGAAGGATCACAAGCGGAGATAAAAATGGTTGAGGGGTAGTAAGTGAAAACTAGACCATGGGCAAATACAGAAAGGTTTGAGCAGCCACGTGATCATTCGACAAATACGTCGTAATTTTTTTTTAATTCTTTTGGTTACAAAATACGACGTAGTAATACTACTGGTCACACACTTGGCATGAATACGATGAATTTGGTTTCTCTCACTTTCGTTACCAATTTCGTTACGCTCTATACAACAATTGTACAACAAATTATTTAAAAAAAATCCACATCTACTGCAAATCAAAGGAAATGATATCTTTCATCTGCAAAAATTTTTCGCTAGCAAATCATAAGTTAAAGCACAAAAGAAAGTGAAAAATAAAAAAGTGACGAAAAAACAATGAAATGATATATAAAATAAAATTAAAGAAAATTAGAATGGAATAAAATACTATTAATAAACAGGGGAATTAGTTTTCCCGGAACCAAAGTAAGGCTTACGTGGAGGCCTCTAGCTAGAACTGAAGAAGGAGCTTGGTTCCCTGAAGAAGTCAAAGCACGAACTGCAGTAGCAGCAGCACGCTTCATCGCCATCTTAAATTTTTCAAGTTCAGAAAAATTTGAAGAACGATTAGGGAGTGAGTAGAAGCGATGTGATCAAAGAGAGCCGTAGAGTTCTTTCTTTTTTCTGGTGGATGGAGATGTGAGACTTAGCATGACTCTGCTCCCTTTTTATATGCAGAAATAGCGTGGAAACAGTTGGTAGTTCTCTTCTTGGCTAATTAATTGGAAATTTTAGATCGGAAATCTTGATTGAGTAAATTGTGTTTAGCGTGATTTTATTGTAGATTTAATTAAATTCCACATGTTGAGAGTGGAGTATTTTTGGCTTAAATTAATCTACGTTTTGAGTAGATAAATTTAAAGTATTTAATTACTCAAATTCGATTTCGGGTGAATGAGAAATTAATTAGCAAAGTGTATCACTTGAAATGTTTCTCGTAATTGGAATCAATAATTGATATGAACAAAGGCGAATAAATGATCTCAATTATACGATCGACGGCCGCGGTTGTATAAGAAATAGTTCATTTAGTTCGTGGTCTAAAATGTTCAAATTGAAAAATTGAGGGACCAATTTGAAAGGACTTAATGAATCAAGATTCAAAGTTTTGGGGTCAAAATTAGTCTGTGGAAAGATAGGGGCTGAAATTGCAAGCCGGATGGTGCAACCGCCCACACCTAATCATTTCCCGGAAAAGATGGCTTGTTATAGGTTGAAAGGCGGGTGTACGGTGAACCCGCCACACCGGATCATAACCATGTCAGGCGGATTTTGTCTTTTAGCTCGGGGGTTGTTTTGAACAATTGCAACTCTTGGGGCTAATTTGAAAAGTCCGAAAAGGTGCAATCAGGGGGCATTTTGTCCAAAAGACACAACCTTTGGGCCTTTCTGTAGAAATCCGAAACGTCACACTTTTGACCCAAAACCTTTCATTCTCTATAAATAGCCCCCCATAGTTTATATTTATTTACACCAACATCATATTCTCTTCTCTCTTTTATTCTTAGTACTAATTTGAGTACTTTGAATATTCTTTTGTTTCTTAAATATTAATTTTAATATTTTAAGAATAGTGTTGAATATTAAATGCTAATTTGAGCATTTAAAATATTCTTGAAATTCTTAAATATTATTTTAAGAATTATTTAGTACTAATTTGAGTACTTTAAATATTTTTAAATATTATTTTAATATTGTAAGAATAAATTTGCATATTAAATGTTTAGATGTGCATTTAATTCATCCGTGTCCATCGAGAGAGTTTGGAACAAGTATTTTGTTCACTAGGCTCGGAAATTTGTAGTGGTACTATTTCCGAGACGTTTGTCGTTGTATCTTGGGAGACAATTGCCGTATTCCGTGACCACCAAGTGCGGGGCAATATTGTCTTAAGGAAATAGGGTAACCCTTGCCTCGACATATCATTATCATTTTGCATCTTCATAAATACCGCCCGTTACGCACTAGATTTTTTCCCAACAGCTCCCAGTTCGGTTAAATTTGATATTGGTCACTCACTTTGTGAAATATATTTGGGTGTGATCGAGTCGAGAGTAGAGTAGAATTTTTTCCGGTTAGTGGTATGTTCTCTGATATAGTAAGTTGAATTTTTTTTAAAATTAGTAAGTCGAATTAGTGACAATTGAATATTTATCGGATTGTCGATGAAGTCTCGGGATATTTTAGTCATTTCGATCTACTCTCATTGATAATATGTAGATATTTCTCTATTTTTATAATAGTTGTTAGCTGATTTTAATAATTATTGACTATTATTTGTCACAATTTGACATTCATAACATGTATCACATAATCGTTCATTCAAAATATTGTTTTCTCAAATTGGTCAATTTATACAATAATTTTGTTTGCTGAAGTGGATAAATATTTTGTGAATGTTTATTACCTGATAATAATAAGTAACACTAGTCTAATTAAACTAACATAAAGTTAAAAAGAAATCACATTTCTGATAAGATTTAAACTCATGATATTATTGCGAGTTGTCAGAGAAGACCTTTGAGTTGGATGGACTCGACCGAAGAGTGGCTAGACCAAGCTGAATGTGGATGCAACATTACGAAGAGGCCACCCTCATCGTCCTAATGTGGTTGGCATGGGTGGATTGATTCGAGATCAAAATGGAAAGTGACAACAATCTTGCTTATATGGAGAGACACCAATAAAGCGGCAGGCATGTTAGCCAACATAGGACTAGATCAAATCCTTACAAGCTTCAAGAACGTTTTCCATGGAATGAAGGACATTTTGGATCAAGATCAAGCCGACATCACCTGGACTCGACGTGTAAACTCCACCCCGGGCATGTCAAGTTAGGACGTTAGGGTACTTCTTCTCTTTGGAGAAAATGAAAAAAGGCAAGTTGAGTTAAACATCACTTGCATTTGTAAAACTTATTAAGCAAAATCATGGTGATATTCGTGCGTATAACATATAAGCTTGTCACAATATAACTTTTTGGATAAGTAAGTTCTGAAATAAACCAATATACAGAAAATTACCAACCAATACAAAATACAAATTACAGAAGATTTGGGATTAAGAAGTTCGGATTAAAGGCAAAATGCCTTAATAATTCTTGAATTGACATGCCAACTTTCTTTTCTTACCCCACACTCCACAGTGTTGTTATTCATCTTTTCTTTTGAATGAATTAATTGGACAACATGATTATACCACTGTGTTAATGATTCATTTAATATCGTCACCAATATTCAATTATTGAACCAACTAATGAGATAACAATATTCACATAATAAGAAGACAAATACTCATATTTGTGAGTAAATGCAAAATCACAAAACTTGCCTCTTGAATAGGACAATACTAGCAACCCACAAGTAACTAAACCAACAAATTACGAAAAATATCGCCTCGACATTGAAGCCATGGAGGATTAAGTGTAATATTGTTGATTCATTTTTCATTATTAAATTATATTGCGGTGGAGAGTTTTCGCCACTCAATCCTTATCATAACAATGATTATATATAATTAAGCCGAGTAGCCGACTCCATTACATCCAATTGAACGAAAAAACTATCAAGGACATAAGGTGGACGAGGCGGCTATTATACTAGGGAGTAATGGGCCCAAGAATCACAAGCAAAACTTGATTTTTGCTTCCATTCTTCATAAGGTGTAATATTGTTGATTTATTTTTCATTATTAAATTATATTGCTGTGGAGAGTAGCTGACTCCATTACATCCAATTGAACGAAAAAACTATCACGGACATAAGGTGGACGAGGCGGCTATTACTAGGGAGTAATGGGCCGAAGAATCACAAGCAAAGCTTGATTTTTGCTTCCAGTCTTCTGGTGGGAAACTGGGAATAAAAGTGGGCTGGTATACCACTTGATCCCCTAGATATTGAAATTATAGCTTAAAACTGGCTTTTATGCCATAGTTATAAAGATATTTATGCTTATATTGATCGTGTAACCAGAAACGGAGCTAGGGGTTGGTGCTTGGTGGTGGCACCCTTCTCAACTTTGAGAAAAAAATAATAATAATATTGGTTTACAATTTTTTTTATATTCAAAATTTCGTTCTCCCAAAATTCAAAAGTATCTATTTTTGCCCTTTATTTTTTTCTTCGTACTCTCCCTTGAATCAAAAACCCTGATTCTGTTCCATGGATGTAATTATCCTTGGTAGTACGGTTAAATGGAGATTGAAGTATAATTTATAAACTGTGGCCATTTTATTCTCACGACTTAGATTTCTTTGTATTTTATTTGAACTTGCAACTTTAAAGGTGAAAATTAAACATTAAACATCTTGCATATTCGTAAAAGGTAAATATCATTCAATTAAGTGATTGTGGGTTCATATTCTCGGCTTAACACAATTAAGATAAGGATTTGAGGATTTCTATCAAATATGTGTCAATATGAGGTGGCGAAGGCGTGCCAAAATTGATAACTTTGGGTTTTGGGTATGGTCCATACCGTATGGATGTCAATTTTCAAGTCAATAAGACGCATGGAAGCAAATAGCCAAATGCCAGCTCCTGGTGTTAAGGTATATCACTTATAATAATGTAAAACTCATTTAACGATGTCAATGCTCTTAGCCTTGTACTAATATGATATGCATTTGTCTTCCCACATACGACGCTCATATAATTGTGACATGTACTTGACTTCTCGTACACCGGACGTCCATGCACGAGGTATTGTCCGCTTTGGCCGAAACTTCACATGTTTATCCTTAAAAGACGTCTCGTTAAAGAGATGGGAGCTTGAGGCTTATAAATCTCTCAAGACCCTCCCTTCCATCCGATATATACACATTCCCTCAGACGAAGGGCTTGAGTACAATAGATGGCCTCGTTTCCACAGATGGCGCCAAAATGATACGAGATCAAAATAGTTTCGAGGTGACAATTGGGAACCTGGAAGAAAGTGTGTCGCATGTGAAGAGTTGGGATCCGACCTCACTCACGACAAACTAGAGAATGTTTTAAATGTAGTTATTGTTATGAAATAACCCCAAATATTATGAAATATATACAAATATTCTAAAGTAGAAAGACTAGAGAATTAAGAAGAGAATTCTTTCTTTGATTTTGGTGTGTCTTAACAATACAACTTCATGTCCTATTTATAGGCACAAAATAGTAGGTACAATTATTTCAAGAGTTGAGTATATAATGGAAAAGATGGATTTACAAGTAGTGGAAGAACAATGATCACCCACTATAACATAAAGATGAGAATAAATGATTATCCATCATATCATGTAGTGGAGGATACATGGACATCCATATAATTATTCATAACACTCCCCCTTGGATGTCCATCACTTAAGAATATGCCTCGTTAAAACCTTACTAGGAAAAACCCAATGGGACAAAAACCTAGTGAAGAAAAAAGAGTACATATCAATACGCAATCAGATGCTGCCTCATTAAAAACCTTACCAGGAAAACCCAGTGGGAAAAACCTTGGTTAAGGGAAAAAGAGTGCGGCGCGTATTATCTCCCCCTCATGACAATATCAGTCAAGATCTTTAAGTCTACGTACTCTAATATTGTAGACCAGTTTTTCAAATGTTGTTGTGGGAAGTGCCTTGGTGAACAAATCAGCAAGATTATCACTGGAACTGATTTGTTGAACATTAATATCACCATTCTTCTGAAGATCATGAGTGAAAAAGAACTTTGGTGAAATATGTTTTGTTCTATCTCCTTTAATGTACCCTTCTTTCAATTGTGTGATACATGCGGAATTATCTTCATATAAGATCGTTGGGATCATTTTTCCAGAAGATAAACCACAAGTCCCTCGAATGTGTTGAATCATGGATCTTAACCAAACACATTCTCGACTTGCCTCATGAATAGCCAAAATTTCTGCATGATTAGATGATGTGACCGATATAGTTTGTTTCATAGATCGCCATGAAATGGCTGTGCCACCACATGTAAATAAATAGCCCGTTTGTGAACGACCATTATGAGGATCAGACATATATCCAGCATCTGCATATCCAACCAATTCGGACTTGGGTACATTTGAATAAAATAAGCCCATATCGATTGTTCCTCTAAGGTAGCGGAGTACCTGTTTAACCCCATTCCAATGCCTTCGTGTAGGAGAAGAACTATATCTTGCTAATAGATTAACAGCGAATGCTATATCAGGTCGAGTGTGACAAGCAAGATACATTAGTGCACCGATTGCACTTAGATATGGTACTTCAGGACCAAGTAGTTCTTCATCACTTTCTCGAGGTCGAAAAGGATCTTTGTTCACATCTAGTACCTTACGACCATCGGGGTGCTCAATGGATGTGATTTATCCATGTAGAAACGCTTTAGCACCTTTGATATATAAGCGTCTTGATACATATAAATTTCATTCTTTAAATATTCAATTTGCAACCCAAGGCAAAATTTTGTTCTTCCAAGATCTTTCATCTCAAATTCTTTTTTCAAGCAATTAACAGTTTTTGAAATCTCTTCAGGAGTTCCAACGATATTTAAATCGTCAACATAAACTGTAATTATAACAAACTCATTTCCAGATCTTTTCATGAAAATACAAGGACAAATTTGATCATTCTTATATCCTTCCTTCAACAAATATTCACTAAGACGATTATACTACATTCGTCCAGATTGTTTCAGTCCATACAATGACTTACTTAATTTAATTGAATAATGTTCTCGAGAACTTGATTTATATGCTTCAGGCATATTAAATCCTTCAGGGATTTTCATATATATATATATATATATATATCAGCTTCAGGCATATTAAATCCTTTAGGGATTTTCATATATATATATATATATCATTATCAAGCGAGCCATACAAATAGGCTGTAACAACATCCATTAGACGCAAATCAAGTTTTTCATGCACTGCCAGACTTATTATATAACGAAAAGTAGTTGCATCCACCACAGGAGAATAAGTCTCCTCATAATCTATGTCAGGTCGTTGCGAAAACCCTTGGGCAACAAGACATGCCTTATATCTTACAATTTCATTTTTCTCATTTCGTTTTCGCACAAATACCCATTTGTATCCTACTGGCTTTACATCTTCAGGTGTACGGACTACAGGTCCAAAAACTTTTACATCTTCAGGTGTACGGACTACAGGTCCAAAAACTTTTCGTTTGTTCAAGCGAGTTTAACTCTGCCCTCATTGCGTCTTTTCATTTTGGCCAATCATTTCTTTGTCGACATTCATTAATAGACTTTGGTTCTTGATCCTCATTATCATTCATCATATTTAGCGCTACATTATATGCAAATTTATCATCAACGTTGACTTCATTTCGATTCCATCGTTTCCCGTTCATAACATAATCGGTTGAGATCTCATTATTTTCACAATTTTCAGGTACCTGAGGTTCTTCTGGAACCGAAATATTAGTTATGACTGGGGACTCTTCTGGAGTTATTTTATCCTCGATTAGACCATCTTAGCTCCTTTTCTTTTTCGAGGATGACTATCTTTGGAACCGATAGGTCTACCACGCTTCAGGCGTGCAGTAGACTCATTACTTTGACCTTCAGGGACAACAATTCTTACTGGAGCATTAACAGCTGGTACATGTGACTTAGTCACTTTTTTTAGGTCAGTAAATGCGTCTGGCAGTTGGACTTGCATTATCTTTTGAACTTCTAGTTCACTTTGTTTTGTTCGAGGATCAAGATGAGATAAAGATAATTCATTCCAACTAATTTTCTTTTTCAGCTGCTTATTTTCTCCCCCTAATGTTGGGAAATCTGATTCATCAAAATGACAATCAGCAAATCGAGCCGTAAATAAATCTCCAGTCAATGGCTCTAGATACTTTATTATCGATGGAGACTCGAATCCAACATATATTCCCAATTTCCTTTGAGGACCCATCTTAGTGCGTTGTGGTGGAGCAATTGGAACATATACCGCACATCCAAAAAATTTTAGATGGGAAATATTTGGTTCCTGGCCAAAAACCAAGTGTAATGGGGAGAACTTATGATAACTTGTTGGCCTTATGCGAATAAGTGCTGCTGCATGCAAAATAGCATGTCCCCAACAAGAAATAGGAAGTTTTGATCTCATAAGTAAAGGTCTTGCAATTAACTGCAGACGCTTAATAAACGATTCTGCTAGACCGTTTTGTGTATGAACATGTGCTACAGGATGTTCAACATCAATTCCAATAGACATACAATAGTCATTGAACGTTTTGGAAGTAAATTCACCCGCATTATCAAGGCGTATCTTCTTAATTGGATAATCAGAAAAATGTGCTCTTAGTCTTATCATTTGAGCAAGCAATCTCGCAAACGCCAGGTTGCGAGTTGATAACAAAGATACATGTGACCATATTGTTAATGCATCAATGAAAACCATAAAATTGGTCCACAAATATCGCCTTGAATACGTTCCAAAAACGTAAGAGATTCACTTCCTACTTTTGTTGTTGATGGTCGAATAATCAACTTTCCTTGTGAACAAGCAGCACATGAGAAATAATTCGATTGAAGAATCTGCTGGCTCTTCAATGGATGACCACATGAATTCTCAATTATATTTCGCATCATAATTGATCCGGGATGGCCCAACCGGTCATGCCAAATAACAAACTTATTTTGATTCGCAAACTTCTGGTTTACGATAACATGTGTTTCAATAGTAGATATATGCGTGTAGTACAAACCGGAGGAAAATGTAGGCAATTTTTCCAATATACATTTGTTACCAGATATTGTATTAGTGATGTAAAGATACTCAATATTGCCATCACTTGTTGTCTCAATATGATATCCATTTCGGCGGATATCTTTGAAACTTAGTAAATTTCTTTGAGATTTGGTAGAATATAATGCTTCATCAATATAAAATTGCGTTCCTCCGGGTAAAAATATATTAGCTCTGCCGGAGCCTTCAATTAACTTTGTCCTACCCGATATAGTACTAACATTGGCTTCTTGCATTACTAAAGAAGAAAAGTATTTTTTTATTCTTGAGAATGGTGTGAGTTGTGGCACTATCAGCGAGACACATATCTTCATTATTGATGTTGTTGCTGATCGAGTAAATACTCATTCTTTATTGAAACATAAAAAGAAATAAATCAATACCAAACAATATTGTTTAATATGAGAAAGGACAATCATATGAATAAATTCATTGATTGATCTTAAAAGGAAAACAACATGCTTAAATATTTATTTATGAATTACTAGAATTAAAACTTGAAAAACTTATTTTTTAACACTTCCATCTCCAATCAAGTGATCAATTTCTTTCATTAGGATCATCAAAGAAATCAACAACATCTAAATGAGTGTCATCAAAATGGCCATAATCAGAATCGTCTTCTTCAAAAACAAAATTTGTTTCTATTTTCTTTCCTTTCCCATTCAGCGATTCTTGGTAAAGGATAACAAGATGCTTAGGCGTACGACAGGTACGTGCCCAATGACCTCTACCACCACAACGATAGCATAAATTTTCCACAGATTTGCTATTTTGGCCACCTTTATTTTTCTCGTCATCATTTTTCCACTTCTGGTGGAAAGATGTGTTCTTTGAAATACCACCACGATTTCCATAACCATGTCCACGACCACGACTACGTCCACGTCCATGATTTCTTTAATGATTAAAATAGTTATGTGCTGCTACTTTCACTTCAGGGAATGTAGCAGAACTAGTTGGACGGGACTCATGATTAAAATAATTATATATTGCTCAACACATTCACTTCAAGGAATGGAGTATAGTTATTTGCATATATGAATTTATATATTGCTCAATACATTCACTTTAGAGAATGGAGTATAGTTATTTGCATCAAGATGAATTTCAACATCTATTTTTCCTCGTAATATCAAGAGTCACAAAGTCAAGTTTTGCAAGATTCGTCATTATAACACTATCATCAAAGTATAAAATGAATAACATAACAATCATTCAACTTCTTAAAATATTTTCAACATGATAGGATTATTCAAAAGAATAATACTAATCAAATATATGCACATATACATATGTCTTCTTTCCAAACATCAAGAGAATTATTGCATATTTCTATTTTTGTTACATATTGAAATATACGTACCTTTTCTTTACCTTTTCTTCTTGCTTTGTTTTAAAAATCTTGTCTATCAATTTTCTTTACAAACTCATAATAACTCATGAAAATCTCTCAATGGATTTTACATCATACGTTGAGTACCCCATGTATATCTTTAGCTAAATTTCAAAATGATTAACACCTTGAGACAGATCGTGCTGATAACGTGTTATGAAATAACCCCAAATATTATGAAATATATACAAATATTCTAAAGTAGAAAGACTAGAGAATTAAGAAGAGAATTCTTTCTTTGATTTTGGTGTGTCTTAACAATACAACTTCATGTCCTATTTATAAGTACAAAATAGTAGGTACAATTATTTCAAGAGTTGAGTACATAATGGAAAAGATGGATTTACAAGTAGTGGAAGAACAATGATCACCCACTATAACATAAAGATGAGGATAAATGATTATCCATCATATCATGTAGTGGAGGATACATGGACATCCATATAATTATTCATAACAGTTATTAGAGTTTTTAAAGTGAAGATTAGATCATGATTAATTCTGACTGATTAAAGGTATTTATAGTGTCTTTGATAGGTTATGGGCTTACCTTTAATTTATAAGCCCATTAGATCGGTGTTGAGGATGGACCACTTATAGTTTAGTCCAACTTGACAATTTAGCCCACAATCATAATAATATTATGATATTCTCTATGGGCTCAATCGTAATTAAATAAGGGTTAGATTTCCAAATTACCCTCCTTATTAACGGAACACTTCACATATATAGATGTTTGGATTGATGAACATTCAACAAATCACTAGATCAAATATTATACTTGGTGCACAGATTCAAACATGTTAAGAGAAAAAAGAAATTCTATATAGATGTCTGAGTCGGTGATCACTGAACAGATCACGGGATCTCTAATACTTTTTGAATGTGCTTCTCGAAGTTTGATTGAATTGGCCCTCTCAATTTAATTCAAATACGTATCTAAGGGTTGTAGCTTGATTCGATTCGAGTCCTATAAAAGTTCACTTGATCCAAAGCTTGCATATTATTTTATGAGGACTTAATTAATGGATTGAGCCCATATCAGATGAATTAATATATGATTATGTATTTAATGTACTAAATAGATGGTTTTTGTGGTCATGGTACAAGACATAAGTCTTGAGCCTTAACTAAGGAAAGACCTTGTATGACTATTCCATGTGAGATATAAATAGAATTAGGGTTTCATGTTAAATATTCAGAAATATCATAACAACAATGTTAATTTTCTCCTATACTCTTGATATTATATTATTGGTGTGTGTTTTTTAATGCGTATCAGCTAATTAAGAGAGCGTTTGATAAGTTTATAAGTTCTTTAAAATATTTTTATAAAATGTTTCAGAGCTTATAAACTCTTACAAAGTGTTTGATAATTTTTTTTGGTGTAACAGTTTATAAACTCTTAAAATAAGATGTTATGAGCTTCTAAACTCTTAAAAAATTAATAAAGCAACCCCAACTTATTTTTAAGATCTTATATAAGCTGAATAATTTATAAGCTCTTTAAAATAAGTTTTTTTTTTTTTTTCCTACTTAAAAAAGCTTAGCCAAACACCCTCTAAATACACTACTTAAATAATTCTCTATTTTAAGCAATTTAAAGGTCGCGTTTCATTTTCCACCCTCCAATTGACTGAGAAACGCGATCAGAGGAGAATCGCTATCTTCATTCTTCACTTTTTCCTTCATGATAGAGGAAACTCGAACACTAAATATAACATCGGAAAAGCAACGCGCCACCGCAACGCACCGCAGTACCGGTGGCGATCGCAATGGAGAAAACGATAGCCACCAAAACGCAGGAAGAGCAGTGGATGGTCCAGAATCAAGTATTCCGGATTTACGATCTTGTATTCCGTCTCCCTCCCCAAGCTCAATCCGTCAAGTTAGCTCCCCTACTATTCACTACAATTAGGGTTTTATCTCGCTCAATCCAATTCGTTACTCGAACTTTGTCCATGAAATTCTTTACTTATCATTTTGCTCACTTTTTTATGTATGTTTTGATATGTGGATTTAATAGCTTTGAGATTCGACGCGATGACCACATTAAGTATCTTACGAAATGTCTCAAACACCTCGAGCCTAGCTTCGCCGTTTTGGATGCTAAGTATTGTCTCTCTCTCCTTTTCTCTCTGTATACGAAGTTACAACACCTGCACGTACTGAAATATTTGTTAGTATTTTTCGTTTTTTGTGTTTGTGTTTGTGTTTAGTTTGCTTGAGTACCGTTCGGTATTCATTTGCATTAAATAATAGCGATACACGACTAAACATCAATGACTTGATTCTTTTTCTTATTAGAATGCACCTGCAGCAGTAAATTATGAATCTAAACAGTTACAGACATTATGGGGTTATGAAAAATGTTGGTTACCAATTTGAAGCGTTGTATGTTAAACCTTTTTGTTTGCTGATACTCAGTCGACCTTGGCTTTGCTATTGGATCATACACTCAATTGCGTTGTTGGGGGATTGTGTCGATGACAAACTGGAAAATGGCGCTATTGATTTTCTCCGACGCTGCCAGGTTTGATTTTGTATTCTAAATTACTTCAGGTGCTTGAGTTGTTTGTTTATAAGTACTTTGTTAGACTTGAACATAATTATGTTAATATAGTGGCATACCCCTTGGCTCTGTTAGTCTGTTACATACTAATGCTACCACTACTTAGTACGATTACTATTACCATTTTTATTTTATTTTTATTTTTGACGGGAGTGAATTTATTTTCATTCTTATTGGCCCTAATGTTTCTGGTAGGATCCAAATGGTGGCTATGGCGGTGGACCTGGTCAGGTAGGATAGCTCTCATAGTTGGATAATTATTTTTCCTCTTCGTATTAAGATGATTATATATCTTTGGATTTTGTTGGGTAACTTTGTTGTATTCTTTTAATCTCTTTCTGTCTCTCTCCCTCAAGATCTCTCTGTTTGTCCTCTCAGTTATTGCTTGGAAAGATCATGAAGCGTGAAGGAATTTTGCTAAGCATCACTCTTAATATTCTTCTTGAACCAAGTAGAAAATAGAAAACATTGATGAAACAAAAGTTATAAAGTGTCTGGCCCTCTTGAGGATTATGGATATGTTTAAATTGTACCAAATGAAATGCTAAAGTAATGTGGACAATATAATTTCCAGTAGTAATATTATTATCTACAGTATTGGTGATAAACGAATGTACTAACTGAAATAGGACAGTGCATGAAATAATAGACGACTGCCTGAAATACGAGTTAGCGAGTTTTTTTACCTTTTAGCTGAATTAACATTGTTTGTAGCTAACACTTAGTCCTTTGAGAGAAGAGAGACTATGGAGGAATGCAAGTATTAGGCATATAAGATAGGGAGAGCCCTAACTTAACCCAAAACCATGGTCAAAGTTAAAGGGTTGACTCCCCACTTATATACCCTTCCACACTTTCATGTGGAACCGATGTGGGATATCATAACAGCAAGCTCCAGTTTGAACCAATGAAGGTTTGCTTTGTGTCAATATCATGTGGATAGTGTTAAATTTCTTTAGCTTTTGATGTATCTCTTTCCTTTTTGAACTTGTACTTGAGCATTACAAATTTTGAACTTTCTTTATACATGACTTGTGCAAAGGAAAATAGAGGAAAGAAAATCTCGTGAAAGAAATGAGTTTTACTGTTCTTATCCTTTCAGAATTTAAATAAACTGAAAAGATGCTTGCTGACTTTTTCTAAATTTCCATGTAAAAATATCAATGAAATTTTCTGCTTGTGACTACTTTTCTACTTTATATCTTTTCCTTCAGAGTGCAACATTATTTTGTGTACCCTGTTTGATCTAGTGCCCCATTATTTCTTCAATGGACGTATTTCTAATGGATTGTTTCCTACTACTTTCAGCTGCCTCATCTGGCAACAACTTATGCTGCTGTCAATTCACTTATTACTCTAGGTGGCCATAGATCTCTGTCATCAATAAATAGGTGGTTAGTCAATTCTATGTTGTACTTTTCCTTTATATAGTGGACAGTATAGACTTATTTTTACATTGCAATTGGGCTTCTACATTTCAGAAAAAAGCTGCACACATTTTTGCTGCGAATGAAAGACACAAGTGGTGGTTTCAGGTGTGACTTACTCCATATGATAGCTTCTTTAAGCGGAGACTAGATTGTCTGCATATTATATAAAAGTTATTTCAGTATATTAAATTTTATAATGGGGCATTTATGGTTCTGGGTCCTGTCCAGTTATCGTCTTTATAGAATTTCCATTTGGCCTCAATGTGTTTTTGTATGTCACGAAGAATTGCCTCTCCTTTTTTTCAGGATGCATGATGGCGGAGAAGTAGATGTCCGTGCTTGCTACACTGCTATATCCGTAAGTCAAAGTTCCATCTAGTATGTATTTAATTCAAATAGATCGCTATGCGAATAATCCTACTCTTGAAATCTTATGTAAATTTTATATAGGATAAAAAGATGTGATAAATATGAGAATATCATCATCTAAAGTTGCATAAGTACCTGTGCTATTGGATATTAGTTATGTTGTAACCTGGGGGACCTATTTATATTTAATTTTATTGTTTCTGTAATTTTAATTTCGGGTTCCAAACTTTTGTTGATAGTTGCATGCATGCCATGCTGCATTAGTGAAGGCTTACAGTTATGTTTTTGTTTGTAAAATATTCTAAGTTCTATAAGCTTGAAAACGTCAAATTTAATTATGCACATTTCATTGATTACATTCTTATTCATTTTAGTATGCTTCTCTTACTATTTTGAGTATCTTGCTTCATTTAGGTGGCAAGTGTTCTTAACATTTTGGATGATAGTCTGGTACAAAATGTTGGAGATTACATCTTAAGGTTTGTTTCCATTGTCTACTGGGTTTTGTCCCTGATCTGAAGCTTATTCATTTTACGTTTCTCTCTGTATTCACTAGGTTTCATTAGTCTGCTTATTTAGATCATATTCATATGCCATGGAGCATATTCAGCTTAATGAAGCATGAAAGATAGTATGTGGTGAATGCATAGGTATCAAGTTTCCATGGTGCTTTCTTCATTAGAATCTCTGAGCACAGTTTTTTAGGCACACTCTCTTGAAAGAATGATAGCCCCAATTTTGCTTGCTATGTAATATGGATTCATTTTCGTACTGAATCTCATTCAATAGCCAGCCTCGTTGTCTCGATCATCTTGTTGGAACTTGGAAGAATCTTTCTAGCACATAAAGAATTTGCCTAAATTGACAAAACGTCTCAAACTAAAACTTGATGGAGGTATTTACTTTGTACAAGACATGAACATTATCATTTTGTTATATTCTTTGGGCACTTGGGATGGTTGTGTCTTCGATTATGTTACTCATTTTTGAGGTTATATATGTCACTACCTCTTGCAGTTGCCAGACCTATGAAGGTGGAATTGCTGGCGAGCCTGGTTCAGAAGCTCACGGTGGGTGAGTACTGTACCACGATAAATGACTTGTATTCACCCACTTCTAGTTTATGTACCTGGAGCAGCTTGCTTGTTTAGGTGCTTATTAATTTGAAGCCCTCTCGGCCTGATCATGTTTTGTTAGGTATACATTTTGTGGTTTGGCTGCAATGGTTCTGATCAACGAGGTTAATCGTTTGGACTTGCCTGCATTAATTGTAAGTATACCCTTTTCCGTTTAGGAGGTTTGATACAAACTTTCTTTTCTTTGCTCGTCTCTAGTGATTTGGCACTGTTCGTTTCCTTCATGTAAAAGTCTTGTTCTTCACTGGCATGCACTGTTGGTTTTTTAGACCCAATAAAAGAAAAAGTAGAAGAAATTAGGTGAACAATGACTTCTATCCTCCTTGAGAGGCCCAGTTGGCGCTGTGATAGTGTTTCCATCTTTGACTAATTGTCGGCTGTAAACACAAGTAATATCTTCATTATCAATTATGTTCCAGAACTGGGTGGTATTCAGGCAAGGGGTAGAATGTGGATTTCAAGGTAGAACAAATAAGTTGGTTGATGGCTGCTACTCATTTTGGCAGGTGAATGAAATTTCTCAGTTTTTTCTAATAATCAAGCGCCATTTAGATAATAGATTCACTTTGTGATACATTACTGCAACCAGGGAGGAGTGGCTGTGATAGTTCAACGATTACATGCGACTGTCAATGAACAACTGGGCCTACCCAACACCTTTAACTATGATTGCAGAACAGATAGTGACCACGATTCGACAAATTCTGATGGAGAACAATGTTCTGAGGGAACCTCTTCCCCTGTAAATGACATCAATGAACCCATGCAAGAAGGTATGCAAAAGTTTGAGATTAGACTATCTCTGGAATATTCTTTTGCCCTACTTTTAGTTATCATAATGGGTTGTTGTTGGTAATACAGCTGCTTTTTGTTCATTTTATATACTTCCTACATCATTACAAGCTATTTTGCTGGTTCTCCTGTGTGAGATCATCTTCGTGAGTTGCACATAATTGCCCATAAATTGATAAAATCTATCTACATTATCAGTTATTTTGTAAATAGAAGAATGGAGATAGACTCTGAAACTCTGTACGTTTTCGAGCTGCCGGTCTGAAAGGCTTTTTGTTTCCCCACAATAATCTCTCACCGTGGCTGAAATTGCTCAGGCAATTATCAGTTATTTTGTACATAGAAGAATGGAGATAGACTGAAACTCTGTACGTTTTCGAGCTGCCTTTCAGCCCTTCTGAAAGGCTTTTTATTTCTACACAGTAATCTCTCACTGCGGCAAATCCGAGCCCAGGTCCATATTTGAGTTGTGCTGCGTAGCCTGATAGAGTTTTGGGCTAAAAATTTATTTTCTTTTATATTTTTCCTTTTCCTTTGTCTCTATTTAAGAAGAAGAAAGAGAAGAAAGAAAAAATCGAAAAATCACAAAAAAGACGTACTCCGAATTTGTGATGGTTTAACCACACCATTAATTTTTTTTAATGAACATGATATTTTTTTTCACCTTTTCATATCCTTGATGCAGGAAAAGCCGATGCTTCTCCTTCGGTAGGGCTGAATAGTTATGGTTACAATTTTATCAAGAGACCCATAGGCATGAGACCTATTTTCCACAGCATGGCCTTGCAACAATATATTCTTCTTTGCACACAGGTATCGAATTCTGATGGTATATTTTTCTCTCGTAGTCTGCCCGAGAGTTGTCAAAAGGAGAAACCCTCATTTTCTCCACAGGCACACAACTGCACAAGTGAGAATATATGATGTATACAAGTGTAATGCATCATTTTGGGAAAATTATTTATTTCTGTTCTCCAAATCAAGGGGTTGTTAGTAAAAATTGAATTAATTTACTGATGAAAATCATATCTTGGACTATAATAAATTTCTAAACTGCTGAATTTAATATCGAGTTCTAATTCGATTTCCGAATTCCCATCTCTTGACGATTAAATGGATTTCTGACATGATGTGGTTGATGTAGGAGGAGGCAGGTTTCAGAGACAAGCCTGGGAAACGTAGAGATCTCTATCATACATGTTATGTTCTCAGCGGACTGTCTATCTCCCAGCATAGCAGTGTAAAAGGAGCTGATTCTCCACCATTGCCTAAGGATATCATGGGCCCTTATTCCAATTTGTTAGAGCCTGTTCAGCCTCTGCATAACATTATATTGGACAAATATTTTGAAGCATACGAGTTCTTTGCAAGATCGTAGGCAAAGATCTAAGGTCTGCAGATTTTAGTTGTATCATGAGATAGTTTCCTAAAATAAGTTTTTGTAGCTCAGAAGTCAGTTGAAAGTTAGAACTATCAAGTGGAACCGGGATAGCTGCAATGTTATTATATAAATTATAAAGTATTTTGAGCAATCCCATAAGTTAATTGGTTAAAGCTGTCCAGGAAGTCGGGAAACAAGTGAGGACGACACCTAGCAGTCTCAAGGTGAAGAGTTTATTACTTTGGGATTTAGAAGAATATGTTATTTCTACTTCGTAAGGTAGGTGCTGTTAATGTAAAATATGTTGCTTTTATGTCAAGGAAATGGTAAGCATTGCGTTGTTATCAAAATTGGGTAGAAAAACGCTGTAATAAGGAAAGCAGAGTCTTTAGACTCTCCCTCCATCTTACTGACTGCACAACTAACTGGAGATAATTTGTTGTTGAAGGCGACTTGTCCAAGAACAGGTGGTTCGTTAATGTTGTGTTCTATGTGAATCTCGGGACTTTGGATCTCATGTGATCGTGGGGCCCATAATACACGAAATGGGTGCTTTCTCGCGCGCCTTCAAGTTCCATGCTTGACTTGATAATAATAGTCCGTATTGATGGGTTGGTTGATTTTAAGAATTCAATGGTGGTCATGAATTCATGAGGCCATGACTTCTAAATGATCGAGGACAATTTTTCATTGGTGATAATTGATAAATCTAGACTCTAGATTATTAAAGGGACCAAGACTGGATGATATTTGGCCCACAGAATTTTTCGTCGGGATTTGATCCACATAAATTTCAAACCAGTATCTAGTATTTCTAATCACCTGACGGTATGACACATTTAGTCAACAGTCCACTCACCAATGTTCTTACCGTGAACGCCTGTTTGTTTTTCCTAAATTTAAACAGTCGAAACCCGTGTCCCACCCGCCGCCCTCCCAGAAAGTAGAGAAAGGCCGATAGTTGGTGGATTCGGGAGTTAAAATCTCGGGATAAATTTACCACATGTTAAATAAAATATATATAAATTTTGATGGACTCCGGGCATGTTTTAACATGTGAACATCTCTCAGGAGTGGGAGTTGACTGTTGAGAGCCAACAAGTATCAAGTTAGAAAAGACGAAAGACCAGCAAAAGTCACCACTCTCATGCCATTGGACCAAACTCACCAAATCCAGACCACGAAAAAAGTAGGCAAGAAAATGGTGAACTAAAAAGCATTATCATCAATCAATCAACACAGGGAATTCGGAAATTGAAAATGGACAATCAAGATAGACGAAAATCACCCCCCGCCCCCGCCCCCCCTACAGTTTCGCCCCCACTAAATGTTACTGCTCCAAACACTTCCCCGCCTTACAGTGGAGAACACATATCACTCTCGCCGCCGCTGGCTTCTCCGGCGAACTCACATCCCGACTCTTACTCCTCTCCCCTCCACTCCAAACAAGACAGTGGAGATCACATCTCACTGTCACCTGCACGTTCTTCACTTTCCTCCGATCAATACTCTGTAATTCATAGCCATGGTTCCTCCCCGGAAAATACAAAACCTCACTCGCCGGAAAAGAGGCCTCCGCCGGCGACTGTGCACAAGGATGTATTTAAGGAGCCCGTGGAGGTGGTGAACAGGGTTGTATTGGAGGATTCTATGGCGATTGTGAAAGTGACTGAATTTGTGGAGGAACCTGAGGCGGTGGCGGCGAAGACCGATCCGGGTGGGGTACACGGCGGAGGAGTGGCGGAGGGGGGCGGAAGTGGGCGGCGGAGGTATACACCTTCTCAGTCGATATTGAGGAGGCGTAAAAGAGAGAAGATGTTGAAAAAGGCTGCCTTGGGGTTCAGGGTTTTCGGGTTCTTGTTTTGCTTGATATCTTTTTCAGTAATGGCAGCTGATAGAAATCAAGGCTGGGCTCTTGATTCTTTTGAACGTTACAAAGAATTCAGGTAAATTCGATTATAATGAATGACTAATTAATTCTTGGAACTAGTTCATAATATTGAATTTGATGAAAAATCATTTTGAAGTTGGGAATTGGTTATTTTTACAGGTACTGTATGTCTGTGAATGTGATAGGATTCGTGTATTCGGGAGCTCAGGCATTCGATTTATCGTATAATTTGGCAACCGGAAAGTATGTTGTGCAGCAGCGACAGCAACTTCGCCATTACTTCGATTTTGCATTTGATCAGGCAAGTTTTAAGTGTTTTATCATACATTGCTTATGTTCTAGTGTTATTTCTAAGTGGATAATTTAACTAATTATTTGCACTTTATGGACAAGGTAACCTTTTTTGGTTGAATCAAACGTTTTCTTCTTGCTTATGATAACTTTAAATGACTTTTGATTACAGGGGACCATGCGTTGATAATTTACTTTTCTCGTTTTTAAGTGGATGAATTCCGCGTCTCATAACAATCATCATGATTCCATTGTTACAAATACCATAGTTTTGTTGATCATCAGAATTTAGAAGTTAGAACTACCATAATAGCGAGGAATATCACATCACAAGAATCTCTTTATGTAGAATTCAATATAGTATTTGACGGTTGATGCTCGTATCTACCGAAGTTGGGTTGATGTCAAATTATTTTTCAAATTAAATTCATTTTTTAGTCTTGCTTAAAAGACGATTCTTATGGTATTGTGGGCCCCATTCCGGTGATTTTTCCATGGAATAAACTGTGGTAAGGAAATAACCGATGGACCATCTGTCTCTAGACTACTTTTTGCTAACATTATGTTCTTTTCCTCCCACTTAATCGCCCTACTCTGCGAGTATGTAATCCAGCATTTACAGTTTGAAGAAAAGCACAAAAATTACTAGCACTAGTGCTTTAAAGCAAAGGTTTTCTGTTTTTTTGTGAGCCAAGTAAAGGGGGCAATTTCTTGAAGTGAGAAAGGCGAAACGAAAAAGTGAAAATACAGAATCCATCCACCGCCCTTATCTTTCAAATTTAACGCCTATATTTTGTCTATTCTTATGTTATTGTCTTACTTTTCATGATTATGGCAAGTAGTCTTTTAACTCTTTGCGTTTAATTTATTCTATATTTTTATTCATTCGCGATTTTCTTATGCCTGGAATAAGCAACGATAGCCCGATTGACCTGAGTTAGTCTTCAATCTCACAGCGTTTAGTAATAGATCAGAAGCTTTGACTTCCTATTGCCTGATTTGTATATTTTTTAAAACTGCGGTTGGAGATTTACGAGATCACTTATGGTTGTTATTCGTGGTGGCAGATAATTGCTTATCTTCTGATATCGGCTTCGTCATCAGCAGCGATCCGGATTGATGATTGGCAATCCAATTGGGGAAAGGATACGTTTCCAGATATGGCAACGGCTTCCATATCGATGTCTTTTCTTGCGTTTGTTGCCATAGCTTTTAGTTCTCTTATATCTGGTTATGCTCTTTGCACATCCAAATATGTGTAGCTTTTTTGCCTCTTACCTCCAGAATTGTAATAAAATTTCAGGATTTATTCGTATATGTTGTCCTAATTGTATATGAGTATATGTCTATATTTGAATAATATCGAATTTTTGTTTGGATTTATACACACAGGCCAGAGCAGCATCAAGCATGGGAGTTTCAGGATTTTGTTTTGAATGTGCCAAGATCTTCAAATTAATTAATCGGGATTCAATTAATTCAATGACGTATGTCTCGGTTGGATTTTGGGACATGAATACTCAACCACTCCATACAATACCATATGACAAAATAGGAGTGATTTTGAGTAATTTATATAGGACTCTAAATTTTAATACAATTAAATATGCATAATTATTCATGTACTGTTGAACACAAACGGTACTGAAGAGCAACTCGCAAGTCAATTCCAGTCTTCATTTACTAGTATCATTAATTTGTAAAAAACTTAAGATAATTATAATGATTTGAATTTTCAATATATATGTATCAAATTTTGAATGACTAGATAATCTAACTAGAAACTATTTAAATAATGAGTTTTGATAATATATTGTTGATACGTTCGTAAATTTCACTTTGCTAGGTGGGCTTAGAAGAAATGGGCCGTGTCATCATATGATGGGTTGGGCCAAAATAATAAAAGTAAAGATTGAGATGGATAAAGATGGAAGCTTACCGAGGTGCTCATAACAAAGACAAGAAGTAAGCTCGATAACCAAACATATAAAAGCCTCACGAATCACCTAACGGAGTAGCTAACAAATAGATGGACAAGAAGCTCGCAAGCATAGCTGAAGAAGGGACAAGTGGACGAAGTCCACCACTATCCATTATCCTCTAAAGTAAGGAAATGATCCCCACTACACACACACCAAAAAACGTCCAAGAGGCATAAGAGAGAGGGAGAGGACGGTCACGACTCACGAGGGTATTAATACTCATTGATGTACAAATATAAACATATATGCAATTCTACATATTTTTGTGTATGCTAAGTGTATTTTCTCTCAAAAGAAGGGCAGTATTCAATAAATAAAATCCCTCCTTCTCCTTGCTTATATCCATTTATTTACAGCATTAGCGTGTTCATTTTTTAACATAATTGTGTTTACAGCTTCACGATTTCTTGGCGCAAAATTTCGACCCGCATGAATTGGTAACTACAAAATATCGTTATACATAAATAATCACTATTACTTATTCATGATATTATTTTATTTTATTTTTGACGCTAAAATTATAGATCATTATTGTGTTTTTTTTTTTTCCAATAAAAGGATACACTCTTTTCATAATGTTCTAGGCCCCAAACCAACTACTCTCAAAAAGCCCAATAATTGACAAATCATAATTATCGGGCTTATGTTGATCCTGGCCCAATTAACAAAAGCCCAAGACTATCAGATATTGGGTACGACCGTACAAATACAATCGACTCTTCCTGCACCCAGGCTTTGATGGACTTGGGCTAGCGCCATATAAAAAGCCCGGTGTATATGAATACATGCATTTCGACATTTCAGCTTCAGTTTAAAAAGAGAGCTCATTTCTACTTCCGTACATCGCGCGAAAGATCGACGCTCAAAAGTTTTATCAAATCTCACAGACACCTCAAATCTCTACAGTTCACGATGCTCCGGTTCGACTTTTCTTGTATTTCATCATCTGATCGTACTAATCACTTAGTAGTTTTAGAGCTGAAACTCCTTTTTTTGAGGTGTTTTTCTTCATTTATGGTGATTGAATGATTATTTAAACTGTGAGTATCACGAATTTCAGCTATACAAGCATATGATGGAGACCTAAGGCTGTTTTGCAGATGTACGGCGGATTTGTTCCGGAGGTCACAGTTTCCGGTTTACAGGTAAATTTCTATAATCTTTTAATAGGCAAGTCTAATTACAAATGTCCAGTGATTTAGCTTATCTACTGTATTTTTTCAATTATATATCGGCTGGTGTTTTGGTGATATGATCGAGTGTATAGTTAGTGTCAATAATGCAATTATCATGTAGCTTCGCTCCTTTTTTCTTGTTTGTTGTATGTGATCTAGCGCCGCTCCTCTTTTTGTGCTTGTTCTGTGCGTGTGTAATTGTGTATGCCTATAAATATTACAGGTAGACGCTGGAAATTATGTGTGACAAACAAACGAATATGATTATTGTTGTAAATACATGGTAGGGGTGGGATCATGAGGATGCACAATGGTTTATGGTGGAGAAATGTATATATCACCGTATTTTACCTCCCGTAATTTTTGCTAAGAAACTATTGTAGTTAGTTCACTTGGATTGATCTAATAAATCAATACTTTTTAACATATAGCTGTGGAAAACTGGTGAAGGATATATGGTAACTTTCTGTGCATACATCTCCATTATCTTGTGGTGCTTGCATAAACATGCACAAAGAAATAAGTGCCTCTACCTACTTGTAAAAATTCTGTACCTATTGGTATTTGAAACAAGGAATCAATCTCATGAGCAGATGAATATATGCTATATACTGAGGCGGATCTCCTTGGGATACTTATAAATTACAAATCAGGTTTTTGTAGGTTTATTTAACTTATTTTCTTGAAGGACAAAGTGTCATAATATTACATTTTACATTCAGTTTGATAGATATGCCTGAGTCAGGTTGTTCAAAATATCAGAAGGAAAGAACTAAAAGAATTAAAAAATTCTGATCAAGGAAAACATGATCACGAATGCGCAAGATACCAAATGTAGTACACATCAAGCATTTACATTGTATTTTTTACAAATTATAAGCTTAAAGGATTATTTTCTTTTTGTATCATACAAATCATATTAGTTGCAGATCTTGTGTCGTACTTAGAGTGATTTAGTAAATTTCTTGGAATTGTAAAAGCTAATGGAAAAGCATAGTCCAAAGATAAAAATTGTGCTGCAGAGTATCTATCCACTTCGGTGTAAGTGAATAAGAAGTGAAAATGATACAGTTTTCAGTGATTCAGAAAGAAAAGTAAACTAGCGTAATGTCAATAACTTGAGTAAGGTTCTTTTTCGTGTCTTTATAGAGATCAAAATTCTAAAGCTAGAGCTATTTTAGTTGTTTAACAAGGCTTTAGGCAAGTTCTAAAGCTTATTTAGAACTCGAGTTGGTTGGCCTTTAATCAAAAGAGGTCTAGCTCTGCTAAACCGACTAAAGTTTGGTTTGACATGTAACTTTCTTAGTCTGGTAGACTGAGTATTTAAATTGGAAAGAAAAAAATAACCATCTTGATCCAAAAATTAATGCTTGGTTCACGGTGCAAATATACATCAAAAGATTCAAACAGCAAAATTCACTTAACTGTAATACATACTCAAATTTACAATGTAGTGGACAATGGTCACTTTCATGTTCATGGAAGTACTTTGGGACATAGAATGATGGTATTCTTTCTATACCATTTATCTCCAAAGAAAATAAACTTGCCAATTAATTGCTCTCACTAAATAAAACTCATGAAATGTCATAGCAATGGCTGTTATTGTAACTTATATTACTACATAAACCCGTTGGTAAAAATTAATTCAAAATGCATTAATAAGTTTAGTAAGCATATTCTATTGGGTGGACAAATGTTTATTTTTATTTTTTGGCTATCATGCTAGTACTATGTTGCCCAATTCAGAGCAGTTAACTCCATAAGAATGTATTAGCCTCTTTGAATACTTCAGACTTCTTCCTCACTTGAGCTTGGCTGCTTTATTTATCTAAACACCAGCAATAATAATCCGACCTTGATAGTTCTAACATCTTTTCCGGGGTCATTTTCTCAAGCTCACTTTGCCGCCCGGATGCAAAATTGTTCCGATTTTGTGTGTCTGAAGCCAAAGGATAGTTTTCCACCTTATGAGCTTGTGATCTCATTCTCATATACAGCCTCATTGCTGCGACACAGTCTTCATAGGGATCTTGTATGCCAGTTTGAATGTCATATCTATTTGCACAGAACATTGACTCTCTCAGCATTATTTCTAGTTAAATGACAAAATATAAGTGAAAGATACTTACCCAAGGTATGCTTTTGTTAAATATTTCAGCGAGTTGCTGAGCTTGCTTGTTTTCATCAATGGAGGATATTTTGCTGTATCCCTGAAGAAAGAATTACTAGATTAGTGGTACCGTTGGAAAAATATTTTATTCATAAGATAACTTTGAATTATTATTTTTTGCTTGATGACACATTAATAATTTAGTTCTTAATTTAGAAGACCTCAAATAATCATTGGGATAAAACTTTATCAGACAAAAGCCTTTAACACTATGCTGGCTCAGCTTAAAAGAGCTTGCCTGATCAGTACTGTTGGATACTCCACTTCCAAGCATTTCAAATCATGATCTAGTCCATGGCCTATAAGGATCCTAGCTTTTCCACCTTTAGAACGGATCTGCCATATTGGTTCACCATTGCATAAGTAGTCTTGAATCTTTCGCTGAATTTGCTTAAGTGGCATTGCATCTCTCAAAAATTCTTGTCGTATACCGGTTGTTTCATACCTGAAAACAAATTAAAAAATCATAGTTAGTTTGGATCTATTGGTTGATGTAATAATTTATGTCTACCAGAAATTTCGTTACCTATAGTTTGTAACTGGAAGGTGTGGCTTGACATATGTCTGAAAGATGATCTTTTCATTCTCATCAATGAGGCAAACCCTTGCACAAAGATCCAAGGAGCCATCACTGCCACCGCCAACCATTTTGCAAGCAAGTGAAACCACTTTCCCTCTGCTATTATCAATCCTCAACTCATCTTGAATGCCCAAGTTAGCCATTCGGTAGAGCAAACCCTAAACCGATCAAGAATAAATTTTACATAGATGTAACACAAAGATGAGAGTGTGTAGAAAGATAATATCATCAAGTTTGATTGGTGTACATTGTTTCCACGTGAGAATTGGCATTTCTCTCTGTGAAGCTGAAGAGCGTATCGGCTATTAAGGATAACTAAACAAATGTCACACCCTTGTTCCTTGAATATTCTTTCACATTCTGCCTTTGGCAGAGGTCCTGATAGAGGAAACGACCTTATGTTAGAATGTTATTTTTGAATGAACAAAAAACATGATAAAATATCTAGAGACTGGAAGAATACCTATGAGATGCTCCCTGAGAGATTCAAATGAACGGCAATGCTTTTGACAAATTCCACACTTGGGTTCATGATTTGAATGATATGATACCCTCATATGTTCAACCAGATGCTCCATTTTGTTAAACTGTCTGTAGCATGCAGCACACTTGTTCCTGAGCATCAAAAGAATTAGCATACATGTCATGGCTTGTATTCACGTCTATTAGAGCAAGATTATCATATGTGATGTATTAGCTGCATATTAAAAGTGGCTGTCATTGCATGAAACCAGAAAAATACCTTAGATTCTCTGAAGACTCGTACCTGCTGTCCATGATTAAGTGATTGTAGTCCTCTCAAATTGGTGCAGAACCTGAGAGCGTGGATCACTTCCAAAAGAAATGAAAATGTGAAGGTTATTTATATTTGCTGGTGGGAAGGTTTGAAAGATTCCTCAAGGCCATTAGTTACATGTGTTTTGGTGTCATCTTCTCTAGAATTAACCTGCTAGGATGAACCACAAGAGGCTAACACAAAAAACATTCGTGGTCATCCAAATTTCTTTGGGTCCCACAATTTGAGCTGCAAGAATATTTCCATGCCACTGAGTCCCATCATCTCCTCCCTCCCTCTCACATCCGGGTTTGGCAACTTGCCCTTGTTTGTTGATTTAAGTATGGCCATCTGTATGCCACTTCCTTTCTTTTTTTTTCTCTTTTTTTTTTTTTTTGTCTTTGCTCATATGGGTTTAATATCATGGTAAGTAATTGGAGAAGTGAGTATTTTGCAGTCATTATAAAAAGAAAATAATAAGTGCGTCATTTATGATTTTACAGTAAGTAGTTCATGAATTTGGTTGATAGTATGTAATCCTCGGCAGTTTGTTTAAACATTAAATCTTTAATTTCATGTACTTTTTTCGTGCCATATCCAGGCTTACTTTACAGTAGCACTACAGATAAGGCATGATAAGATTATTTGTGCTGTCCAATCTGAAATAGATATGCTAAAAAATCCATATATGTATGCTTTGCAATTGCATTCTGCTGTTTGAAGCCTGTTTTTGATCCTGTGTGATGTGCATTTGCAATGTTCTGATGCAAAGCTTATCACAATTATGGACATGTTCTGATGCAAAGCTTATCACAATTATGGACATTATATTGAACAGAATGTGCATTTATATCTTTTTACTACAGATAATAGAAAAATGCAAGTTGAGTATTAGAGATAAAAGCTATATCTTCATTCAAAGAAGGTTTATCTTTATCTTTTCGGCAAAAGAAATGGAGGCTGGAGATAAGATATTCAACCAGCTGATAGCAGGTAGTCTTTTCTGTCTTTTACTTTATGTTTGCTGTTTTTAACAGTGTTTATTCCTGAAACAAGCAAAGGAGAAACCATTAAGAGAATTGAGTTTGACCTGGGAAGTATGGGAGGACTATCTTTTGACTGAAGTAGGGCCAACATATTAAAATATCCCTTTGGAAAAGACATTCTTAGAATATAAGGATTCTGGTCCACCGCCATTTTACTGTACTGTTTGGAAAGTCAAACCAAATGTCTTGTCTTAGGGATCTGCCGAAGTTACACAACCTTAAGTTAGAGGGTGTTTGCCTAAGCTTCCTTAAAACATTTCATATGATCAACCTTAAGTTAGAGGGTGTTTGCCTAAGCTTCCTTAAAACATTTCATATGATCTTACTTACAATGAAGGCATAAAACTATTCTAATGAATATAATGAGAAAATATCATTTGGTGTGGTGGATAGTTCATAATACACATAATTTACCTGGTTGTGGGAAGTAATATGTGGGAATTATAAGCAAATTTGCATTTTATCTAGAGATGACCTAATCTATTGGATTCCAAATGCAATATTATCTTTACACTTTTAATAAAATGACCTGCTAAAGTTGGTATATTGAATTGTAAATTCCAACCAACACGTGTATACCTAAGAGAGCCTCGTCTTGCTTGGTTGTATATCAATCAAGTGAATATGCGAAGAAGAAAGGAGAGTAGAGGGTCAAATTTTAGGTGACATAGTGAGTATTTACGTGAACATTCACAAACGCATCTTCTCCCCTCTTTTGGTTCCAACACTTCAAAAAGATGCTGCAAAAGGGAAAAAGCTTATGATTCTTCAAACCTCAAAATGGTCAAAGGTGATAGAGATGCACGTGTGTGTGGACAACTACGTGCACTCTCCGGGAACTAAATTAACTGGAAAGTTGCTTATTATTTCAATCATGTCATGGATATTCCAGTACATACTGGATTTTCTGAATTATTTCTTGATTTCTTGTGAAGAAGATAGCTTTTTGTGTTGAGATTGGTCCATACATGATACATGTGAGTAAGAAAATGAATCATGTCTTTTAACTACTGCATGAATATTTGAGGACTGCATCAACTTTTAAACATTTTGAGTTCGCTAAAAGCTCTAAAATAGACTTGGTTTATGTGGCCTTTGTAGGGTTGTGATTGGATTAATACAATTTGATATAGTAGATGATACTTTCAAATCTTTAATAATGATTGTAAAATAATTCAGTATTTAACCACTTCAAGTCAAATAGTAATTTTTTGTTTTTTCTGGTAATTACTTCAATCCATATACAGTCTAATACATTGATAAAAATGTTAACATGATCATATTTAAGAACATGAACATTGTGTACGTACAAATTATTACTTTTTCATGTGTGCTTATCATCTCTAATTAACTGATGAGGTCTATCAGAACATTCTTGTTTTGTGGACAAATTGTATTATGGGACCATACGAAATGTTTTTCAGATTTTGCTAGAAAATTGGTCGAAAGAACTTTCTTATTTTAGACCTGTCCTCGTTTCCTTGAAGAATAACAATGGATGATGAGGTATTTGAAACTTAGAATCCAGCGATAATCCAATAAGAATTGCGTATCTCAGTCCAATTTCTTTTCATACTTTGGTAAAAGGGAAAATAAAATAAAATAGAAAGTAACTGAATAATGGTCGATTGGTCATGGATGGAGACATAATTAAGAAATCATCGAGGTCAAATTTTGACCATGCTGCTTTTTGTACTATATCTGCTTGAGCCACAAGTGAAGTCAAACTGAATAGAAAAGTTACCCCTTTCCCAAAGGGTGAAGATGCTCTCATGACAATGACGAGGGATGAGAAGCATATTTCTTTTTTACTTTTATTTATTTTCTTCGTCTTATTGTTATTATCTCGAGATGAAAACCATGTTAGAGCAATATCCTTTCATCATTTGATAGTTTAAATTATAAGATGGACTTATTTTCAATTAAAATTACGATTACTATCCTTATGTGCGTTGGATTCTCACCAACTCTTTTGTATGGTTAATTGGTTTCACTTTGTTGAGGTTTTTATGGCGTAATCAAAAGCTTGATAGATTAGCACTCAGAGTTCTTCTGCTCTGGAGGACATAGGGAAGCATGTTTGAAGATGCGTGTGGGTGAAAAAAGAGTCGATCATGATGGGTTGAGTGATTTTTATCGTTTTAATCTCATCATATAAATGGTTATGATAGTCAACTATGGGTGTGTGCATGTTTGTAATTAGTTTTTTTTTTGTGTGCGTGTGAACTTAGTAATTTAGATAATATTTTTGCGGAACATTTGGTTGATGTTAAAATAAACATCATATTAACTTTTAGAGTTCATCGAAGTTTTTCGTTTAGGCTTGTGACATATCAACTTACTCGTTTCCACACACGGGAAACAGGGAGAAAGAAGAGTAGGCAGTAAAGATTCATATCGTTAACCTAGGAGAGCATATTATAAACCTTTTAAATTATATGGTATTAAAGAAATAACGGCCCAATATTTGGTGTAATTAATAAATCAAAGGGCAATGTGACATTTTTTATTATTTTTTTTAGTTGGATGAATTGAATTTATATGTGCATGAACTTTTTATTTTATTTTTATTATTAACTATATCAGGACTTACTGTCTAACCATAAGTTTTGGGTAAAATGAATATGATATTCTTGTTTCTCAATTTATAAGAGTTCTCAATGACTTCAACTTTCCAATAACTAATTTATGCTAACTATGATTTTTCTTTTTCTTTATTTTATTTGGTGCGTGCATTAAACATTGAGTCAAATCTCAAAGTTAAATAATGCACGCGGACTTCTCGATGACATTATTCAATTCCGAGCTGAGTTGATCAGAATGGGATTATCCTATCATTTCTTAATGCATGGACTTAGCACCAACCTGATTGAGATAGTAGGACCTATATATCGGAGTATTAGTTGTGAACTAAGTATGATAAAGGCCAATTAACCATAATTACAAATGGGCGTTTAAAGTGCAGCCATTATCACCATCTTTCATTAATTTTAGAAATAGGGTTAGTCATTGGGACATCCCCCTCCCTCCCTTGAGTCAAAAAAAGATAGCATGTACCTACTATTTTCATCTAATTATACTTATATTTGGATGAGGTTATAAGCTTCTCAAAATATTTAATAAAATACTTATAAGTTTGTAAGCTCTAAAAGAACTGTCTGGATAATTTTTTGGGAGGAGTTTATAAGCTCTCAAATAAGATACTAAAAACTTTATAAGACAAAATCCAAAATTATTTAATAAGATCCGCAAGAAGTTTCTTTAGTCTGATCATTTTTAATTATATAATTGTCATTACACTTTATTAAACTTTAAGATTTTATTTTACTCATACACTTAAAGGACTTATTTTTTTAAAAAAATTATTCTCATAAGTAAGATCTTATAGAAGGTTTTAAATAAATTTAGCTGAACACACTCTTGATCACAAGTTATGAGTAAAATTCCATTTACCCCGTGATAGACCTTATTCTTCAAAAGCCCCCTGTGATATAAAAATTCACAGAGCACACCCCCTATGAAAAACATAAAGGAACAATCTATCCCTCTACGCGCGCCACTTGCCCTATTTGCGAATGGTTGTAATTTTTTTGTCGTTAAAAGATTAATATACCCCTAATCTAAGACCGTTGATCTGATAAGGTAAAATTTGACGGCTCATATTAAACACCTATTTATTTAATTACTTTTACATATAGTTTTCAATTTTAATTTCATAAAAATATTAAAAACATATATAATATATAGTGTGTAGATATATATTTATATGTAAGTATACCTCCGTCAACTTTCATCCACCCTCCACCGCCTATCCTCCGCCTACGCCGTCGGCGCACAACCACCGTTCTTCTCTCATTGTGGCGTCGATTAGAATAGGGGGAGAGATGCCTCCCCTTTGCAATAAATCTGTATTGCATAGGGGAGAGATTCACTCCACCCCTCTCCCCCTCAACGACCACCTCTTTAAAGAATCTACATCAAAGTTATACAGCGTGGTGGGTTGTTGGTGGCAGCACAACATTGCAGGTGGTGGTGGTGGTGCATAGGAAGTGAAGGTGGTGGTGGCGATTTGCATGTATGAGGTGAAGGTGGCGACGGTGGTAGTGGTTTGCAGGTTTGTAGTTTCTGGGGAGAAGGTGGTTGGGGAAGAAGAAGGGGGAAAAAGAAAATAAAAAATTAAATTAAAAATAATTATAAAATAAAAGGATTGTAACCACTTATGCAATTAATGACCTCAGGAAACTCACAAGTAAAATGAGGGAGCGAGCCCCATCGGCGATTGAGAATAGCGTGGACTCGCAAGCCAAACGAGCCATGATTGTTGAAAAGTTGATTTTTCTATTTATTTTAAATATGTGACAAAAATTGACCAAATCCGGTATTTCCAGTGTTAAAAGAAAAGAAAACATATTTTCCAGGGGTGGTATTGGTACTATATCCACATCATTAGTTAATTTACAACACCAAATTGATAATTTATGCAGCCTTTCGGCAGGCACACCAACTCTTGTGTCCCTAATCACCAGTCTTAGGTCCAAATTCAGCACATTATCGGTTTTGAAGCGCAATAAAATGCTGATTTGATCAAGTGGGATTTAATATGGGGGTGGGATATATATTGTAGATTCGTGCTAATCATGTAATTGCTATGTTAGGAAGATTTTGTCATGTAATGCGTTTAACATTACGTATTCTCCTACCTAATTCGTCTTTTCAAATCGAGATAGTGGGTGCATACAAAATTAATTATATGATAATAAAGCTTTAGAGTTTAGACTAGTCATATATATATATATATATATATATATTATTTTCCATTGGACTTGAAGTAAAAGAATTTGGTTTTTAGTGTCTGAGCTTTTATTTTTATTATTTTTGTATTGATACTTAAGTCGAATTATTGTCATTAGCATCGACCGACTAAATCATAATTCATACATATTTATCGAACCTACCAAAAGGAGGATAAGGATTATTTAATTTTGTGTCATTGAGATTAGTAATCAAGGCCGGGTTCAAAAGACGCACCCACCCACAATATTCCGAGCCCAGGGACCCAACCACCGAGCAAGAGGTGGCACCTTCGGAATATACTGCGGTTACGATTATAATTATTAGCTTTTATTAATAATATTTGGTAGCAATTATTAGTTCCGAGTAAAATTATGTTAGTTAAGTACGGCGTGAAGAGTTGTTACCTATGATAAATGAATACGGAACGAGACGATATGGGTATGAAATACCTATAATTATTGCTATATATATTTGTTGACATAAATTCACTTCTTTAATCTTTGTTGTTTGTTTAATTTTTAAGTTTTGATTTTTAACAAAAGGTCAAAAACATTATTTATTTTCTTATTTAAGTCCAAAAAGTATTGTATAGTATTAAAACATACTTTGTCTAGGATCCAATGTATGTTGTATACTTCAAGTTTTGTATCAAATATAGTATCTAAATTTTTTTTTTCTTTTTATTTTTGGACTCTTCAAAAATGTGTTGGATATGATATCCGAGAGTATCTATATCATATACTGGTACAATACTGAACGAAGTCATTTGTAAGAGTATTCGTGCATCACAGCTTGCTTCTTACGCGAACTTATTTTCTCATTAGGGTCTTCTATTTCAGTTCTCTATTTCATCTCGTTTTCTAACTTATATAAACTGACAAAGTATATACAATGTTTTTATACAAATGCATCGATATTAAATTATGAAATGCAAAATGAGATGTAATACAAATTAAAAGAGAAATTCCAAGGTGTGCTTTATAGTAATTTTTTAAGAAAAGGAAATCGATAACTTGCTAATAAATTCAGTAGATGTTTCTATGTTGTGGTGGATGCTGACACTTAGAGAATTTTTTAGTCTATAAAGGGGACAAATAAGTAAATAGATTAGGGTGAATGGATATGAGATCTTATATTGATCAGCTTAGCAGTCATAGCATCATGTGATAGTGTAATACCTTAGCAAGGAATTTTATACACTTTGCTTCTAATGCAAAGTTGCTTCCACCTTGAAATTATATGAAGTTGATTATGTATAAATAAAGATTGGATCTTCTTTTCATAGAAGAAAGTCTGATAAGATTAATCGAGAAAAGCGTTATTTAGCATGTTAAAGAGTTGTGAGCAATTTAAGCTTTTTTTCACACGTTAATGAAACAAAAAAAAAAAAAAAAGCGTTATGAGTGAATCAAGTAATTAAAGAATATTGAAGATAATATTAAACATAAAAAAATATATTATTTACGTAGTTTGACAAATAATTGTTTACTTTCACAAGCATAATAAGTAGTCTTTATTGATATTATATTTAAGAATTACAAAATACACACATATCTATATAATTGAATTTAGGACTGCAAAATCAATACAAAATCGAGCCGAGGGTTGCACCCAATGTAACGAACCAATCAAAAACTTTTGTATGGCAACACACAAGTCAAAATTATCATAAATATGGGAAGCAATTTACTGAATTTCCAAATCTAAATTTGTTTTTCCATCTAAGCTAACAATCTAGTTTTGTTTTTTGTTTTAGAGGATAGATTGTGAACTCGTAAAGACTTTTATAGTTATAGTTAATTTGAATTTTGTGTTGATTATTGAGATGAAAAGAACCGCCCGCCCCCCAAGGCTCTTGAGTAGACTACTCTCCTTTCCTACATTGAATAATCATTCATTTGTAATATGAATCTGTTTCTGGATAAAAACAAATTGAATAAGGAAGAGCTAATTCGGTTAACTCAAGCCTCGTGATAATTCTCCACTTAAAATTATCTAACACCCCCGCATTCGAATTCGATACGCTAGACGATGGTTCAGACTTTAACACTTCGACGTGTTGTTTAAAATCGTTGTTCGGACCGCAATTAATGAAAACAGATAGGAAAGGAAGATACACGTTCAGATATAAATTTATCTACCAAATACCCAAATCTGATAAAACGATAAATATTATACCTCCATATTGATCCCCAATCGGTGTCTTTAATTAACTCTTAATTATCGATTTCGAGTATGAAAAACGGTGAATCGAAAGCCTCAAGTCAAGATAAAATTAACCTATCAAATACTTAAATCTGAAAAAGGGTAATTTATACTTCCATGAGAGTCTTCTATCGTGATAATTACAAATAAACTGCGGATACAAGCTTTGTAGCTGAATCCCAGTAATTCTTGACAAGCAACTATTACATTATTCTACGGCTACTCCTAATTTACGCTATGAACTACTCCTACATTACGCTATAAACTACTCCTAAGACTAGAGCTAATTCTAAGAGAATGAAAATGTAGAAGTTGTGATTCTGATGATCCCTCTTTTTTCCTTCGTCTTGGCCACCTATATATCTTGGCCTTGGGGAACCCACATTCTTCTTTTTCGGGAACTGCCGTGAACTGCCTCCAACTGTCTCTTTCAAAATTCTCAACTTGGCGCGTCTTCCTTTAATGCAGACTATTGACTTTTGGACTCTCTTTATTTTTTCAGATTCGATTATTGGGTTTTTATTAAATCAACCTATATCTTGTCATCTTTTGAATTTAATAGGCCTTGTCTTATTTATTTGTGGGCCTAACTTTCTTTTTTTCGAATTTCCCCAATTTGGGCTGTTTGGGCTTTGTACTTCGGAAACCCAAATTATTTTATAGTGTAAACAGAATAAAAAAAGACGTGATCCTTAAAAAAAATTGAGATTTCAAATCGACGTAATATTTTACATATACACAATATATTGAATTATAAATTCAATATAAATAATTTATAATTATCTCGAGTAGCCTGAGTCCCGCCAAAAATCACTCCCATTTGAATGGTCCCAATGTATAAAAGCTGTCAATTACATTTTACAGCTTGTTTTCTAAGATGTGGAACGGGCCCTCAATCGTTATCCAAATTCAGTTCTAATAGTCCCCCAAACGCCTTATAATCAAGTGTAACGAGCTCTGGAACAATCATAGGTGACAAGCAATCACCGCGTGACAGCTCAGATAACATTCCACGTGGCAGAATGTAAGTGGATATACCGCCTTGCTCCCATCATATTCGTTGCAGCAGATCTGTAACGGGCATTTTACTCATTGAAAAGCCATTAATGGCGCACCAAGTGGCCAGTACTAAACCTAAAGCTGCTTATGGATTAGCCTACGTTTTTCTAACTCTTATTGAATGAAAAGGCGAAAAATGTGTACTTTTCCTTATTGATTGTTCAACACTACATAGTACATATGACTTAAGTGCATTTTTTATTTTATATACTATATATTTAATGAACTTAAGAAAGTTTACAATATTAGAAGTTTAAATATGGCCTAAAAATCAAGCATTTAATGTTGTATCATGCTCGTACATTCAGTATATTCGGAGTAAAATTTAAGTATTGTGTTTGATGAACTTTAATCCTTAGAATATGGGCACATGTGGAATTTCGCAAGAGAAAGGCAATATAGATGACTTAGCAATTTATAGGTGTGAAGATCAAAGATGACCATCTTAGTGCCTTAACTAATGAAGCCAAGACCCATGATCCATTAGTTTTTCGTAGAAATATATCTCATTTTCATATTTTGGGGATGGACCATTCATATTTTACTACTTTACTCTCTCAATTTTCGATAATGACTTATTTATCATGTTGCACAATGAACTCGACTTTCTCGAGCATGTTCCTTGAGAAATTGGGCATGACTGACAATTTTGACTCTAACTTCTTCTACATTAGTATTATTTATTTATGTTGATTTTATATTAAAGGAATTTGAAAAGACTATGGGAAATAAAATAAATGGAGCATGCAAGAGATAGAAAATAAAATATAAACAAAAAAAAAGTAAAGTGGAGGAGATTAAGATAGTTGCTCTAAAAGTGTCTTTCAGGTGTACAATATATAACTATAACTAGGTGATATGATTTTGTTGGTTCCAGTGTAACACAAATATTTGTTAATTACAACAAATAAAATAAAAAAAACGAAAGAAAAGACAAAAAAACGCGGAAAAGAATATGTGAAATATCGGCGGTTGCAAACCGGTGGTGGCATTAGAGGAAGATGATAAGTCTCCTTCATGCCTCAACATTACAACTTCTCTGCACCCCACCTATACGTACACAATTATATAGATATATATATATATGTATATAATAATTATATTAATATTACATAAACTTCCATTAATCTACCCACATTTGTCAGGATTTCCATCATCTTGACTCCCAATAATCATTAAATATAATTTTTTAAATTAAATTCTTGATTATATCCAATTTTACCCCTACCCTCCCTCGTCTTCGACCAACCACCCCTCCATTTCTCTTCATCTTCTGTGCCCTATCAACCAATATATCTATATATATATATAACATGTAGATATACTCGAACAAGAAAAATATAAGGGTGGAGATACAAATAACGTATATCCTATTCAAGGTATGATCATGTTCTAGTTTTCTTTCTTTCTTATGATATCTTCATTTCATGAACTTTTGCATGATTTTGCTACACTCATTTGTTTTCAAATTGGTGCATTTAGTATTGAGGTAATCATTTTTTTTTTGTGTTCTTGCTTCTTACTTGTTTGTAGAATCTTAGAAAGATTTGATTTTACCGTTTTCTCTTGTTTTTCATGCTTGTGCTGTTTTTTTTGGGACATAAAACTGAAAACTTGAATAAATGAAACTATTTTTTTGTTTTATTTTGGAGATCCCGGATGTGTAATGATTGTGTACTTGTATTTCTATTGAAATGCGAGTAGTCCCACAAATAGTTGATAATATATTATTTATCAAGATTTTGGTAATCTGGAGGAGAATTGCATCATCATTTAAATGCAAATATAATTAAGTTTTTTCATTAATATTCTATCTTTAATGCAATTCAAGGATTAGAATTTGTGGGATGGCGAATTAAAGACATTATGAACTAATTTCTTTTTATTTCAATATATAGTAATGAACTCTTTAAGTTTCTAAGTAAGTTTGCCAAATTCAGTGATATGTTCTCCACATGTATAGGCCATAACCAGAAAATCCAAGATTGAATCGACTTTTAACTCGTGTTTCAATGCCTGAGTACGTTATGGATGGATCAAACAATGAGAATTATGCCAAGGAACTCGATGGACATTATGTTCCTCATAAAGAAATTTTCACTGAGAGGTCCCCAAAAAGTCCCTTGAACAGAGCTAGTCCACCTTTGAGCACACTTAGTCCCGAGAGCGATGACTCTCTTGAACGAGTTATAGATGGGATCGGTGACACCTCAATCGACCAGTTATATCACAATGTCTGCGAGATGGAGAGCTCTGATTACTCGCCATCAAGGCGCAGTTTCTTATCATACGGTGAAGAATCAAGAATCGATTCTGAACTACGTTTCCTTGCTGGAGGAGATTATGGTGTTGCGGAGATCAAAAGGGAGGTTTTGGCTGAGCTAAATGATGCTAATACCCCTCCCCAGGGGAACACAGTGTCTAAAGATGACAATCTTGGAGATACTATTAATTCTATTTCTCCAGCAGAGGTGAAACGACTTTCTAACTTGGGGTCGAGCTCTGAGGCCACCCGAAAGGCAAGTTTAAGAAGCAAAACTTCCTCTCATGGTAAGCCTCCAAATGGTAAGCAAATTGTTAAGGGTGTGAAAAGGATAGGGACAGTTTCGTCTATGAAAAACGAGAAGAGCCCTCCTTTTGTAGGGACAAAATGTGATGATAATGGCGAGCCGGGGTACCTCGGACCATATTTACTCAAACAAGCAAGGGAAATGATAATGTCAGGGGAAAATTCCCAAAAGGCCCTTGAATTGGCTCTTCGATCAATGAAATCATTCGAGGTTTCTTCAAATGGGAAGCCTAATTTAGATGTTGTTATGTGTTTTCATGTTGTGGCGGCATTATACTGCAGGCTCGGGCGGTACACTGAGGCAATTCCTGTTCTGGAGAGATCGATCGATATCCCGGTGATGGATTTTGGCCAAAATCATGCTCTTGCTAAATTTGCAGGGTGCATGCAATTAGGCGATACATATGCAATGCTAGGCCAGATTGAGACTTCTATACTGTTTTACACTGCAGGTTTAGAGATTCAAAGAGAAGTTCTCGGGGAAAAAGACCCTCGTTTCGGTGAGACATGTAGGTATTTGGCGGAAGCTCATGTTCAAGCCATGCAATTTGATGAAGCTGAGAAGCTTTGTTTAATGGCTCTTGATATACATAAAGAAAACGGGTCGTCGGCTTCTCCACAGGAAGCAGCAGATAGGAGACTTATGGGACTTATTTGTGATTCCAAAGGAGATTATGAAACTGCCCTTGAGCATTATGTTCTTGCCAGCATGGCCATGGCTGCTAATAGCCAGAACGCTGACGTGGCGGCCATAGATTGCAATATCGGTGATTCTTATCTATCTTTGGCTCGATATGATGAAGCCATTTTCGCTTATCAGAAAGCGCTCAACATGTTTAAGTCATGTAAAGGGGAGAGTCATGCAACGGTTGCTTCGGTGTTTGTTCGTTTGGCTGATTTGAATAACAAGATTGGAAAATTTAGCGAGTCCAAATCATACTGTGAAAATGCTCTTCGAATTTATGCTAAGCCAATACCGGGAACGCCCCTGGAAGAGATTGCTAGTGGTTTAGTGGACATTTCAGCTATCTACGAGTCTACAAACGAGCCGGACCGGGCCCTAAAATTGCTACAAAAGGCCTTAAAGGTATACGGCCACGCACCAGGTCAGCAGAGCATAATCGCGGGAATTGAAGCACAAATGGGGGTGTTGTATTACATTTTGGGGGGTTATTCTGAGTCTTATAAGTTTCTTAAGAATGCCATTTTGAAGTTCCGATCCATTGGAGAAAAGAAATCTGCCCTTTTCGGTATTGCTTTGAATCAAATGGGACTTGCTTGTGTGCAACTTCTCCTAATCAATGAAGCTGCTGATTTGTTTGAAGAAGCTAGAAGCATTCTTGAAGCAGAATATGGACCATATCATGCTGATACTTTAGGAGTTTACAGTAATCTTGCTGGAACTTATGATGCAATGGGCAGGTAAATAAGTGCTTATTTAATCTAATATAACAGATTAACTTTGAACTTCTTTTAAGTGGATTAACTTTTTTATTATTTCCTACTTTGTGCAGGACTGGTGATGCAATAGAAATATTGGAATATGTAGTTGAAATGAGAGAGGAGAAGCTTGGAACTGCAAATCCTGATGTAGAAGACGAGAAACGCAGACTGTCTGAGTTATTAAAAGAAGCTGGAATGGTTAGGGATAGAAAATCGAGATCACTGGGAAATTTACTCGTTGAAAATTCTCAGACTGTTGAAGCTTTCGACATTGAGGTGTCGTAAAAGTACTACGATGTCGTTTCTTTTTATTTTTTATTTGATTGAACAGGTTTTAGTTGTTGGATTTGCATATTCTGTTTGTAAATTTAAGATGAAATAAGGAGAAAAAGGGTAATATGATATTGTAAGTAAGAATTAGTGACTTTTCAGATGATCTGTCCATTTCTGTGGAGTTCCTTTGCTTTTATGTAAAGATGAAAGTTCATTTTCCTTTGCAGCTACAACTACTATTGATTGGTGACATTTAACTGCAATCTTTCACAATCCAAATTTATGTGCTTTGACTTATGATTGAACATAAAACTTTTACTATCAGCTACATTCCATACTTTATACTTCAATGAGCAAGAGATACAGAAACAAAGCAATGAAAAGAAATAAACACAATATGAGGTCTCTGACAAAAAAAAAAAAATTTTGCTACACACAAAAAATTCTTACATAATATTTCTGAATTATAGTAGCTTTTCAATAAGAATAAGAAATCAAACACAGCCCACCTCAAGTTTTGGCAGGAAGAATTGATTAAAAAAATCAATGTTATAATAATCATTCTAACATATTTGCTGCCTGTGTAGTTGTGTCGAACTCCATGTACTATTCACAGGTGAACAAGGAAAGATAACTGTAGGCAACCTCTTGCTCTCCTCCAAATGAGGAAAATCAATCGTATAATGGAGCCCACGGCTCTCGTGCCTCGCCAGTGCACTACTCACCACCAGTTTGGCACAGCAAAACAGGTTTCTCATCTCACACGCCTCGAGCCCGACCATAGTCGGCTCCCAACCATGCTGGAATAAATACGCTTCCCATTCTAATTCCAACTCACCAATCCTCTTCTCTGCAGCTTGTAACCTAATTGTGGACCGTACGATCCCCACATACTCCCACATGATCGACTGCAGTTCTTTCCTCACTTCCCTTGTCCTACGGTCAATATTGGCCAATACCTTGTCTCCAAGTGCCTTCGGCATTGTGGGCCGGGCCCACGAATGTGAAGCCCCACGATCAACCCGTGCGCTCTTCATATGATCAATTGAGGGCTGCACGGCCCGTCTTGCAAATACTAACGCCTCGAGCAACGAGTTGCTAGCGAGCCGATTCGCGCCGTGTAGGCCCGTACACGCGACTTCTCCCGCCACGTAGAGGCCTCGGACGTTTGTTTCTCCTTGGAGCCCAGCCCGAACTCCACCACACATGTAATGAGCGGCGGGGACCACAGGGATGGGTTGTCGAGTTATGTCTAGGCCGTGTTGGAGACACTCAGCTGCGATGTTGGGGAAATGTGAGAGAATTTTTTCTTTGGTCTTGTGACTTATGTCGAGGAGGACATACTTTTCGTTGCGTTTTTTGAGTTGATCATCTATACTTCTTGCTACGACGTCTCTAGGGGCGAGCTCGGCCCGATCATCATAAAAGGGCATGAATCTCTCCATTCCTAAGTTGTAGAGGATCCCTCCGTCTCCCCTCACAGCTTCGGTTATCAAAAAGGCGTTTTCTCGGGGCTTTCTTGGTTTAATAGGAAGCCCTTCATCAGCCAAAGCAGTTGGGTGGAACTGCACAAACCTGGCAGCACAATGATGCACAGTTTAAGTCAATAACCAAGTCTGGCAAATAAATTCATGAGAACATCCGAGAAATTTTTAGACAGTACATAGTTGCAAAAGAATTTGTTTATGGAAGGATTAAATGTTCGTTTCGTAAAATTATGTCTTGATTTTTTAAAGGTCATTAAGCAGGCTGCAAGAACAGTAGAAGATCAATTATTAGAAAAATCAATCACTACACGCACTTCAGATTGTTTTAACAATTATACATATTCAAGCTGCAGAAATTCAACATTCCAGAGAAAATAATTTCAGTATTATCCAAATATTCAGTTTTCCACGAAAGAGTCGAAATAATCAATTTCTGTACAACACATTTAACATCATATCTGATGGCGTAAATAATAGACTGCTTCATAATGCTGTAGCAAATTTAGTAAGAAATTAATTTGTCCATGTATTCCAAAATGCCCACAGAATTAGTTAACACAGTCGAGAAGAAAAGATACGTTTTCAGAGTAGCTTACTCCATATTGGAAATTACAGCTTCAGCTCGGTGAGACATAGCAATTCCATCCCCAGTTGCCACCTATAAGAATACATCAACAACAATTTGAATGAAATTGCATACATCAATTAGTGAATTAAGTTTCAATTATTTAACAGATGCACACAACATGAACAAATATGCCTCCACAGCAGAAAGAAAAAGAAAAAAGAAACTGTACCGGAGGATTTGTAGTACTTGGATAGATATGCCCAGCCCCACCCGATGCAAGTAAAGTTACCTTTGAGATAAATCTCACCACCTATAATAAGTTTCAAAAGGACAAAATAAATATTTGTGTCTTTTAGAGTATATTTCAAGAAAATTATATTAACAATATGAACCAGATCAAATTTCTTACCTCTTGTGTCTCTGCATTCAAAGTGTCAACACCGTGACAAACAGTGTCAGAGCCATCCTGCAAGCCAGCAGGTATAACTATATTAGAGAAATCAACATTAGCACAATTTAACTCCCTTTTTTCTATTTTCTGTACTAGTTTGACGTAATATCCAATTATTAACATTTAAACACATACACAAATAAAGAGCGAAGTGAACCTGTGAAGTCAGCAAATCTATTGCAAAATGATGCTCAAACACGAAAATATTAGGATCCTTCCGAACTGCCTCCAATAGTGCCCTCTCTATTTCCCGGCCCGTCATATCAGCAGCATGTACAATTCTACGATGTGAATGTCCGCCTTCCCTTGCCAGGTGCAAATTTCCATCCTCCCCATGATCAAAGGAAGCCCCCATAGCGATCAATTCTCTAATCCTCTCAGGCCCTTCAGTACACACTACCTGCCAACAGTAAAATAGAGTTGTCAATGACGTCAAAATAAATTCCAGACTCTAGTATGAAAGTAACTTAAAATTTCCCCCCTCCTATTTCTTGATGAAATACATCACCAGATCCTACATATATTTCATAACCACATTCAAATTCAAAGGTACAAATCTCATTGTTTTAAATTAAAGAAAGAAAAGGAATAGGAAAGAGAATCTTTTTAGTGACATACTCGAACAGTCTCCTCATCACATAGATAAGCGCCTGCAATAATTGTATCCTGCATGTGACTTTCTACTGAATCTGATGGGCACAACACAGCACTCACACCGCCCTGTGCATAATTGGTGTTACTCTCGTGAGGCTCGGCCTTTGTTATCACTGCAACAGTTCCATGTTTTGCAACCTCAAGAGCATAACGAAGGCCAGCTACTCCACTTCCAATTACAGCAAAATCAAAATACTTATTATACCCTTCTCTCAAGCATGATTCAATTGCTACTCTAATTTGCTTACAATCCACGTTAGTTCGAGGGTGGAAGTTTTTACTTTTATGAATTTGTAAGACTTTAGAGACCCCATGAGACCTGAAAAGTACATCATCAATTATCAGAAGCAGGTCAAACTAAATACCATATTCCTTAGCTGTGGCTTCTTGGTTTTATCATAAAAAGTCATAGAAAATTTCAAATTCTAGAAAAGAGGTTAAGACCATTTTTCTCAAATGCTAATATGCGTAAAAGAAATACATTTTGATCAACCAATTGGGCTGACTGAACTAAGAAAATAATTAACTTGCAGAAGAAATTTATAAGACTGTTGAATAGGCTGAGCAAGAAGCAGAATAAAATGAATACTTGCTACATTAGCACATATACTGTTAGCTTTCCATTAGCCAAAAAACCCGAAATGGTGTAATTTGTGATGATGTTCAGTGTGCAGAATGAGTTATAACTGAGTAACTAATGCTACAGTGGCAACAATTACATTAGAAATCATGTGAACTCAACAAAGTTTCTTCATAAAATTCTTCAAACAAAAACGAAGTTGTATGCTAACTAAAGTAATATTACAAAATCGCGAAAGTTTAAAATCCTCGGGACATGCTAAAATTGCACAGAATAAATTGCGAGATTTTGGTCAATATACTACATACCAAGATAGCTCTTTCTGTGTGCATCTCGGGACTGCTATACTCCGAACCCAATCAGGCTGTCTGCAGTATTGTCCCCTAACAAAAGACTCTTTATACTGCAGCTGAGTGCTTCTAGAAGCTATACTGGTAGCCATTGTAGTAATCTGCCAAGCAGAAGTTTAAAGTGATTATGATATCTGATCAAGCACTCACTAGATACGAATATAAACTTACTGAAGCAATTGTCCTAAGCAGCGAGCAAATCGTGGCGAATGTAAACCCGGACTAGATCTTTCTAATTGGAAAAAAAATTTAAACTCATTGGAATTGCTTGAAGCACTTGGAAACATATAACATTTTCCGTCTCTATATAACAACCTTAAATGGATAATATATAATACAATACAGAGGTAATTGTTCGCTAATACGCATACAAAATAACTATTTAGCATGCTCTTATTCATCTTATTTTTCCTAGTATGGTTTAAGATTTAAATAGTACAAAGAAGAAAACAATGGATTTTGCTCCAAATTTACCAAATACCAGCATAACAACATGAAAGTAATCAAATATAATGTAAAGCACGGATCTACACACAGAAAGGTAACATTTATACAACTACCTTTCGGTGAAACTCGAAACTTAACCATTAACGTGCAGAATTTAACAAAAATAAATCCCAGAAAAACCCATTAAAGCAAATCCAAAACAGAACACGTGTAGATAGAACAGAACATACAATTTGATGCTTTCCCGGTCGTGGGTACTTTTTTGGTATTCGGAGAAAATCCAGACGAGAGAACGTATGAAGTCCGAGATTCTCTGGCGATCACAGGATGCGTATATACATACATATATATGTAGAAGTCAAGACTCAAGATTGAAGGGGCCCCCGATAGTTCCGATGCGCCACAGATGAATAGGAGTCAAGATTGAGGAAGCATCGTTGAACTTCGCGCCATACCCTTTCGCCCCACTTGGTAATCTTTCGCACCGCCGCTCGTTCCTCTCTCTCTCTCTCTCTCTCTCTCTATATATATATATATATATATATATATATATATATATATATATGTATATCAGTATTTGTATATATATATATATATCTTTTGTTTTCTTTGGTCTATGCTTTTTTTGTTGCTAATAATAATTTTGTGTCTATGCTTGGTGGTACTATATATACTCAACCCATTTTTAGGGCTCATTTTAAATTAAATATATGTAATTTTATATTCGATTGTTTTCCTAAAGTTTTTTAACTTAATAGTGTGCCTTAAAGTAATGTTGTAGAGCTTTTTTATTTTTATTTTTTAACTATATTGTTCGAGTAAGGAATGTTGAACTTGTCATATCAGAGGTAATAAGTGGAGGTGGTGTCACTCTTACCAATTGATTGTGAACGTAGTATTTAAGAGTTCGCAGTAATGTTTTGCAATAAAAGTTCATATTGAAAATATAGACGGTCTTTTGAAATGTTCTAAAAGGAAAATAGAGACGTTTCTTTAGATTTAACTTTTGTGAATTATTAGAAAGATTACGGATGTATATTTTGAAGAAACAATAATTTCACGCCATGACAAATTTGGTCACACTTATCTCAACAACATATATGTGTGGAAACTAGTGACATGCCTTTAGAAATTAATCAATCACATTATATGCACGAAATGATTTACATTATGAAAAGTTCAATAGTGGTCATATTGAATTTCTGTAAATGATTTAAATTATGAGTAGTTTAATTGGGCTACATTGACTTTGAGCTAAATAGAAGGATTTCTTTTTTTTTTCTTTTTCTTTCTGGCATTTTTTCGAAATACTTTTACTTTGTAGAGAGAAAGATACTCAAATTAGAAAATTCATTATGTAATTTCACAGACCACGAAAATTGGGCATTCATATTTTGTTTATATAATAATGACATGGCTTCATATTATATTTTATTCTCTCTTTTTTTTATGTGGCCATGGAAATATGCAACTACCAATAAGTGTGGTTTTCACAAAAAATGATGAGCCGCATAATTTTGGTAGCGACATAGCGAGCAAAGTATTTCAAAAAAATAGCTAACTATTGTCTTTTGCATTTTCATTATTTTGGCTGAAAATAATTGAATGGAAATATACAAAATATTATTGAGATGCCCACTACTTATTCCTGTAGGGTCCAACAAAATAGAAAAAGCAAATTGTCTGACCAATTTTTTTTTATTTTTTTTTGGTTACAGTCTGACCAATTAAAATATAAGGATAGTTAACGAACTTGCACTTTGTTTGGTGGGCCGGATTGCAGAATTTTTGTTTTTTTTAATTTGTTCGAGATTTAGGAGTTTTTTCCTTTCCCTCCGTTTTTTCTTTTTTCCTTAAGTTTTGTTTTTCCATATTGGAGAAGACAAGAAAATTTATGCATCATTTGCTGCATTATAAGTTCTCAACAAACAATCATATAATAAAAAAACTCATGAGGTGGTAATAGCATTTGATGATATAGTCCATTTTACATGCAAGGTATTAAATTTCGGTATCGGTATCGGTATCGATATCGGGATAGTAAATTTACAAAAATTTCGATGGAAATTTCGGGGATATTCAAAATTTCGATTTCAATTTTAAAGAAATCATGGATATTTATAGAAATATTTGAAAATATACAACGAAACTTTATATAACTTTAAATATCGTGATTATGCATTTTTTACATAAATGATATTGTGTATATAATGTACGTATAGTGAATTTTGTCAAGTAGTATGAATAAAGCATGTGGCGAAAAATATAAAATAAATATGATTTGAGAGTAAAGTAATAATCAAATCTCCTATGAATTTCATTAAAATAAAATACCACAATTTTAATACAAATTATCATTTAAAACCACATTATTTTAAATTTTGAAATATTTTGAGTTTGGCCGAAATTTCGGTTAATATCGGGAAATTTCGTTAGATATTCTGCAAAATTGGATCGAATGTGGGATTTCGTTTCGAGACCCCCGAAAATCTGAACGGTCAAAATTTTGAAATTTCGGAGAATATTTAAGACCATATATACATGTCCTAAATCATCGTCTAGTGAAGACTAGGAAGTACATGCAAAAAAGAAAAAGAGAAAAGACGTCTCTAATAGAAAATAGTTGAAATATGACTTCAGACAGTGACGAGTTGGTGGCAGTGCAAAATTAGGATTTGGGAACCTCTCATATGTTTTGTGAAAGACTTGATTCAATTGCTCGAGGATTATTTGCTTCCACTTTCCCCCTTCACACGATTATGATATTGAGCTATTAATTTTTAACATTTTAAGAAAATATGATTAAATATCTTAAATCTAAAATAATTTAATAAGAAGAAATTAAAGTAACTTCCACTGATCTCAATAATTGTGGGGGAAACTAGAAAATGTATTATTTGTTATGAAATAAACTCAAATATTATAAAGTTGAGAGAATAGAAGGAGAGAATTAAGTAGAGAACTTTTTTATTGATATTCTTGTGTCTATTTACAATACAATATCATTGCATATTTATAGGCACAAAACTAGAATACCAAAGGTTTATTACCTAAAGAGTAAATTATATTTACTCATGATGAAAAATGAAAAGTCATGGAGATAAAGAGTTTTTGGGAGATGAGTAGACATAATGATTAAAGTTAAGTGGCCATAAAGAAATTGGGAGATGAATAGACATCCACAAATAATTATTCATAATACTCCCCCTTGGATGTCTATCACTTAAAAATATGTCTCGTTAAAACCTTACTAGGAAAAACCCAATAATGGGACAAAAACCTAGTGAAGGAAAAAGAGTACATATCAATACGCAATCAGATGCTGCCTCGTTAAAAACCTTACCAGGAAAACCCAGTGGGAAAAACCTTGGTTAAGGGAAAAAGAGTGCAGTGCGTATTATCTCCCCCTCATGACAATATCAATCAAGATCTTTCAGTCTACGCACGCCAATATTGTAGACTAGTTTTTCAAATGTTGCTGTGGGAAGTGCCTTGGTGAACAAATCAGCAGGATTATCACTGGAACAGATTTGTTGAACATTAATATCATCATTCTTTTGAAGATCATGAGTGAAAAAGAACTTTGGTGAAATATGCTTCGTTCTATCTCCTTTAATGTACCCTTCTTTCAATTGTGCGATACATGCAAAATTATTTTCATATAAGATCGTCGGGATCATTTTTCCAGAAGATAAACCACAAGTCCCTCGAATGTTTTGAATCATGGATCTTAACCAAACACATTCTCGACTGGCCTCGTGAATAACCAAGATTTCTGCATGATTAGATGATGTGGCCGATATAGTTTGTTTCATAGATCGCCATGAAATGGTTGTGCCACCACATGTAAATAAATAGCCCGTTTGTGAACGACCATTATGAGGATCAGACATATATCCAACATCTGTTTAACCCCATTCCAACGCTTTCGTGTAGGAGAAGAACTATATCTTGCTAATAGATTAACAACGAATGCTATATTAGGTCGAGTATGACAAGCAAGGTACATTAGTGCACCGATTGCACTTAGATATGGTACTTCAGGACCAATTAGTTCTTCATCACTTTCTCGAGGTCGAAAAGGATCTTTGTTCTCATCTAGTGACCTTACGACCTGTAGGGGTGCTCAATGGATGTGATTTATCCATGTAAAACCGCTTTAGCACCTTTGATACATAAGCGTTTTGATATACAAAAATTTTGTTCTTTAAATATTCAATTTGCAACCCAAGGCAAAATTTTGTTCTTCCAAGATCTTTCATCTCAAAATCTTTCTTTAAGCAATTAGCAGCTTTTTGAATCTCTTCAGGAGTTCTAACGATATTTAAATCGTCAACATAAACTGTAATTATAACAAACTCATTTCCAGATCTTTTCATGAAAATACAAGGATAAATTGGATCATTCTTATATCCTTCCTTCAACAAATATTCACTTTGAATTATATGATCTCATCAAAACGTTTCTCCTTAACTTGGAAAATACTCTCACTCAACTATCATTTCAAAAACAATTTGACATCATATATTCAACATATATTTAAATAATTTAAATAATACACTTGATCACATCAAGTTTCTCATGTTGAATACAATCACACATACTAATGCTTTAATTTGATTTCATCAAATAAGCATACTCAAGTACAATCAAATTATACATATTAAATGCAATGATTTAGAATCATATTTTATAAACATGAATGTATTCATGTATTTAAGCACTTTAAACAATTTGATCACATCAACAATCAATGCTTTAATTTAATTAAATAATGTTCTCGAGAACTTGAATTATATGCTTCAGGCATATTAAATCCTTTAGGGATTTTCATATATATATATATATATATATATATATATATATCATTATCAAGCGAGCTATACAAATAGGCTGTAACAATATCCATTAGACGCAATTCAAGTTTTTCATGCACTGCCAGACTTATTATATAACGAAAAGTAGTTGCATCCACCACAGGAGAATCAGTCTCCTCATATCTATGCCAGGTCATTGCGAAAACCCTTGGGCAACAAGACGTGTCTTATATCTTACAATTTCATTTTTCTCATTGCGTTTTCGCACAAATACCCATTTGTATCCTACTGGCTTTACATCTTCAAGTGTACGGACTACAGGTCCAAAAACTTTTCGTTTGTTCAAGCGAGTTTAACTCTGCCCTCATTGCGTCTTTTCATTTTGGTCAATCATTTCTTTGTCGACATTTATTAACAGACTTTGGTTCTTGATCCTCATTATCATTCATCATATTTAGCGCTACATTATATACAAATTTATCGTCAACGTTGACTTCATTTCGATTCCATCGTATCCCGTTCATAACATAATCGATTGAGTTCTCATTATTTTCACAATTTTCAGGTACCTGAGGTTCTTCTGGAACCGAAATATTAGTTATGACTGGGGACTCTTCTGGAGTTATTTTATCCTCGATTAGACCATCTTGATTCTTAGCTCCTTTTCTTTTTCGAGGATGACTATCTTTGGAATCGATAGGTCTACCACGCTTCAGGCGTGCAGTAGACTCATTACTTTGACCTTCAGGGACAAAAATTCTTACTGGAGCATTAACAACTGGTACATGTAATTTAGTCACTTTCTTTAGCTCAGTAAATACGTCTGGCAGTTGGTTAGCTAAACCTTGCAAGTGAATTATCTTTTGAACTTCCAGTTCACTTTGTTTTGTTCGAGGATCAAGATGAGATAAAGATAATTCATTCCAACTAATTTTCTTTTCCAGCTGCTTATTTTCTCTCCCTAATGTTGGGAAATCTGATTCATCAAAATGACAATCAGCAAATCGAGCCGTAAATAAATCTCCAGCCAATGGTTCTAGATAATTTATTATCGATGGAGACTCGAATCCAACATATATTCCCAACTTCCTTTGAGGACCCATCTTAGTGCGTTGTGGTGGAGCAATTGGAACATATATCGCACATCCAAAAAATTTTAGATGGGAAATATTTGGTTCCTGACCACAAACCAAGTGTAATGGGGAGAATTTATGATAACTTGTTGACCTTATGCGAATAAGTGCTGCTGAATGCAAAATAACATGTCCCCAACAAGAAATAGGAAGTTTTGATCTCATAAGTAAAGGTCTTGCAATTAACTGCAGATGCTTAATAAACGATTCTGCTAGACCGTTTTGTGTATGAACATATGCTACAGGATGTTCAACATCAATTTCAATAGACATACAATAGTCATTGAACGTTTTGGAAGTAAATTCATCCGCATTATCAAGGCGTATCTGCTTAATTGGATAATCAGGAAAATGTGCTCGTAGTCTAATCAATTGAGCAAGCAATCTCGCAAACGTCAGGTTGCGAGTTGATAACAAAGATACATGTGACCACCTGGTTGATGCATCAATTAAAACCATAAAATATCTAAATGGTCCACACGACGGGTGTATTGGTCCACAAATATTGCCTTGAATACGTTCAAAAAACGTAAGAGATTCACTTCCTACTTTTGTTGTTGATGGTCGAATAATCAACTTTCCTTGTGAACAAGCAGCACATGAGAAATGATTCGATTGAAGAATCTGCTGGTTCTTCAATGGATTCGCATCATAATTGATCTGGGATGGCCCAACCGGTCATGCCAAACAACAAACTTATTTTGATTTGTAAACTTCTGGTTTACGATAACATGTGTTTCGATAGTAGATACATGCGTGTAGTACAAACCGGAGGAAAAATGATGTAAAGATACTCAATATTGTCATCACTTGTTGTCTCAATATGATATCCATTTCGGCGGATATCTTTGAAGCTTAGTAAATTTCTTTGAGACTTAGTAGAATATAATGCTTAATCAATATAAAATTGTGTTCCTCTGGGTAACAATATATTAGCTCTGCCGGAGCCTTCAATTAATTTTACACTTCCCGATATAGTACTAACATTGGCATCTTGCATTACTAAATAAGAGAAGTATTTTTTTATTCTTGAGGATGTTGTGAGTTGTTGCACTATCAATGAGACACATATCTTTATTATTGATATTGCTGCTGATCGAGTAAATCTTTAAAATGATAAAAGACAAATTTTATAAATGTACGTGTTATGATTACTTGCATCTCCAATCAAATGATCAATTTTTCTATCAAGATCAGTCAGTAAAGAAATCAACAACATCTAAATGAATGTCATCAAATCGGCCATGATCAGGATCACTTTCTTCAAAAACAAAATTTGTTTCTATCTTCTTTCCTTTACCTTTCAGCGATTCTTAGTAAAGGTCAACAAGATGTTGTGGTGTATGACAGGTACATGACCAATGACCTTTACCACCACAAGGATAGCATAAATTTTCCACAAATTTGCTATTTTGATCACCTTCATTTTTCTCTTCATTATTTTTCCACTTCTGGTGGAAAAATGTGTTATTTGAATCACCACCACGATTTTCATGACCATATCCACGACCACGTCCACATCCATGATTTCTTTAATGATTAAAATAGTTATGCGTTGCTACATTCACTTCAGGGAATGTAGCAGAACTAGTTGGACGAGACTCATGATTAAAATAATTATATATTTCTCAACACATTCACTTCAGGGAATGGAGTATAGCTATTTGCATCAAGATAAATTTCAACATCTAACGCCAAAGAGAAATAATTTTTCCCCGTAATATCAAGAGCCACAAAATTAAGTTTTGCAAGATTCGTCATTATAATTAATACTATCATCAAAGTATAAAAAATTAGGAATCAAACAATCATTATATTTCTAACGAGATATTAATCCACATAAAATATCATGAAAACCTATGTGAAAAAAATAATAATTCATGAAAATACGAATATGAGACAGGTGGACATTGGACATTTTGAAGTGCAAAATATACTTCAAAGTATTGCAAATATGTGGCTAATATTCTCTCTAGAATAGGTCACTGTAATTTCTTCTTAGAAATGGGACAAATTATTAAATGTATATTTGATGAAATTAAACATTAGAAGACTTGCAACTGTCCGTGAGTTGATGCAAAGCAAATGAAAATATTTCTATTTTCTAAACATCAAATACATGTTTTTATATGTAGTAGTTAAAAGATAATATTTACCTTAAAGTTGAGAAAATTAAGAACCTCACTTGCGTGCTAAAAATTCCACCGACTCGCTATCGCAATTCCTCGGATTGAAAAGCCAACAACTTGAGACGGATCGTGCTGATAACGTGTTATGAAATAAACTCAAATATTATAAAGTTGAGAGAATAGAATGAGAGAATGAGAGAATTAAGTAGAGAACTCTTTTATTGATATTCTTATGTCTATTTACAATACAATGTCATTGCCTATTTATAGGCACAAAACTAGAATACCAAAGGTTTATTACCTAAAGAGTAAATTATATTTACTCATGATGGAAAATGAAAAGTCATGGAGATGAAGAGTTTTTGGGAGATGAGTAGACACAATGATTAAAGTTAAGTGACCATAAAGAAATTGGGAGATGAATAGACATTCACAAATAATTAATCATAATATTATTATCATTATTATTTTGTTTAGCAAAGTACTTAAATACAAAAGCAAAGATTGATATGGCCAACGGCCCTTCGGCATGAGCAAAACTATAGAAGATTTTGGCTTTGTTTGGATGTGTTTTCATTTTATTTTCAACCGTCATTTTTTAAAATGTATGGGAGAACATGTTTTTTGATTTTCGTGTGAGAAAACTGAAAAAAGTAGGTGTGTTTGGTTGTATTTTTGAAAATGGTTAAAATTTGTGAGTGTGATGTGTGAAATGATTGAAAAGTAATGATTAAATGAATAGTATTGAATTTGATTTTGAATATTGATAAGAGATGAGAGAGAGGATGGTGATGGGTGGATGAGAGAGAAAATATAAGATAAGCAATGTAAAATGTAATTTAAAATAAATTATTGAAATTTTTAGGGAACGTAAAATCAAGAATGAAAATAAAAATATTTTTAGTTAAAAACAGTGTAAAATGTGTATTTTTATTTTTAAATAAAAAAAATATAATGAAAACACAAACAAATAAAGCGGATATGGCTGCCCATAAACAATTAAAGCCACAAAATTCCGACGTCCTTTTCTCAATAAAAAAAGCAGGAAAGTTGAAATTGAGTCAACCAAGTGGGATTTAAGGAGTTTCAGCTCGCCCATATGCAATTGAGTGAGGTCCACTAATTGTTATTGTGGTTGGTTCTTCCACGCATCAATGATCAATCACATAATTTGTTCTTTTTCCCCACCATAAAACACAAACTTTATTCTTTCTCATTTTTCTTTTTCTTGAACATCACAATTTTACAAGTACAAAATAATTAGGTTGTTTTAAAGGAATTCAGGTTTATAATCGTACATGTAGGTCAAGTGATACCGGCCCTATCTTATTCCAGTAAATAACTTATCTACATATTCAACATTGTTGCTCTTATGCGTTAACCCAAGTTTAGCTATACTACCCACCACCCTATTTGCCTTTCTCGAAATGTGGGGAATGGTCCCGTGCCATGGTATGATTAATTTGTCCCTGATTCGAAAAATAATCTCGAAATGTTTATGCGAGAATGATCCCTGCTTATGCTATTGATAGCTTTTTGGCAGAGTTAAAATTAGTAACAATCTTAGAGACAAAATCAAACTCAACAAGTGTCGAAACAAAAAATTAATAACGACTTAGCCAAAAAGAAAGAAAAAGAGAAAAGGAAATCCACTGATTTTGGGTTAGTTTGACCCGTATTGTAACTGGGTCCACCCGGCTCGTCATTTTGCACGTCCAAAACCAAATCTCTAGCCCAGATTCATATTTACACACATCCCATAAATAATGGACCAGCGGCCCTTAGAAATCCAAGTTTTAGTCCTAAAAATGTGAATAATTGTAGCCATTGCACGAAAGGAACAGTAGAGAGCCGCAGCAAGAGGTGTGCAGGGGTCCACACATGACATGTCATACGGATGTGTTGGCATCTGACTCCACGTCACCAGGTTGCATCTTCAATGGGTGGGAAGCGGTCATGCGAGAGGGTTCAGAAATTGCCGCTTCCAAACTAATAACAAATCCCCGCCATTTCTGTTCATATTTACTTTTTTTCTCATAATTTTATTTCTTGAATTTAATTCTACAAAAAAATCTGCTTCAACCGTAGATGGGGAACTTTTGGTCCGCCGTAGAACCGCTGCCGCCGCCGCCGATGGTGCTGGTTCCGCCGCTCTTCGATTTCCCCCCTCTCGCCGCCCGTACAAGGTCCGATTTGTTTCACACACTACAAAGCTCAAAAATCGTTTCAATTTTATGATGAATGGAGTGTTTGTTAGGATTAAAAGAGTTAATTTAATGGAAACGCAGAATGCTGGAATCATCGTACAATATGTTGTTCGGAAAGCTGGCTTTGAGATGCCTGTTTGACGACTATTTCGACGAAGCGAAGCATTTCAGTACGAGAATTATGCTTAAGCCGATTGATGATCCACATGTTGATTTGATTGCAACAGTATCCTTTACACCGTTGATTTTATTATTGATGAATACTTAGGGTTGTTTGATTCTTGTTATAGTGTTTTTATATCGTTTCATACATAGATTTCTTACACATTACTAGGTGAAAGATCCAATCTCAACATAGATTTTATTGTTGAATATATAGGGTTATTTGATTCTTGTTATTGTGTTTTTATATCGTTTCATACATAGATTTCTTACACATTACTAGGTGAAACTTGAAAGCTCCAATCTCAGCAACACGTGCTGCTTAGGAATGGCTATTTTGATTGTATGATGTATAAATGTCTAAAATTAAAGTTTCTTGAAAAAGTTTTAGTGCTTATAGTTATAGTTGCTAAATGTAAATAAGTCATCTAATCTTTACTGCACTATCTATTTACTTATTTTAGACGCCAAACCGATAGAACGGGACATGATTATTGAAATGGAATTGGTCATCACAAATGCTGTCATTAACAATTTTTTATTTTTTTTGCTAAAGGCGGGTGTTGACGATGCTCCATTTAAGTCTGTATGACTCGTAGCTCTGGCGTTCAAATGTGTATTCAGCTTCCTTGTATAGTATGGGAAGTCTCAGTTAGAAAAGTATTCGTTTTTTTTTCTCCTATTTTTTTTCCAATTTTTTGGGGAGGAGGGGTTAGGTGGGGTTGGTATGTGGTGGAATGACACAGAAAGATGGATCACCTATATGATCTTAGCTAGATACATTTTGAAGTTAGTTAACTGCTTAACATAAATATGAGGAGCTTTAAGTTTCCTTAGCCTCTTCAGGTTTCTGGTCCACTTGATCACAAGCCGGAGGAGAAAATTGTTGGAAATGCACAGTTTCGCTGGCAAAGGTTCTGACATCCATTAAAATACATACAATTTTCATCTGCATTTCATTTCTTTCTTGATGGTATTCAAATTAAGATCTGTTGATTCTTTGTAGTGATGTTGATGATCCTCACACATTCATCGACCTCTTTGTATCAAACACTGACCCGTAAGAACCAATTCCGATACGAACCCTATTAATATGCCCCCATGGAAACAAATGCGATTCTAAAAAAATTCTGTTTATGGCCTATCTAGGATCTTACTGATGCGATCCTGTGCATACTACCCCAAGTATGGGCTTGGAGCATTTGGAATCTTCCCATTGCTTTTGAAGCAAAGGTTACTTCCATTTTAATTTAAATTGTGGTGTTACCAACAAGTTGGTGTATACTTGACTGATTGTCCTATGTTTATGACATCTTTGATCAATCAGAGTATCTTCTGAAGATTATGGAGTTATGGGTTTGAGATATGGCTCTTCAAATTTGTCAGTTGGAGCAACGGTTATTCCCTTTGGTGGTATGGTTTTCTTTTTTTTCTTTTAACCAAAAGCCACCAATGTCACGGTGGAGGGATTTTTCGGGTTCCCCTCCCTTTGGTGTTATATCACTTCAGTTAATATCTCTTTATGTCTGAACATAACCTGAAATAAATCCTTTTGATTTTACAGTAGCAATTATTTATAGCATCTAAACTGCAGCATGTTGAACATTCACTGCATTCCACATCTCTATAATTAAACATCATGCTGGTTTCCTATGATCATCAAATAGACTACTTAATCTGGAAATAAAGATTCCTTAGAAACGTATATACATCCATATCTGTAGACATATTTACAAACATAAATATGCATGAAGAAGCTTTTGACTTTATTTGTTTCCTTTACAGCGGAAGATGAGCTCCCAAAGAATGCATGGTTAGTAAGCAAGATGGGAAGGTTAACTGCTGGAGTGCAATATGAACCAAAATGTAAGTGTTTCTGGCACCAATATGTGTTTTCTTTTCACCAGTACTTTCTTTAAGAACGTTAGTTACAAATTACACTAGCCCGCCATACTTCAATTGTAACGTCAAAATACTTCATTTAAATTGTTTAGAGACACTGCAAATCAATTTTGATACAGTTCTGGTTTTGCAACACTTTGTTGCATCCGCAAATTACTCGAATGTTTAGTAACATTTAGAAGATATAATTTGTTTTTTGAATGAAGTTGCGTCTAAGTGAGATATGCTCAGAAAAACTATACCATTGTCTTGTCATTTATTTATTAGGTCTTCTATTCCATCTTGAGAAGGGCACATGTTACCTTCCGGACATTTTGTGTGCGCTTAATTTGAGATATTGATCCTCCCCATCAATGTTTTGCATAGCTTTTATAGGCTCTCTTAGTATTATGATTGGTCCCGTGCAGTTTGCTTATACTATATGTCTTCCAAGTTATATAGGTTGAAAATTAAGGGAAGAACACTAGAAATCTATGAAAAGTCACACACAGGTCATATCTGTCACGTAATTTTTAAAACTATATTATATGATATTAATTCTTCATATTATTGTGTAGTTGTAAACAAAGATGGAGCAAGATACAAACACTTAGCAAATTGGAGCTGTGCAATCGGTTATGGGTTAGGATCAGGCAGTCCATTGAGCCCATCATTCAATTTTGGACTTGAACTTGCTCAAAATTCAAAGGTTTCTACATTCTGAATTTTCCGCCACAGTTAATCCATTTCTCTTTAAACCTTTTCATTCTAAGTTAACTTCTGATGTCATCTTTTTACCATTAACTTCTGATGTAATCTTTTTACCATTGGCTCAGCCTGCTTCCCGTACAATCTTGAAAAGGAGTGAAACTAATGTTGTCCTTGAAAGTTTCACCCTTTGTGAACTGTAATTTATTCTTCATTATACATCCAACTTACAACATATTTGCAAATGTTATGCAGTTCATTGCTTCTTTCTATCAACATGTGGTGGTACAGAGACGGGTATCTCTCTCTCTCTCTCTCTCTCTCTCTCTCTCTCTCTGTTTTGTTCTTGCTTGTGCTGACCTCACATGCTTCTCAGTGTGGTTAGGTTCACACTTTCACACTATACAACCACTTATCCATATAGCAATTTCGATTTTGATGATGGAAGTTGTGCATCATACTAAACACTGTGTTACAAGTAGTTAGTCATCTTATGCTATGCAACTTCATTTAAGTATACAGAATTCCAGTTTCACTCAAACTTAATTGCTTATGTAACATGTTCTGCAAATAATTGCTTTTATTCAAGATTGGAACTAAGGTTTTCTTGATCTTCGCATTACATGACAAAACATGGTTCAGGCTATCATTTGATAAATGAGAATTTAGTTCTAAACATGGAGCCTTCTAGACATAAATTTACCTCAAAAGTTATATGAATTATTGCAATCCGGAACACTATTCTTCAGAATATTACTGAAAGGCTTTTGTTTTTCATTTATTTCTTATATTATATTAGTTACTTGTTGCAGTATGTTTAGGTCACGGTAGAAGATATTACTGACAGAATTTAAATTCTGCAACGACAACAGGTGAAAAATCCACTTGAAGAAGATGAAATAGTTGGAATCACTAATTACATTGACTTCGGTTTTGAGTTACAGACAAGGTATTTCCATCTATTAGGTGTACTCATTTGGACATGCTCAATCTTTTCGAATCTGTTTTAAGTTCATTTAGTATTGGAACTAAAGAGTTTAAAGAGTTCATTTGATACTTTTTTCTGAAGGGTCGATGATAACAAGTCGTCAAACAATCTTCAAGATTCCACTTTTCAAGTTGCTGCATCTTGGCAAGCCAATAAAAACTTCTTAGTTAAGGTAACACTTAATACTACAAATTTATGTTTAAGTTGTAAGTGGTATATTTGTTTAACAAATTTGGTTCAAGACTTATCAAATGTGGTTTCCTCAGGGGAAGTTGGGGCCTCTTAGCTCGTCTATAGCTTTAGCTTTCAAATCATGGTGGAAACCTTCTTTCACTGTAAGCATGTCAGGTATGTCTACCCGTTTACCTGCTTAAAATGATCCTTCCTACGAAATATATATGATCATATACTGAAAAAATACTTTATTTGATTACAGCTGTTAGAGATCGTATGAGGGGAGAGACGGCCTTGGGATTTGGTCTTCGTGTCGAAAATATTAGGGAAGCAAGGTCAGAGCTATTCTATTTTGAATATCCAATGATCAGAGCTTGATATTTGTTATTTCTACTTCATTTATTTAATTAATCGATCGTCATTTTCCGGTGTGCAGTTACCAAAGGGCCGATCCCAATTTTGTGATGCTAACGCCAAACAAAGAGCATCTGGCTGAGGGCATTCACTGGAAAGTTGGGAAAAGACCAGTGCTTCAATCAGATTTAAATTCTGGAAATTTTGATGGCATGCCCAAGGAATTGAGACCCTTGAACAAAATTTTGTAATCTCTAGTATTATATTAGTTCTAGTTTTCTGTCTCTTTTGTCCGTTTCTTATGTTACTTTCACTGTTGAGGTTTTAGAAACTTTTTGCAAATTGGAGCTGTCTTTCCTTGTGCCGCATATCCAATTACTTCTAATCCAATTGTCCAGAAGATGGCCCAAGAAAATTTAGGACTACAAATGAGTTTTTTAATTGGTTTAGGCCCAAGACAGTTAATGCACCTGCTCACAGAGAATAATTAATTTCTAGACCATCCAATGATTGTTAGGATCGTGTATCAGTTTTCACGTAAGACATACGTTCAGCTACAAACAGTCATGAGTTGTGGCTTTTTCTCATTATTTGGAGTGTTACAGAGTTGTCGGGCCCATGAAAAAAAAAAAAAAAGTTATCGGTCTGAATTTATTGAGTCGATACACCGCCTTTCTCTAGAATTGAAAATTAATTTTTAGACCAGGTGAATATGTACGTACATCCACATGAAAAGTAATATGAAATTCTATTATATGAAAACTCTAGAATTAACCAATTATAGAAATTTGACTCTCGTCTGAGCAAGCAGTCTCAGTAAGAATGGCTGCACTCGCTTCGACACTCTTCGCTTCCCCTCCAAAACTCTCGCGCCGTTCATCTTCCAGTTCAATCCCCAAAATCTCGCTCGCAAAACCTCTGTTCCATGGCAATCGCCGGAATTTGATTACTCCAATCGTCGTCTCCGCCCTTCGCCGGAAACTTATCTCCACATCGGAGCTCTTGAATGATGATTCTTCAAACAACAGCTTGAAAAAGGTCGTGGATTCGTTCTTCGTGCTCTGCACTTCACTCGCGTTATCTGTGTCATTGATTGTTACTGATGTTGATCCGGCGTCGGCTTTCGTTGTTACTCCGCAAAAGAAATTGCAGTCAGATGAGCTGGCTACAGTTCGTCTTTTTCAAGATAACACTCCTTCTGTGGTCTACATTACTAATCTTGCCTCCAAGTAAGGATCAAGGAGTTGAAATTGTAGCCTTTTTGCTTATTATTCCTTTTTTTTTTGTTTTGTTATCTGAATTGAAGGACGAATTGAAGGATTTTTGTATGTAGTTTGAGTTTTGATTTCGGTGTTGATATATGTGTTTTAGGCAGGATGCTTTTACGTTGGATGTGTTCGAGGTGCCGCAAGGATCGGGATCAGGATTTGTGTGGGATGCGCAGGGCCACATTGTCACAAATTATCATGTGATTCGGGGTGCATCTGATCTCAAGTACTTTTATTCTTGTTTGCTATTATGTAATGTACTTGTTACTTATCATTATGTTGCCTCGCTTTCGTTGTCCCGATGAGTAATACACTATGACTACTGGTGAGTTTTAGCTAAAAGAATTAGGACAATTGAGGTACGTTAAGCTAAAAATGTCTGCTGCACAGATACTCAGTGCTTTAGAATTTAGACCAATGAGGTTTTGAACTTTGCTAAATTTTAGTAAAGGAGAAAATCCGCATGATCCTATCCTCATCTGTACTATTTGGAATAACCGGTTCTTTTTGCACCACTCCATATGTAACTACTGTCTGTTGTAATTAGTCTCTTGGCTGTTTTGCATCAGTTGAAGTTTTTGTTTAGTTCAGCAAATTTATTTTATCTTATTCCACAACTTAGTAGTGGTGCTTGATTTTCGTGTGGTCATAACAATATTAAAAAGCTTATTCAGGAGAAAAAAAGATATGTTCCTATTTGCACCCCTTCCACATTATTCCAACTGGCTACCATTTCCTCTTATGGAGTGCACTAAGTCCTATGAATAAACTTGACTCAATAGAACTTGTTTGTGGATTTTGATGAAGTTCCTGTCTTTGTGAAAGAGCTATCTGTTATTGCGATTAATCATACACTGGTTGTGTTCAGGGTTACTCTAGCAGACCAGAGCGTATATGATGCAAAAGTTGTTGGGTTTGATCAGGATAAAGATGTTGCTGTTCTGCGTATTGATGCACCAAAAGACAAGTTGAGACCAATACCAATTGGTGTATCGGCAGACTTGCTTGTGGGTCAAAAAGTATATGCAATAGGAAATCCTGTAAGTATAGTGTAACCATCTTTTCTTTCTTCTCTCAGGTAACTGGCATTCTTTTTTCAGGCTTTAATATTTTTTATTTTCTCTTCAAGTTTTGGTTTCTTACCGCGTCTGCTAACTCATTAACATTTGATTAACATTGTATTTATTTCAATGCACATTTCTCCACAGTTTGGACTTGACCACACGCTTACAACTGGTGTCATCAGGTATAATGCTTTATAAAACAATTTTAAAAATTAATATTATCTGTAATATTTTGTGGGTTAGTATATTGCTCACATTCATTGGTATATTATGCTCGACAAGTTTTATGGTTTTTAGAAGGAAAGATCTGTGTCAAAACATCTGAATGTTCAAACTGTACCCATACCTCTCACATTTCTATAGGAAGCTCTTTTTGGCGGTTATAGTACCAGAAAAGAGTTGAACCTGTACATTCACAGTAAAGACCCTTAGTCATCTACTTGTACATTTCTCAGCTATCGTGTTTATAAACCCCAAGGGAACATAATTGCTCTATATCATCACCAGACTGAATCAGTGACTTTTCAAATTTTAAAACATAAAACTCTCTTTCTGCGTTTCATCTATTGTTGGTTCATAAAAGTCAAAAGATTACTGTTGGTGCATGTGTATTTTTGCACCATGATGGTATGCGTCACAGATTCAAGTTCTATTTCAGTGGGCTTCGGAGGGAAATCAGTTCAGCTGCAACTGGTCGTCCAATCCAGGATGTCATCCAGACTGATGCTGCCATCAATCCTGGAAATAGTGGAGGGCCACTTCTTGATAGTTCGGGGAACCTTATTGGCATAAATACTGCAATATACTCTCCTTCTGGTGCTTCATCTGGTGTTGGATTCTCAATCCCTGTTGACACTGTAAGTAACTGCATGAATATTTAGTATCTGGCTTTCTATCAAGTTGTTTTCGGATTGAAGGGCTTTGATTTGGGGCAACAATTCAGAGCTAATGATTTCAAAGGACTCCAATAATAGCTGATTGCACAATAATAATTGGAAAAATAGCTAAAAGTGAGTGCCAAAGAATTTGAGATTCTGAACCCTCAAATCCTTCAATCTAAGATGACCAAACACAGTCTTATATTTCATCTAACATTTATGAGCCAAAAATTGTTTTACTTTCTAAAATTCTTCATGCGATCGTTTTACACCCAGGTAGGTGGCATTGTTGATCAATTGGTAAAGTTTGGGAAAGTCACCAGACCAATTTTAGGGATTAAGTTTGCGCCTGATCAATCAGTGGAGCAACTGGGAGTGAGTGGGGTTCTTGTCTTGGATGCTCCTACAAATGGACCGGCAGGCAAAGCAGTAAGCCCGTTGTTTGTGACTTTTTTTTTACCATTTCGTTTAATGAAGATATAGTTCAAACTTTAGAGAAACTTCGTTTTGATGTTTCTTTTTGGGTGAAAAAAACTTCATTTTTGATTCAAGCATTGAAACTCGTGTTTTACTGATGTAAACTGGTGGTCTTAATGGTGCAGGGTCTTCGATCTACCAAACGTGATACCTATGGCAGGCTTATTTTAGGCGACATAATTACGTCTCTTAATGGAAAGAAGGTCTCAAATGGTAGCGATTTGTATAGAATCCTCGACCAATGCAAAGTAGGCGAGAAGGTAAGTGCTATATTCACTTTTCAAAATAAATATATATCATTTCCACTGATAGGACAGATATGATCCTTGCTGCATGTTATTGTCATTCTACAACAGCCAGTTTGCTATTTACTTGAAGTGAAACAATTAAGCCTATATATTATGCAATACTATATTCTTTATACCTTGGGACTTGTAAAACACTGCTTTTATCCAACAGATGTCCGGATTTAAACGGAAAGTTTTGGGTAGTGAATGAGAAAAAGGTTACATTATTGAGTTTTCAATTGCTTTGCTGCTCAGGTGACTGTGGAAGTGCTGCGAGGTGATCACCTGGAAAAGATCCCTGTCCTTCTCGAACCAAAGCCTGATGAATCCTGACCTACCATTTGTAATTCTTATTGCAGATATATGGCGGAAATGCCTATTGTTTTCACTATTATTTACTTGACTGTATTTAACATTGTAAATAGTCCTGGAATGGAGCTATTGTATCATAAAAGCACTTTCCTATTACTGTAAAGCTATCCGTCTGTAGGTTTATTAGATTTAATTTAGTACTAGTCAATTGCCTTTATCTATATGTTAATTTGATTTAACTTTATTGCCCTTTTCTGTTTGAGTTCAAAAAATGTAACTTTGAATTTGATTAACTTAATTGATCTACAATATTACAAGCATGCACAACATGTTTCAGTTTACCTCTGAGTCAGAATCTATTCTTAATTTCATTTGATCTGTAATTACATTTAACATTAAATAGATTTCCTCTAATTCAGGATGCGCCTTATCATGAGCAACAAATCTATGTAGAGCTCCAAAAACCTCCAAATAACTGTATCCTGCTAACTTCTTCACTCCTCTCAACTCCATCTCTCCTCTTGTGCTTCTTGCTTCGTCCCAACGCCTTATAGCAGCATAAACATTCGATAACCCAATATATCTACCATCATGACTAGGTTCCAATTCGATAAGCCTTTTTCCTACTATCTCTGCAAGATCCAATTCTCTGTGATTTATACATCCATTAAATAAAGCACCCAACATAGAGGCTGTGGGTTCTATTGGCATTTGAGATACAAAATGATATGCTTCCATTAAATGACCCGCTCGAGCTAAAACATCGACCATGCAAGCATAATGTTCACTCTTTGGCACCATCTCGTCCCTAGTGATAGAGTCGAAATATTTACGTGCCTCCTTCACTAATCCTCCATGAGCACAAGCGCTCAATAGGCACAAATAAGTGATCTCATCCGGTCTAATCCCTGAATCTTGCATCTCTCTATATATCTCTAGTGCCTTTAGGGTAAAGCCATGTGTAGCGAGCCCTCCAATCATTGCGTTCCATATCAAAACATCAGTTTTTCTTATTGGAACCTCACGAAAAACGACCAATGCTTCCTCAACCGCACCACATTTGGCATACATGTCCACGAGAGACGTCCTCAACACGAGAGTTAAAGGCAACCCGTTATCCACTATATATTGGTGCATTGCCCTACATTGCTCAAGAGCACCCAAGTGAGAACAAGCACATAAAACGCTAACCATGGTTACCTCATTCGCCATAGGTCCATCCACTCTCATTTTATCAAAAATCGCCAACGCCTCCGTATAATTCCCATCCTTGACATACCCATCAACCAAAGCACTCCACGACACGACATCTCTCTCAGGCATTTCGTCAAACACCTTCCTCATCGAAATCACATCCCCACACTTGGCATACCCATCCAGCATAGAATTCCAAGACACCAATTTTCTAATCCGCATTTCATCGAACACCTTCTTCGCACTTCCGATTTCACCACAAGAACCATACATGTGGATCAAAGAATTAGAAATAAAAACGTCGATCGCAAAACCGTATCTCAACACATGTCCATGAACACATCCTCCGAGTTTCGAATCCGAAGTCCGAGCTGAAGCCTTAGCTAAAAAAGGGTACGTCAAATAGTCGGCGACAACTCCATTTTGCAACATTTGCACAAATATATAAATGCATTTAATTGGATTTTTGCTGTTTGCGAAGCCCCTTATGACGGCGTTGTAATGAAAGAGTGTGGGGTTTGGAAGCTGAGAGAAAAAGCGGTGCGCATAGTCTATGTTGAAGGAAGCTGAAGTTGCGGCGAAAGAGAGTATTTTCCATGCAAATGGATCGGTTTTGGAGAGGCCTGAGGTTGTTATTAGGGCATGTATTTGCTTTAAATGTGACCAAGAATTGCATTTGTCGAGCAAAGTTCTGAAGCAACATTGTACCATTCGACGTTTGAATTTGTCTGAATGCTTCCAAGCTCAACAAAAACAGAGGTATAAGACTTAAATGATATATATATATATAAATATAATTTATAGTGAAAGTTACGCACATATCCCTCGCTTATCGTATAATTACCAAAATACCCTCAATTATTGGAAATTACATAACGTCCCTTTCATTTTAAGGCATTTCGTATAATTACTCCCCATGTGTATTTAAATATTTTTACAATTTTACCCTTGAGAGTTCTAAACCTTATAATAGACCCGTTGATGGATGTGTTGATAATTTTCAATAAGTGAGGGTGTTTTTGGTAATTATACAATAAGTGAGGGGGATTAATGTGTACTTTTTCCAAAATTATAATTACTGCTTAGACAATCAATTGGGTTTAATAAACAGTGTGATGCTCTAAAATATTTTGTTGAGGGATACATTCATAATGAGGCAATAATTTTTGAACTTTTGGCGTTGTAAGAAGTCGGACTAGTCATCAATAACTGAAAGTCTCTTGTGCGGTTAAAGTACGTTATGTTTACATAATAAAACGTTTTTATTGTTGTCAAATAACATTTCCAGATAAACGCGTCTTTGCGGAATGGCCTCTACGTGAGCTTCCAGTGCATTATGGTAGCCACATCTTTTACCTACCCAAAAATAGAGAAAGAAAAAGAGTGCCATAATGAATAAAACTGGAAATCTGAAACCTCTTATATTTCAAAAAGACAAGACAATTATATACTTATATTGTACAAACAACAAAAGGAGTCACCATTGATCATCCTTACATTTATTACTCAACAAATTAGGGGAAATAAAACATAGATCATTTTTTCGGATCGAAAAAAGGTTGTTAATTAGGAAATGGATTCAGGTTTCATACAGAGACAGAACGCGAAAGGCTGAATTCGAGCCCCCAGAGCTCGAAACTTCCTTTGACAAAATCATAGTAACCACCCTTTAGTGCTAGAGTTTTGTTCACAAGCCCATCTCTAACAAATGGATATGACAGCAGGTGTCCAAGTGAAACATTCACTGCCTCCTGTTTAAGTTCAGGAAAAATAATATCCTGTTATTAAGTATTTCGCAACATATATATTATTTGATAATTTATAAAATAATTGAAATCGTGTTTAACCTTTTCACATTGGGCGCATTGATCGCCAAAAGGCGATTCTTTGCTCTCGGCTAACACTTTGGACTTGGCTGGTAAACAGATTTTCACCCAGTCCTCAATGAAGTCACTGAAACACACCACAAACATATTGGCTGGTAAAATCAATCTTCTGATTCTCTTCACTGTAATTTCGTGTCGTGTGTACTAGTCTTTGGTATCATATATATTGTGCTTAACAATATTCAATTAAAGAGTTATTTGAAAGAAAATAGACTACTTACGTCCCGGAGGATCCATCACATTCGAACGACATGAGCCCCTTGATTCCTCCACAGGCGCTGTGTCCAATCACAACGATTTCTTGAACCTGTAACATATATACAATTTCCCATCTATTATTTTACATATTTTATTTATAGTATAATTTTTCAAAACTCATTGACCAACTTACGAATTTAACAAAAATAATAATGTTAACAATAAAGAAAAGCATAAAAGAAAATCATGGTTCACCTTGAGGTGCAGAACAGCATACTCAATAGCAGCTCCAACTCCTCCGTATTTGGTCTGTTTGCCATTGAAAACAATCGAAAAATAAGAAAACTCATTTAAAAACAGAAGACTATAAATAATTAATCTGCAATGCAATAAATTAATAAAACCTTATCATATGGAGGAACCATGTTAGCAATGTTTCGGACCATGAACGCCTCCCCTGGGGCCAAATCCAACACGTGTGATGGACACACGCGCGAGTCTGAGCATGCAAACACCATAAACTGTTCCGCGTACAATTGAGCATATTAATAATACCTAAGTTTAATATGTTCAAAAGAATTTGGTTCTAAGATGAAATATTAATGAATCAAGGAGGCATGAAAATGTTGTACCTTAGGACTCTGTCCCTTAGCAAGTTCACCATACAAAGCTGGGTTTTTTCTGAAAATTGTGTTGCCAATAAATATTAGAAACTTGAATATATATTTGTGTACAGAATTTGAAAGTTGAATATAATATAACTTACTCATATTTCTCTCTTTTGAAGGTAATGAAGCCAGTTTTCAACCTCTCAACAGAGGCTGCTGAGCTGGAGGAGCTGCCATCAGGTGTTTGCAATTCTGCGGTGATTTCATCAATTTTTGCAGCAGCTACTGGTCCTAGTTCTCCCTTCTCACTGCATCAACAAAATATTAAGAATCGGGTGAATTACATGTACACCCTTCACTTTAGTGCTAATTATAAAAAAAATCACCAACTTGTGGTAAATTACAACCAATGTAATGTTTACATTGGTAAAATTGTAAGAAGTTTTAAATATACAAGGGGTGTAATTATAAGAATGTCTTAATATAAGAGAGAGACTTTATGTAATTTCAAAAATGCCAAGGGATTTTCGGTAATTGACCATAGCATGAGGGGTCTATGGGTAATTTTCTCAAAATAATATTAGCTCAACTTATTGAATTTCTATATGATAATAAAGTTTATATAACATGCCACACATTTTACATGTAGAATTCACATTAACTGGGATATATATATATATATAAACTGGGATATATATATATGTGTGTGTGTGTGTGTGTGTGTATTAATTATGAATAAGTTACCTGAGAAGCTGCTGGAGTGCAACAATGGCTTCCTCGTACGAGTCCTTTCCCATGTCTTCTTTCTGCAATTTTAAAATATTTTAGATATTTAGGACCTTCTATAAACATGGATATACCCCCTACTTAAAATTATTGACGCAAAAAAATAAAAAAATTGTAGAAATATATCAAAACGACTACCTGCGTCACAAAGTTGTTCATGACGACAAGTATGGTTATAATTTGGTACGTAGTAAGATTCGTTTGTGCATAAATAATGCGACAATAAATATATATATATGTAAGCTTAAGTTAAGGTTGTTATACACAAAATGTTGGCATACTAATAATATCACATCTAACATGGACACGTGGTTTATCATATTATTATGTCACGTCATCATGGCACAGTCTTGCAATAAAAATTCATGTGAACATGTCACCTAACAATGTGCAAGTGGCATGACTCTTGAGCATTAACTTAAATAGAGCCACAAATTGATGTAACATTCTAAGAAACAACATCATGCCACGCAGCTAGCTATTCAAGAATATAACTTGAGGAACATGCAACATGTCGTCGGGTCATTTTCACCATTTCTTTATCGGTTCTTAACGTGATAAGATATCAATTTATTGTGGTAACTATGAATTACAGAAATTAAATAACATGTGTTTATTGTGTTCAATTCTAACTACAATTAAAGGAAATGACAAAAAAGGTGATAATTAAGAGGTGGTATATAATGACAACATAAATTTGAGAAATGTTTACATGGACGAGTCGTGAAAATAGCAAATTATTTGAGTTCTCCGCACCGACACTGATTTAACATAATTTGGTCGATTTGATAGTTTCACACTCACTTGGATTCATGTTTGATTGGTCGAGCACAACTTATTCTTACATGCAATCTTTACCACTTCAATATATATAAGTAACCAATTATTGTGTAAGTATTTGCTTTGTGAACAAGTAAGCATGAGAGTACTTAGCATCAACTTTAAAGTGGAATAATGCAGTTAAATGGAATGTAAATAACGAAATGTATTATTAAGGGAGTACCAAAAGTGGGTGGATAATAGGAGCGGGAGCAGCAAAAACGGGCTCGTTACGGATGAGACTCGGAGGAGTAGCGGCGGAAGAGTTAAGTCTGGCGGTGGCGACGGGGCGGAAGGCGACTCTGGATTGGGCGGAGGAGGTGGTGATGATTTGAGAGGCGAGGTAACCGTGAATGGTCGACATTGTGCAATGGACAATGGATTTAACACCCTTTTATACGAAAATAATTTATATTTTTTATTCTCATTACATTATATACATGCATATATACATGTAAATATAATGGATAATGAAAATGAAAGGTGGGTGAACCACAGCTTCTACACTTGCAGATCAGGTATGGACGTTGGAGATTCAATTTTCGACCTCATTTTTTTCTTTAATTTACTGGAAAGTCAAGCGTAATATATTATTTTGAACAAAGGAAATTGGAGATAATTTAAAGGAATTTAGAGGCTGCAACTACAGACATTGCTTTTTGGAAATAAAAAATTTGCATGCATGGGACATCATATATTGCATGCAATAGCCACAGCAGTACTACACTCATAATTAATGTTCTTAATTATTATTATTATTTTTCATGTGAGAGGTCCTGAGTTTAATTCCAGGTTGTCGTAAACTGTGACTTTTTTCGCCTTATTTGAAGGTTTCTATCTACCCAAAGGTTGGTCGGTCAGGGTATATCCACTTCGTCTAGAATTAAAAAAAAATTATTATTATTAGTTTTCAATTTTCTCTCTATATTTTGTGGAAACATTGTTTATTAATTATTACTACTTAGGTGCGGTTTTATCAGAAACCTAAATTCGTTTATTGATAAATGACTAATTAAAAATAGAAATGAGAGCAGAAAAAATCAATGGCAAAAACCTATATTGTCCACATAATGGTCCAAGGTAGCTTCCTTAAACATGTGGCGGAGTGACACGTGTCAATAGATGCCTTTGTGAAGGGGAAAGAATTTACAATCCTTAAGGTGCAAATATTTATTTGGACATTAAATTGAAGAAAATATGCGGTGCACCGGCAACGAACATGATGGGGTGAAGGATGATAAAAAGATAAGGCCCTATCTCTAAAACTTGGTTCAGATTGTGCTCCACATCTTTACTTTATCTTCTTACTATCTGAATGGTTTTGCCTCTGCATGGACTGAATTCAAGTGATTTTTGAACATACAATATATTCATATTTCCTTCTATTTTTTTTTCTCTTAATCTTAATCACCTCAAGAGTAAAATGCTCTGTTTCTTGATCCCTATACCAATAAACTGAAAATCCATGCATGAGTAATCACAATGAATTATGAGCAATATTTTATATGAATATATGATAAATGTGAAATGGAAAAATAGATAAATGAATTAATTGTACATACCAACCTTGATTCCATGGTAGAAGATAGATCACGGATGACACTTGCATCCTATATTCTAATTTGTATTTCAGTTCGTATTCCATGTCGCTGATCAACACCCAACTGTATATTTTATGAAACATTTTCATATTTGGGATGATTCTATGATATAAAATATGAGATGAATCACAAAATTCGAAGGTCTTATTTGCTAATTTCCACCCCTAATAGAAAATATAGCCCTAACTTTATGCCCAATCTAACTTTTTTCATCTTGTATAACATGGGAAGTTAAGAAAATAGGTATAAGTTTGGCTACAATGGTGAAGCTAGAACATTGTCCCTGTGTTTTAAGGCCTCAACCAGCTCCAATTATGTGAACATTGTTATGACATCATTTCGACATTCTTGTACATGAGACAATGTATGACACCCAAAGTTACCAATTTGTCCCCGGACCACAAGCCTAATTCAGCAAATACTATGAAAGTCCAAAATTTATTTTTGTGTTGTTACAACACTATTCAATAATTAAATCGTCGGTTTGACGAGGCAACTAATGTACTCGTGGCGGAAATAAAAAGTGTTGGTAAAACATGGCTTTTTCACTAAACCAAAACATAAAAAAATTTATTAACAAAATTTTCGCCTTTTTTGTGAAAATCAAATATTGACTCTGTATTTTACCATTCCACTTTCCTTTCAGTTGATTTCTTTCTAATTACTTGGTTCAGTTGAATTTAAGAAAAAAAATTAAAAAGAAAATGTAGCTTGGAGTAATACATATATATGAATTACCCTTCTAGGTTGCCAATGAAACTAGTCAGCTAACGTAATGTACACTATACCTTTCGATAAATCAAATAGGACTAGGCACTTTTGCCATTGAAGTTTATGAACTTTCGTGGAGATAAAAGAATACAAGGCCTTGAAAGAATTGTTCAGACAAGCACTTGCTCACTTGCATCAAACAAGTATGAACAAGCCAGCGGATTCTCTTTGCTATATTTTACAGGCTGATCCACGAAGTGTTCGTTATTGCAATACAAAGGACGTGTAAAAGGAATGGCACGAAAAATATTGAGTAGGCTTATGAGAAAGCCCAATTGAAAATTTCCAGGATCACTTGGGGGCCAGCCTTATTGGACACACAGAAAAAGCAACACATCGAGCTGCTTTTGCCAACATAAACCGCTCATTTTCAGTCAATGGCCTCTCGATGACCTTCACAATGTTTGCATCCTAAACCATGGCAGACTTCAGAATCAGTTTAGGGATCAAAATAAACATTTAGCAAAGCAAAATTTTCATAGTCGTATATATATGTATATGTCTATGTATATGTGTATGTGTGTGTGTGTGTATATATATATACACAGGGAGGGAAATAGGAGTGCAAACTCCTTAGCAAAATTGGGGCAGGAAGTGCATGGGCTTCAGATTTGGCAGGATCCGTCTGAAGTAGCCGACTTGATTATGATGGAAGAAATGTAGTTTTTTAGTTGTTCTTCTTGGTTTCACCAAAAAATAAATAAAAAATATATATATATACACATATACATATATATATGTATATATATTTGGTGAGATGTCAATCAAAGGATTAGCTGGACTATTAATATCGATGAACGACTGTAAATTTATCGTACCTTCTTCTGTTGTTGAACAGAAGGTTTCACACTGGCAGTGTCGCCAATTATAATCACATTGTTAAGATTCCCCCTGTTGTCCCTTTCAGTTGGTGAAGCTGTTGAATGTCTCCAGTCTCCGTTGGTAATGTACTTGTAGTAGTACCTGCCACGAATAAATAAAACTCCAGGTTATGGATATCTAGTCCAATCCATATCTATAAACTTGGTCCAGCCACTCAAATCAGAACTTAAGATACCCACTTTTGAAACGATTATTAGTACACAAGGAGAATAGCAACTAATTAAAAATACATAAATATGTTTACATTTTAATTTTTGAATAATTAGTTCATTTGCTGCTTCTAATATTTTTTGAGCTATAATGTAAAAGCGATACTTGTGTTGACAAGAACAAAAGATATTATATTAAGTTTATGCACTGGCAGTGAACTTATTTGGTTCTCCACTTCTCTTTTAGAGTTCAATTAAAGTAGAGACGTAAATCTTTGCCAAAAATTGGGAAAAGTAATGACTCTTTTCCAAAGTCTGCTAAGAGGCCTCAATAAATTAGGATAATGAATAACAAGATTAGGAAACTTACTTCCCCTGTGGAAGTCTAACTTCGATTTCATATCTAGGGCCCCCTTTATGGACTGCCTTGATTGGCTCTTTCCAGTTTCCAGTGAAATCTCCCACCAGAGATACATCTTCTCCCTGTAATCAGAAGAGAAAGCGCCTGGTAAAGAAGACTATAATGATATTGGCTTATACTCCAATCATATAGATTAATTTATTAGTGTGTTTGCGTCATGAGACCTCCATTCGTAAAAATTGGCAATAATCTTCTCACCTCGTGTCCATTCCAAACGAAGGTCACAGCGTGGGTCGAAGGTCCATCATGTTCGCCACTTTCAACCATGGCTATTAGGTCCCAAGTTGCCCAGGCAATTGCTGGTCTGCGTTTAATATCTCTATTAGCTACAGAGTGTACTCAAAAGATTGTCAGGGTGTGTTTGGATTGAAGGATTTGAAAGCAATAGATTTCGAATTCATCAACAAATCTATTGGGCATGTTTGGATGATTTCGATTTAGGATAGATTTCAACGCCCTTAGAACTCATTTTGAGCTAGTTTTTAAATCGTTTTGAAGGATTTCAAACTACTTCAAATTGGATTCATTTGCAATCCTTCCTTCGAGTCCATTCCCCAAATCCAAATCAATCAATCCAAACACAACCTTAGGGTATTCATAAACAAATTTGACCAAGTAGAATACCTGTCAGGCTTGCATGAGTGCAACCCAGTGACAAAATTGTAAGCTGCGTGAAGGGAAGTATCTGTCATCCAGTGCAGGTATGCGATCACACAAGCAGGCGACCGATCAAACCCAGTTGTGCAAGTGACATAAACTCGATGGTTCTTCTTAAGTAAACGTAGCAGAAGACCCACACAAAATGGCAGTTTCTTTCTCATGTCAAAAGAGTCCGTATCCCTGGAATTGGATAAAAAAATAAACAAAAAAATTGTAGAAAATCACAAGAAGCAGAAGAAAAGTGAAGAAAATAGAAGACTATCTAACCATTAGTTATTAACTGAGATGCTTCAATATTGACATATTTAAATAATGATGAGGTGTGGGAAACAGTATTTAGACTGGAGGCTGAGAAAGGCAATACTGATTTATATGATTTATCCTCAGCCAAAAAATTGAAAATTTACTACCTTATTGGATAGTTAATCATAAGAATATTTGACTTTTGGCATGACTCATTGATTGAATTTGAATCAATTCCCCAATTTGCGGCTTCTACCGTACTTTGGAAATTCAGCACAGCAGTGACTCCCTGATGCAAATGACAGGTTTTTGTAGGTTAGCAATTGAACATGGAACAATCAAATTCAAACGAACTCTTACTATCTCAGTAATAACTTCCCGTGTTATGGATAAGTAGAGAGAAGTATCTTTTGAAAGGGCTACTAAACTAAAATACACTGATGGCGGGTTTACAATGACTATCAATCTAGTTGAAAAAAAAGATGTCTTTAGCAAACTTCAAGTAAAGAATAAGATTGGCACTAGCTACATCTATCCTTTAACAATTGGATAAAATCATTTTATCATTTCTGATACATCATGCTATGATGGTGGGGTAAAACATATCAGATGTCCAAAGAAACTCTTTGAATGGGAGTCTTAATATACAAGTCATATCAAAACCAAAGAATTAAAACTTGCAGAATTAAGCAGTACTAAAGTAAGCCACAGGCATGGTAGCACTCACCGCAGAGTTAGACAAAGTCTCTACATCTTCTTCTGTTTGAATACATGACCCCACATAAATTTGCTCCGTGATCTATCATAGCAAAGTAAAAGCATCAGTAGGATGAAGTTGAATATTCTTCAAGAAACACTGAAATAGGAAAGATTATCATAACATGCAGAAAGTTGGAGAGGTAAAAAACATAACTGATGTACATATTTTTACAGGCAAATCAAATATCAGGTATACTAGGTTGGATCTAGCCTCAGAAGGCCAGAACTAATGAAATATAGGTCTGATTTGGCTTATTTATCCTCTCTTATGTGGACTCATAAGCAGGTTATCCTCTGGTTGAGAGCGTGTATATGTTTGGCCGGAGGATATAGTTTTCAACTTATTACGAAATGCATCACCTAATTTTAAAAACAATCCATGGATGAATATTTTCTGACAAACAGACAAAGCATCAGAGGCCGGTTTGGCAAGGGACACAAGTCAAGAAGCGGCACAATTACAGTAAATCTGGATATGTGACATCAAAATACTGTAATAATTCTAACTTTAAATGCTAATCCAGTAGTTCTCATGATCAACTTGCTGCATTAGCTCTACCGAAGTGTCTCCAGCCTTTTGTACAAAGTATTTAAAGGTACAAACAACATTTTCTGATAAAATACAGAGACTGATGGACTTATACATAAAAACTAATATGACTCAGATTCTCTAGTCAGTCTCATTTTCTGGTCAAAAGCTCTCCTGATTTCTTGTTTATCTTATAGAGATTGCTTAATTCTAGGTGAACAAATAATTGACAATATAAGCATGATATGTAAACCAGCTCAAAAGCACACCTTACTATAGCGCATACCAAGAGAATGATTATAGTAAAGCTCGCCCTTCGAACGCTCCAATGCCTTTACATACTCTTCCAAAGGGAAGCTGCCATGTGCCCATTCAGCATCTTCAGACACTTCCTCTGTAAAAATCGCTACAAGAGGACTAAATGGTAAAGCAGGGGTGTTCTTAACCATTTCTGGCTGTCCGTTCTTGTTCTGATCATTTAAATACTTCCACCCTTGGGAAGCTAAAAACTTAGGAGAGAATATTACAAACCCAGAGTTTCCACCACCTTCAGAGGATGCCCGCAAATTTGATGCCGGTATACTTTTGTTCCAAGTGGCAATGGGAACACGACCTCGATTAAATAAAATATCAAGATCATTCATCAGATAAAGTTGACGGATGGGAAAAGGGGAGAATGGTCTTTCGAGCACAAGGCTACAAGAGCCTGATTTCTCTTTTGTAAAACTCCTGCTTATACCATTGACGCAAATGAAAGTAGTTAGGTAGAGTTGTTTAATCACTACTTATTTTTTTGAAGGAAATACATAATATAAAACATCATCTCCTAATCTTGGTTTAGCTAAAGAAAAATGTGCATACATACTCTGTATCACCGAAGTCCTTGATCTCAATAAGCCTCCCACCAGACGACTCACCCGCCTTCTTCAAAGTGTCACCCACCATAATTATTCTCGATTTCTCAGCATTCCCCTACATTATCATTTATGAAAATTGGTAACTGATATCTCCACCAAGACCAGAGTAAAATACAGTTAACCAACAAAATCCAAGCTCCTCTAGCCACCTTATAACATCACTGCCATTTAAATTATAATATAATATTCCCTGTCCTCCAATGAAAGTAAACAATAAACTACATACTTTTTACCACCTAATTCTATTCTTTCATTCTTTAACAATCAAATCACAGTATCTGCAGTACTTATTCAATATTCTTCAACACATATTTTTAAGTAAAAAATTACTTAGCTATCATCACACTTGGAACAAGAGAGTAATGCTGGTGGACGAAAGCATTAACAATTATAAAGAATAAATTATTAAGAACTTCATAATGAGAACATAAACAAACAAAAAATCTGAAAAAAGTACCCCTTTTTGAAGCGCATGCACGAAAACCTTTCCGTCAAGCGAGAGAGCAAAGCGTATGCCGAGCGGTTTATCAAGCGTCACCATGTACTCATTCAAATTCATCTTGAATTCGGTAGTCGACGACATCGCAAAAACCCTAGAATTCCTTCCATATGACCTCTGCTTCTTCTCTTCGCCTTTTCCATGGTTCAAATTCAAATCTCTGCCCCAAAATAAGGAGCGTATTCTAACACTGCTCTTTCGCAGCTCCTTCTCAATCGAAGAGAATCTATCGGTGAGTTTTGACTGGTCGAAGCCTCTGCAATTCGACAACTGCAGAGAACACATTTGAACTCTGGTGAAAAGCAGTGAATTTTGATTCAGAAATCTGAGTAAATTATCAGCAGAGTTCCATGACAAGAAATATATATATATAGATATAGTAAAAGTGTATGTATATAATTGTGCAGTGGGATTGGAGCTTTTCTCTTGGGAAAAGGAAGAGGACGAAGAGTGGCGAGTGATGGGATAAATGAGGAAGAAGCGCCACTGAGCGGGGAAAGTCCACGTGACAACCCAACTGATTTTTCTTTCTTTCTTTCATTTCCCACATGGATTTTGTTCACCTTTATTTGTCTTTATTGCCACGTCACTACCAAAAGATCTTTCCCCCACAGAACATGGGCCAAAAGCCCAAACAAGTACGTTGTATTTTAACAACAATTGGGCCGAAAACTTAAACAATTTTCAGTTTTAAACCATGAATTTTGGGCCAGAATCAAGAGCAAAGGCTTGGGTTGTAAATGAATTGAATCGAGTCGAACAAGTTGTTGTTCAAACTTATTTTTGAATTATCATCGAGCTTCAGAATTCGTATGCTTGAGCTTGGTTTAATTGTTAATGTAATTGATTTCAAACGAGCCGAACACAAAGCGAACTCGAGTAGCTTGGTTTTTTTGCATATATATATCTTTTTTACTAATCGAGTCAAGCTCGAGCCGAACTTTAAATTTATCAAACACACAAAAGGTTGTTCAAAAGATTTGATATGTCAACGAATCTAGCTCAAATAAATTTTTATTGAACAATTTTGAGTCGAATATCAAGTAGCTTGATTCGTTTTTCAACCTCGAATACATTATTTATAAAAAAAAAAGCAAAGAAAAAAGAAAAGAGCATATATTACCAGGAAATGTGCTGGTTCATTTTGCATATGTGCCGACAGCAAGTCATAAACCAGACAGGAAAATAAGCAGCAACATCCTTAAAATCTTGAAATTAGGTCACCATTAACAGCATTATCTCCCTCTTTAAGCACAAATCATGATTATAAGGTCAAGTCAACCAACAGTGAAGCCCCACTTGATAATAGCTTTACATTTCCACGTTTCCAACATTTCTTCTGGAGTAAAGAAAAGTATGATGCGTTGGGCAACAAGTGGTAAAGTACCAAATGATTCACTTTCATAAGTTTCAGGCTTTCAGCTTTTGAATACTAACATTTTAGCTTTATGATATTCTTTTTATTTCAAGTAACGTAAATCAATAGGTACATTATTACATGAGAATACTAGTAATTCCACTGATTACAACTAATTATAAGATAGTAGTGAAGGCAATGTAGGAAAAAATTATATATGGTTGACCAAATCTAATAAGCCCTAGTATATATCTATCTTACACAATAAAAGATATAGTGTGCAATCCTCACACACACTTTTGTGAAAGAGACAGACACGAAATATACATTCGGACCAACGAACTTGAAACTCACACTTCTGCTTAAATTTGAAACTAGAACCTCGTAATTTTAGAGTTTTGGACACCAATCTTTATCATTTCGACAAAATCTTATCAATCTATTAATATTTCTTTCAGTTTTCGATATTTGGAGATCCAAATATCTAACTTTCTAAAGGTAAATAAACATTTCCTACCGTTTCACAAAAGGACCATATTATTTTCAAGGCAATTAGCGAACAATTTAGCTCTGATTTAAACCATCATAAATGAAGAATCGTTTCAAGCTAAGCATCATTAATTGATGGATACATCACCTGCCTTGCAATAATTAAAAACCAAACTAATATTGATCTAAGTCGGAAATTAACCCTACCCTTACGGGATAACCTCGTAAGACAAATTAAATACGAATGAATAAAAATTATAGACTGCACTCGGGCTACTGAGCTACCTACATACCTCTCAGGGATCAAATCTAACGTATAAATAGTAAATATTCATCATCACTAACTGATACACCAAAAATGGTCCAAACAGGGTTTTGTACTTTGTTGGATCGTTAGAGCTAATACATTCCGATAATTATAAGATTGATACGAAGCCACTAAGTCGTAGATTTCAATATTGTGCAAAAGGCCCCTATCAAGGCCCAAACTTGCAAAACACTACAAGATCGGCGTGCTTCATCCACCCGGGTCGGGTTGACCATGACCCGACCCTACGAGGTACAATCCTGACCGTTCCTTCAGGACACATGGCATCATCTGAGCTGAAGCTCCAGCTGGCAAAACAATATTTGTCCAGCATATGAACACTATAAATATCTGCATTTATTGAGAACAATGGATGGAATCTAAGCAATTAATATACTAGTAAGCTTGGTCGTATATTCGTTATTAAGGCTAAAACTTGACAGTACGATTTCATTACATATAAATTTGGGTTAGTTTGTGTACGAATTAACAATACAATATGTGAATTATATTTGATATTGGAACTACGTTAGACTTGATCCCCGAGAAGAACATAGGCAGCTTGGTAGCGAGTGCAGTATATAATCTTGATTAGTTTGTATTTAGTTCGTCTTACCGAGTCATTCTGATTGAGTAAGAGGAGGGTTAATTTTCGATATATTTTAACTATATACAAAATGGTAAATATAGTAGCATCAATATGCTCAAAAAGACTAAAAATTAAATTAATGCATATGTCTGTATACTCCATAAAAGGTGATGCATCGCCATCAATCATAGATTATTTTCCCAAGCAGAAAAGTCTCGTCCATATAATGCTTGATAATTGTTACTAAAAATACTCAACTATCAATTCGGCCAGTTTTTATATTGTCCATAATATTGGACTACAACTTTAGGCTCAGACTTGTTACCGAGTTTGTTGCTTGCTTTTAAGATTTCTGTGTCATTAATATGTTGCGGTCTGGAAAAATCTATGTTGGACCGGGTGTAATGGAGCTAGTGCCCATTACACCCTACATTTGTGTTGGGATGTGTGAATTTTATTATCCCAACACAAATGTGTGGTGTAATGGGCACCGGCTCCATTACACCGGATCTACCATAGAATCACCCATTGCGGTCTCATGTCTTGACAAAACACACACACCATAGAGAAATAAGAGGTTTCAAAATTCCGAGTACTCCTACCTTAATAATCAATATGAATTAGGTTATATGAGATTTAAAATCTTGAGAACGTTTAAAATAGACCTATTAACATATCATTTACTATCTATTAACCCTAACTTAATAATCAATATGAATTAGGTTATATGAACGGTTTTCATTATTTGATATTAAAATAGACCTATTAACATATCATTTACTATTCAACGCGGATAATTTGAGAAACAGCTGAGAAATGACCTCGTAAGTATTAATTGGTATGACTCCCTAGCTGCACACGATCCTCTCACATTACAAATAAAACCTGAATAAAATTAATGTTATTATTTCCCTAAAAAAAATGAATAGTTAAAAGCCTTGATGTGTATTTCCTGGAAATTTCAGGTAAATGAAAGAAATGACACTAGGGAATGCAGTCTGAACTCTGAAGTATTAAAAAACGATGCATCTACACAATTGTTACTTAATAGTTGACATAAATAATTATTTTATAATAAAATAAAAGTCCGATTTGGGGTACCAACTTATGAACAGAGAGTACAACTCAATTGTCTACAGTACTTCTAGAAGTGCGGGAAACTTTTACTCAAGCCGTTGGCATTAACGAAAAACCCTACGAGGCCTTGCCTGTACGGTAGATACGATTTCTTTTTATCCCCTTCCTTAATCGCTCTGTTACGTACATACAACGCTTCGTGCGCCGACGGCGATCCCGGTGCGCGGCCATAGACGGCGGCGGAGCTGACTCCTTTACCCTTCGCCTTTTTCGGAGCTCCGGTCGGCGGTTTTTCCTCTCGATTTTTCGGTGTCAAAAGGACGAAACTGTCCTTCCCCTCGCTATTGCTCCGCCGCAGCAAATCGCGAAACTTCCACCGCTTCGACGCCGATCCGGTGGACTTGCTCTTTTCACATTGACTCGGAGACGGCGGCGCAGCCGCTTTCGGCCGCCAAACGCAGTACGTACCAGCCGGAACACTCTCCAGTTCGTCCGCCTCCGACGACGAACACGACGGAGGATAATCAGGCTCCTGCTCGTCGCGATCTTCGATGAAAAGTTTACTCGACGGCGCCGTAATGCTCGATTCGAATCGCTTGTTTTCGCGACTGATCGCGCTCGAAACGTCGTCGTTGTGAAGCGAAAGATCGCGGTTGAATACGGGGAAAACTGGACCGATTTGGCCGTCGTATACGAATTCTTCGCGTACTAGAGCAAACTCGAAGTCTTCGTCGCCGTTGTTGTAGTCGTTCTGTACGCCGTCGTTTGAGTTCTCATCGACAACTTTTACGGCGATTTCTGCTAATCTGTCGGTTGAATAACTGTTAAAGCTAGGGCATGTATACACATCTTCGTGGATGTTATTCATCATGATATGGATCTCAGTAACCTTTCCTTTATGTATGTATATATATGGAATGTTGTATGTATATGCTGATAGAGGAAAACAGAGGACTCTGAAGAGAGGGTGGGAGACGAGAAGGTATAGTTAAGGGCGGTCTTATATACGCGGACTTTGGACTTCTAGAAGAAAAGATGAGGTATAACAAATAAATAAATAGATAGATACCTTCTGATATTCAGAAATTTCATTATGTTAAATGTTAATAAAATAACGCTATTGATCAATTAATTCAACTATTTTTCTAGAAGAAGTCAATTAAACATAAAGAAAATAATTGGAACATGAAAATTTAATACCATCAAATAATAAGTCAATTAAAACATGTAAGAAGCTTGATTCTTACACTTGGAAATAGAGTAATACTCGGACAGATGGGTATTAGATGTAAAGATTACTTTTATACAACACTAGAGTAACCATTTTTCTAATATTTTATTTCACTTTCATATTAATTTATAACTTGATACTTAAAAATTATTACCACAAAAATTTTTTTGACTAACTCTTCTTGAATGATTCTTTACTTTCTCTTACGTGGTGGATTTAATCATCTACCAATTCAGTGCATAAGACGAGGGGGTTAAATATGAAACAAGAAACCCTTTATTTGAATTGAGATTGATTGAAGCTTTTTGAGTTCGGGTTTTTAACATAATAAATTGAGTTTGAACATTTGTTTTAATGCTATAAGAGTTTGATTTCAGCTAGAGTTCGACTCAAATAATCAAAAATAATAAAATACGTGAAAAAGATTAAGTTATTCGAGATCAACTCTAGTTCGAATCAATTAAGCTCGATTGGTCTCACTTCAACTAACAACAAATTCAAGTTCAATTAATTCAATTTATGTAACTTTTGAACTTTTAGCGTCATGCCACTTCTTAATTTTACTACCAACTCAAATAAGAGTAATATCACCTCTACATACCAAATGAGCATTGTCAGTTTAAAATTGATTTTAGCGACTAACTATTATAATTTGAAAAAGGGCAAGTAGATCTTAACGAATGTACCAAAAACCTCTTGGTTTAGTGGTATTCACCTCTCACTTTATATGAGAAGTCCTGGGTTAAAATCAGACTGCCACAAGTTGTGACTCTCCCCTCCTTTATAAAGCTAGATAAAGTATTTATAGCTCAAGATTATGACTATCAATTTGAATTTATTTATATAGAGTATTTCCCTTCGTCTTGAAAAAAAAAAAAACAAATATGAAATAACATCAAATTCCAAATTTATTATTGATGGCTAATAATAATAATAATTTAAGGGGGAAATATGAGCTTGGTAAAATAAAAAAGAAGGGAATCCAGAAAGGTCAAAGGGATGGGGCCGTAGATGGTTGATGGCAGGCATGGCGCGTACTTGAGGGTCAATACTTAAAGTTACTTGGATCACACGACCGAGGCAGTCTTCACACGTGGGCTTCCGGAACTAATGTTAGGCCCCGCGTTTAAGCCACTTCACTAATTTCCCCCACCAAATTATTAGTAGTAAACTAAATTTTATTTGCCACTAAAAAACGAATCAAGTTGAGAAGCCTAGTTTTACCAACGAAGTTGAGGATTCAAAATATTAAAAGTTTTGAATTTTACTCTCACTGATATCATGTGGACTTTTCTCTACTTTCATTGTATAATAATTGTCAATTTGAATATTTATAACATATATTATGTAATTGTTTCTCTAAAAAATCTAAAAAAATTAAGTCACTAGATGTTCGATTTAAGTCTTTTAAAATGGTTTGTTGTATTTGTTTGAATTTGATCCTTTATCATAATATTTAATAATAAACATCCTTTTTTGTTTGGTAAAATTCTTGAAACACGATTTTATTAGTGATATTAATAAAATATACGCAACTCAAGTTTAACTCAATCAAAACTTGCCGCAGCTCTCATTTTGTTTTTCACTACTCATACAGGCTTGACGGAGTCTGGAGGGAATCATCGGTTCTCAATCAAGAATGCCTCAACTAGATAAATTTATTTATTTCACACAATTCTTCTGGTCATGCCTTTTCCTCTTTACATTCTATATTGCCATATGCAATGATGGAGATGGAGTACTTGGGATAAGCAAAATTCTAAAACTAGAAACCAACTGGTTTCACATTTAAACTGTAAACTTGATACATGTCGATTAACAAATAAACTAGATTAAAATACAATTTTTTACTTTAATAATATTTAAACAAACTTGAATAGTTTTTGTTCGGTTTCCCTAAATTTGTTTATAATCCTATTTGAGTAAAATTCAATTTACCCCCTGTGATAGTCGTTATTATTCAAAAAAAACCCTGTGATAAAACAATTATCAACTTACCCCCTCATATTTTTAAGAAATATACTCACTGCCTCCTTAAATATATTGTCTTTGAATTTTCTTGTAAAGACAAAAATATCCTTGTACTTTGAAAATAATTACACTATATTTTATTTATCTTATTATATAATTACTTTTAATTTAATTTTTATTTTCTTTTTCTTTTTCCCCAACCATCTTCTTCCCCAAAACCTCCGCCTTCAACCTCCTATATACCACCACCACCATTATTAAACTTATTATATATATATATATATATAAACCGCCTTAAATAATATTCGATTTGCAAATTCGCGATCTCAAATCCTGCTACAAAATTCAAAGATATCAGCACCCCATTTTCATGGAATCCGGCATCACTTCTCCGGCGTCACTTCCAGCGGCTCAATGCGGCGCCATGTCTGAAGTGTCCCCATTTCCCTTCAGATCGGATGAGCCTCTGAATTCTCTTATCTTCTTGTTTTACTTCTATTACTATTGCAATTCGGAGCCTCTGACTTACTATTCACCCTCTCTCTCTCTCTCAAATAAATGGGTTGTGATGCCTTTTGAGAGATGCAAAGTGTCTTTCTGATTTTTTTGAATCTTCAGGTAAAGTTTAATTTTTAGTTAAATGAAAATATAATTTTTGCTTCAATTTACTAGTTAAAATAGGTTCAATTTACCCGTACTGAAAAATAATGTTTACTTTAATCTTTTCTGGCTGAGTTGAACTTCTAAACCCTCAAATAAATTACATGTGTTGGGTGCATCGTGGTTTTGGGGGCTGAAATTGAAGAGGTGGTGGTGGTTTTGGAGGCTGAAATGGTGGTGGATTTGGGTGGTGGTTTTTGGGGTGGAAATGGTGGAAATGATGGTGGAGTTGAGTGGTGGTTTTGGCAGCGGAAATGGTGGTGGGTTTGGGTGGTGATTTGGGGATGAAGCGGCGGCGGCAATGGCGGCGGTCGGTGGTGGTGGGAGGATTGCACAGAGGGGTGTGTATATATATATATATTCAAATACCTTTTATAATTTTAAAATATTAATTTGAATAAATAGATAGGTATTTAATACAAACCGTCAGATTTATCTTGTGAGATCAATGGTGTTAGATTAGGGGTATATTGGTCTTTTAAAGGCAGAAAAATTACAACAATTCACAAATAGTGCGAGTGAGGCGCGTAGAGGGGTAAATTGTACCTTTATTTTTTTTATAGGGGGGCGTTCTGTGAATTCTTTTATCACAGAGGGGTTTTTGAAAAATAACGTTTATCACATGGGGCTACGGACGATTTTCCTCAATCCTATTTTTACTTACCATAAGAAAAAGAAAAACGATATGCCCACGGATACAAAATTCTGGAGTTCATCTTAATTTTTATTGGATATAAATAAGTTTAATATACATGGTAAGACAATAAGAAGCCTATGGGCTATGTACATCAAACAAATATGATTATTTCTTGGAAAATATCAAATATTTCACTTCATCATTAATTTTAATACCCCAATTTGTGTTAAATTGAAATTAGAGAAATAAACAGCACATAAAAAATGGCACATGCTTCATTTTTTTTAATTTCTTTTTCGGTTACATGCATATGTAGCACCGAATGTTCCAAAGTCACGGTCACTCCTTCAAGTCAAGTTGGCCACCATAATGCTAGAATGTTATAGAAGTCGTCTTTTAGATAAAAGTAGTGCAAATTGAACAATAATGATAATAATAATGTGAAAACTCATAAATTTGAATAAAACTCCATTTTTAATTAGAAATAAAATAAAAAACAAAAACCATTTTAATTTTAACTTTTCACTCTAACCGATACAATGAGTTTAATTGCAACAACGGTTATTCTTTTTAGTAAATCAATTACATGTATTAATTAATCATAAATATCAACCATTATGTTCCAACTCCGCTAATAGTAGGCTTCCTTGGTGCAATCAAAGTATTTTATATTAGACTGACTCAAATTGTTCGAGTGTATATTTTATATTTATCTCTTTAAACAAGTGTATGGAGCGACCACACACAATGCAATTTACTATATATGAAAGATAGATATTAAGACCATTAAATTTTATTTAACAATTTTTTGCGTGCTAACATCATTTACTTGTTTACAAGGAAAAAATGGTAAGACTATCTAGAAGGGTAATTACTAAATCACAGCGCATGACAATTGATAGGTGTAGACAAACTATCCTTGATAAATTAAATCATTTATTCTAATATTCCTTTTGTCCTGCTACAATAAATTTCTTCATGCGTATCAACGAAACCTAATTTAAGTACAAAAATTTGACTTTTCTTTACATATTTTTTTGTTTTTTAGAAAAACGTTGGATTTAATTGCCACTAGAAGTCTGAGTATTAGCCTAACTTCATAAATTTTTTCCTTAATATTTGAAGGCATTGAATCATTCATGAATAATTATTCATCTTATTTATCGTATTTAATTCATTGTTAACTCGTCACTATGCTTAAGAGAAAATGAAGGTTTGCATGAATTATCCGTTTCCAACTTTGAGTATATTATTAAGAAACAACTGAAATGCTTGGGAGACAAGACAATTACTTGTTTGACCAGTAATAAAACAAATCAAATAAAAATAACGCCAACATAGATATGTGTTGTTTCCTTTTGCTTTTTTTTCTTTTTTCCAATTACGTGATAAACTTTATGAATATCAGATTTAATATATTATAATCAACTGATAATTATTTACAAAAATTAAGAATTACTATAACAGTATTAAAAAACTTACACGCTATCAATGAGACTAAACACCAAACAAAAGTAGGAATTATTGGAAGTTAACAAAAATTGATCGCGACCAACTCAAAAGCCGGCAAAACTAAAATAGTAGCTAGCGAACATAGAATATAAAACAAAATATAAATTGTGATTCACTTAAATACATATTTCCGATTCGTTCGATCTGCTCCTCCAACTTCTTAGACGCCAAGTCACATCGAAAGTCAACTTAATTGGAAAAATATTAGATCAACTTCAAGGCCCAATAATTTTTTCGATTATACCAACTATTTATATGAATAAATACATTGCACAATTTTGATTATTCATATATAGACTTGTAGCCTTCTATAATACCACTTAAAAAGTAGTAGAAAAGACTAGCAAAAGTCTAACTTTATTTCTTTTCCATCTACCTAATGATTATAAAGAGAATATTTGGTCTTTTTGATAATATAAAATAGATAAAGAATTAACACAATAAGATTTTGAAGATCTTGCCTAGACCATGTTGGATAAACTATGGTGCATCCGGAGCAATTCGCCTGGCACATCATACACATTGCTCCGAGTGCACCATACACCACAAATTCATGTGACATAAGTTATCACCTGCCCTCCATGTAAAATCACCCGTCACCACGTGATTTTGTGGTGAAAATTGCTCCAGATGCACCATAGTATTCTCCGAGCATGATCAGATTAGTTCATGTTAATCAGATGGCAACTGATCACATGACTGATGAAAGATATCCAAAAAGTCAGAAAAAGAGTTTTAGATGGCTATTGACCAAATTCAATTTGAATAAGCATTTCCTGAGACTCTTAGATGGCTTGATATTTATACAAGTTAGGTAACAATTCATAGTATACAGACAAACCTTCTATTCTATACAACAAATTTGCATCAGTAGTTGGTACTATGCATGGGCTACACCACTTCCTCAACAACTCAACATACAACAAAAGACTAATAAAACTTCACTATTTACTTAGTAATGAATCTTCTTCTCTCAATTTATCCTTTAAATTACCTAACTTCCCCTTATGCTGGAACAACAATTCTCTAGAAGCTTCCATCTCCAAGCTCTCCAACCGCCGTCTTTGAATAACATCATGGATCATAGGATGAAACTCTGTCTGAAAAGCTCTGTACAAGAAATATGGTAACAAACTCGAAACGACCACCAATAACGTCCCGAGCCAATAAAAGGGACTCGGGGCGCAAGCTTCAACAAGAACCTGATAAGCTGTTGTGGATATTATAGGTGACACAGCACCATACATTACTAGAAATGCATACCAAAAGAGAATACTACCCCAGATAAAGAAATGTTGGATCCAAGTGAAGTAGTTAATGGATATTGCCATTTGGCAATTCACCGTCCATACTACGCAAGTGTACATGAAAACCCCGAGTGTCTCATAATCGATGACATGGCCATCTATACGGAAAGCTTGAAGGAGGACGGATTTTGTTGTGAAGAAGAATATGATCATGGAGCTGATAATCCCGTTTAACATCCAACCAAGTATACGTGGCCAGCTGAAGAGAATGTTGTGTATTCCTTCTTGGTATAAAACGGGATGCTGTGAAGCATATAAAAAATTGAGTCATAGGAACTAAAGTTGTGTTTTGATTGAAGGATCTAGAGATGAGGATTTCAAATTTTCAAAACAGATTCATTTAGGATGTGTTTGACCAAAATTTGAAAGTGGTGGATCTCAAATTCATCGATAAATCCATTTAGCTTGTCTGTGGATCATTTAAAGTTACAATGGATTTTAAATCCATTCGAATTCACTTTGAGCTATTTTTCAATCATTTGGAGTCATCTGAGATCTTTTCGCCAAACACAAACTTATTGTTTAGATTCGAACTCACTTTGAGCTATTTTTCAATCATTTGGAGTCATCTGAAATCTTTTCGCCAGACACAAACTTATTGTTTAGATGCTTTTGAGTTGCCATTCATCTCAAATAATTTTGGCACTCATTTTGTGCTATTTCTTCAATCATTACAGTTTATTGAAGGTATTTAAAATCCTTAGCTCCAAATCATTCTCCAAATCCAAATTCATCAATCCAAAGTCCAAAGACAACCTAAAGGACTTTTAATATGGAACTGTTAGAATAAAGGTTTACCTTTAGGCAAAGTCGTGCAGAGACGTCCTGATCGAAGACACCAAGAGCAATCACGGGAAGAGAAGTAAAGAATACGTTGTAGAATGACATGTACCAATCATTATAGGCTGGTTGGCCAGAGAACGAAGCATGAGCCTCGTACCAGAACAAAGTGAACCCAAAGGCAATGTTCTTGTAAAAGAAATAACATATCTGCATTCATAACACAAGGACATTAGAAAAACGAAAACCTGTCAGATGATATAAATAGGCAATGCTCGTCTTATTTCTTGTTCAAATGATGTCTAAAAAATCATTTATATGGCAATATCTATAATTCCAACTTCCAAGAGAAAATAAAACGGGAAAGAGCTCCAACGGATTACAAAAAACACCCCGAGGTTTGAGTAATTATCGTACCTTCCACTACCAGTAGAGGAATAACAATTTCACCTATGTTTTCCAAGTTATCAGGACCATGGTTGTCTTGGTAATTTACAAAATCTCAGGGAACTCGTGGTAATTACCCAATAAATTATTGAGTGTGCATGTAATTATCCCTTACACTTGAGGCAGATTTTTTTTTCTTAACATGCATTCGAACAAAATTCTTTAGAAGAAGGGACAAAACAAAGAAGCAATTATATACCATCATAGATATTCGTCTATAGCACCAGTGGCCATGGACCAACAAAAGACGTTCAAGAAACCGGAACTGCGCTATGGCAAAGTCACTCGACATTGCAGCCTAAGAAAAAAATTGATTTAAATCATTACACATTTTTGCCAAATACAAAATAATTAATTACTGAAAAACATGATTTAAACAGAAGAGACTACCTGCATGCCCTCAACACCGCTAATGCCAACCCCAATATCAGCTTCTTGAAGCATGCCGACATCATTTGCCCCGTCACCTATTGCTAGTGTCGTCCTGCCCTTACCCTTTTTAACCAATCTCGTAACCTGAATATCTTCAACAGTTGCATTGCATTATTTTCCTTCAAATAAACCTCAAACACAAATATAATATTTATAACAATATGTAAAAAAAAGCATAATAATAACACGTACAAGAGCTTTCTGTTTAGGCGTGGAGCGACAACATATAACTGAAGCACAATTAATCGCAAGATCCAAAAATGCATCCTCCAGATTCTTGCTCAGAGCGAAAGCCAATGACTTGCCATCAATTATCAAACCAAAGGAAATAGAGCTCCCTTCAGATGAGCTCAATTGCAATTTTCCGTCTCTGATTTGATTTGTAATGCTTGCATTTGAAGCCTATGATGGCCAAACCATTAAAAAGGTGTGATTTAAATGAGACCAGCATAGAGAGAAATATATTATTATTACCTTTGCAACAGCTTCTTTGTCTCCTAATTTTTCGAGGTCATTAACTTCTTGCGAATCTAAAGTAATCACAATTTGCTTCATGTCCTCTCTCAGTAAACTACAAGCGTACCTACAGCAAATATAGGGGTACTGTAATGATCACATGATGTTTTATCTCAGCATAAGTGACAAAGTGACAAAGTTGTTTGCTCTTACCCGATATTTATAGCTGTCTCCATCTTGTCACCTGTTATAACCCAAATTTTAATTCCAGCATTTGCAAGCTTGTCAATACATTCTGGAACCTGTAACACGAAATGCAAGAAAAGTTCAAGAATGGTTAAAATCTACAAGATGAGAATTTATTTCATTATAAAATAAATATATATGTACACATATAAAATGCGAGATTGAGATCGACCCCTTTTTGCAATTTGTCCTCAACAGCTGTAGCACCAAGGAGAATTAAGTCTTTTTCAATCTTATCAGCAGCTGCATCCACCATGGCATCTCTATCAGCACTTACAGATGTTTGTGCCTTGAGAAACTCCTCTTGCCATGAACTAAACTCTTCTTCACTAAGCTCACGGTATGCAACTACTAAAGTTCTTAAACCTGCTTCCGCATATTTCTTGATGTGATCCCTTGTTATTGCTACAAAATCTTGAGATTCCTTCGAAAGCCTTTCAAACATTACACTGTACAAAAAATAAGCGAATATACAACCTAAGTAAGGAAGTAAGGACTCATATTGTGTCTGAAACTGAATTATAAACTAAGACATTTGTCCTAGGTAAAGGTTGTTACAGAGACCAACCTGTCTGCGCCTTTACACAAGAGTAGCAACTGGTTTTCAGCATTCTTTACAATCACAGACATTCTTTTCCGAGCACTACTGAACTCCAATATATGGAGAAGCGTATATGATCTGCAAAAGGTAACATTATTTACAGGAAAGACAATGCAAAAAGAAGCCTAGTATCCAAGTTTTGGGACATCAATAAATTACGAAGATTAAAATAAATTGCACCTGTCGATCTGTCTGCTACTCTCATGATCTAATTCATGCAAAGAGATGCTAGTTTGTGTTCTTTCAAAGAATTCAAAACCAAGCTCCCTTGCAGCAATAACAAAAGCAGCTTCATCGGGCGACTCAGCTTCATATGAAATCTCACTTGCTTCTTCATTAACATCAGGAATAGCCGTATGGCAAAGTGCTAACACTCTAAAGAACTTCTGAATCATCTCAGCCTTAGGTTCATTAACCCATTGACCATTCATAACCCGATCATCATAGAAATTGAAACCCTTAATAGATTTTCCCGAGGCCATGTATTCATCACTTGATCTTTCTGAATTAATTCCCGAGTCAAGTGGGTCCCCTTTTCTCTTTGCCAGTGCTCTCTCTACTTCTGTCATACCACGTCCATAAGCCACTCCCCCTATCGAGCATTTAACAAAATCCATGGAGTTGCATGTAAGGGTACCCGTTTTATCAGAAAGAATGGTATCCACCTGGCCAAGTTCCTCATTTAAATTAGAAGTCCTTGCATGTGCAGGCTTATCCATTTCCTCATAATACATATCTTGATCTTGATTAATGAACACGCTCTGTAAAACTTTTACTATCTCAATAGACACATAAAGGGATATAGGTATCAGATATCCATACAACATAAGCCCAGTCAAGAAATGTAAAATTGCAGCTAATGCTGATCTTCTCGGGTCATAAAACACAGTTGCGTCGTCGGGTCGGAGATACCATCTCTTTAACTTCCCATTGTTGACATCTTTCATAGTGTTTATCCCGAAAAAGAAAGATCCGATAAAAGATACCAAGATTAACAAGCTAAAAAGAACATATATTACTTTATCCATCTTTCTCTCTATCTTACTCCTTTTAGAAGGAGGATCAGTAGCATTCTGCATAACTTTAGTGTCATGACCAGTAAAAACAACCACACCATAAACATATTCCGTATTTCTTAACTTAGAATCTCTTACGAGAATTTGTTGCAGAGAAAGGGGATATTGCTGACCATCATACCACAAAGTCCCAACGAAAGAATAAAGATCCTCGTTTGGGTCCTCACACTTGATAATGGCCTTGAATTGCTCAAACGAATTATCCTGTTGAAGGGATGATGTAATGTCTAAAGCATGCTTCACCTTCAGATTAGTTTCTCCATCTAAATTTGTAGTTTCAACATAACAAATCCCATCCTCGTAGCTCGATGAAAGAAGAAGAAGATCAGCAGGAAAATATTCGTCTTTGTAAACTTTTACAAGATTGCCAACCCTTAGTTTCTTCCATCTTGTATCTCGAAAATCGTTATTTCTATCATAAACTTTAACTTTCCGATTATTTGCCTCAATATCCTGAAAATAATTTATGAAAATAGTAATTCATAACTTGAACAAAGTTAAACCTAACAAAAATGGGGAGAATGAGTAAATTTTCACAGAGAAAGATTGAGTATACGGCCTCGTCCATCTCAAACAATTATCTGTTAAAATATGTAGGCTCAATCCTAAAGTAGTCTTCAGAAAAACATATGGACATCAAACCAAGTGTCCAATTTTACTCGCCATGTTTCTCGATTTAACACTAAATATCATAATCTGAAAATTCTTTTTTCTAATCCATAACTCTTTCAACCAAAACAATAAAATATAATTACTTAGACAATCAATCATTCTCATCCAAAAAGTGCAGCAAAAATAACTTTAAACAAAATAAACAGAAAACAGTAGAAAGCCCAGCAGGGAAAGAATTAAACCAAAAGCAAAACAGTGCTCAAAGAACACACATCAAACAAACACATTTAAACATAAAAAGGTTAAACATAAACCTGCTTCATACGCCTCCAATCTTCGACCGCTTCCTTAACCATAGTCGCGCCAATCACCGCGATCAAAGGTGCAAGAATACTAGTAGCAGTATACGGTGCCAGCGGGCTAAACGACACACAAGCTACCACAAGAAAATATATATTTGCCACCCTCCTAAACTGCTCGAACAACGACTTGGGAATAAAATTAAATGCAGTGTACTTAGTAGTCGAAACATAATTACTCCTGTACCTAAGCATAAGCTGCTCTGGATTATCAGAGTCATTACAATACACAACCCTCGAATAACCCTTCTGCCCAATTTGACTATGTTCATCTCTAAAAGGTGACCTAAAACATGAAAATGAATACAGCCTACTGAAATGAATCCCTTTTCTCCTAGCACCAGGCATTTTTTCCTTTTACCACGCCAATTTCAATTTTCAGCTCCAATTAATCCCTATTTTTTTTCTCCCCTAACAAACTCTTGAAAATGATCTAGGAAATTTCAGTTCATAACCAATCAATACAACAACGACGATCATTTAATAAACATTAACTACAGTAAAAGATAACTGATCCACTAATTATTACACAGCAAATATTTGGCAGAATGCAATAAAGCAACGTTGATCAACAGGGGAAAAGAATTAGTCAAATATACAATTATTGCTGAGCTGTGAAGAAAACATCACAGAACCCTAAAACTCCCAAGTTTTCTCTTCGAAAGTTCTTTACTTTCGTAGCAAGTTCCAGAGATATCTTCCTTCGGCCAATGGCTTACATACATGTGTATATACATACAACTGTGTGTGTATATACGTTTTCGTCGGTGAGAGAGAGAGAGAGAGAGAGAGAGAGAGAGAGGAAAGTTGAAGTATAGAGTAGTTAGTTTAGCTACTTCATGACTTGTGTTTGCCGTTTCAATAATAATCAGAAAGAGAAATGGAGAGGGGATAGGTGAGGGAACAGTGCTAACTTGTTCGGTTAATTAATGCAATTATTAGGTATTGGTTGCCCTGGACCCCTGGTGTTGGGTTTCATCCCATCCTCGTATTTTCCAACGTATTTTTAAGTTAATAATGTTTGTAATTGTATTTAAAGAGTCATTTTATGTTACAATTGAAATTTAAGATTAATTTAAAATCTCATTTATAAGTCAGGGATAGAGTCGGCTCGAGTCGGTGGTCATTATCACAGTCGGTGCATGCTCGAATGCCAAAGGTTACTTATAGAGTTAATTAAAGATTAATCACTGACAAAACAGACCGACGTAATCGAATCAAATAATTATTTTAGTTTCTTAACAACTAGATAAAACTTAAAAGAAGTTGAAGAAGCATGGAAATTAAGCTTAATTTGTTTCGTAGTGTACAAAAGTGAGGGGCAGTAGGTCTTCTCGGTCATGAACGTCTTAATCGAACACAACAACCACGTGATACGTGGCGCAATCCAGACCGTAAGAAGTGACAGATGAAGTTCGGACAGGGGAACGAAAATGAAGTTTAATTATGGATAAGGGAGTGCGGTGATGACTGATTGTATTCTTGTACGCTGACTATTCTTCCCCAATTCCCACATTTACACCGCGGCAACCACGGTGCTGTTGGGCCAGTTACTGGTATCAAATGTAAGTTAGGGATATATACGAGTCGAGGCGAATAAATTATTATTTAAATTTATTTGAATTATTATTGAGGTTCAAAAATTATATATAATCGTGGTATGATTATTAATTGAGTCTAACTCAAATGAACTTTAATTGAGCCGAGAATTGAACTCGAATAACTTGATATTTTCACATATTTTGGCATTTGGTACTAATTGAGTCGAGTTTTAAAAATTATTGATCGCACAAATAGTTGTTCAAACTTTGGTTGATATGTTAATGAAATTAGATGCTACCCACTTGAGTGACATGAAATAAAGCAATTTTGAGACAATAGTAATAGTGAGTCACAATTACAAAACCGTGACAGACAAGAAGGGAACCGTAGATGTGTAATTCTATATCAGATCGAGTCCATTGATCCGTGAATATATTCTATTGAGAGACCGCACACAATACACTTTATTATGTGAGATGGATAGACACTATGATTATTTAACTTAATCTAATATTTTTCTATTCGTTACTAAAATATTAAAGAGTTCACAAATACAATTAAGTATTGACCGGCTGGTAAATGGTACTACGAAATAAACCAATTTTGAGAAGGGATGGTACTTGGTGGGTACCGGACTCCGACTTCCGGTAAATATACATCACACAAAATGTTAAGACATGATAAAATATATATATTTTTTGGTGAACCCTATAGATATTTTAATAATGTATATGATGAATATTCATCGAGAGTTGGACTCCCGTTACCACTAAGTAACACCCTTTGTGAAGTTAGTACTGGTGAGTCTTCTTTTTTTTTGAACACAGTTAGTACTAGTGAGTCACAAGTACAACTGTAGCAGACAAAAATGGACGGTGTTATTGGGCCGTCAAATGAAAGATATTAATTAATTGAACTCACTATGACCACGTGCTGGGTGGGCCCAATATGTTGTCATCATTGGGCCCATTGCAGAAAATGGAAATGAACGACCGCATGGAATGATTGCAATCACGGAAAAACTCCATTCTTTCTTTCTTACTTCATTTTCCTTTATTCGGATATTTTTCATCTTAGCTTTTTATCCTTTTTCTCGGAACCTTGCTTGCTAGGTGCGGGGCCTAACGTGTTTCATAAGGAAATAACGTTTTATAATATTCAAACCTAGAATTACATGATTAGATTGATAAGGTACCAATTTGGGGATAATTCTTTTAAGGAACTTTGGTGCTCGTATAATTATATTCATGCGTGTATTAAGAATCATGTAAGTATATTTCGTGATACGTCTTACCACTCCTTGGGAAACATCATCGAAGATTGCCGAAGCCTCCTTGGGAGACCATGGATATGCTCGTTTCGACATATTTTTCGCAAAGAAAATACTTGCACAGATGAACTTGTTAAATTAGGACACTCACTACCCAATGACCTTTGGATTTGGGATCATCCCCGGAAGATGTTTTAAGTTTACATAGACTAGAAGAATAACTTTGAGCATTCCCCTTTGTAACAAAAATAAAAATAAAAAATGTAAGTATATTTCATCATATATATATAATTTTCTTTTTACTCTAAGATTTTGAATCTTAGAAGCTCCTAAAAGTTTATTACAAATTATCTATTTCAAACAATATTTCATGCTGATTTTATTTTACATAAGCACACCAACTCGTCAAAAGTATGGACGTTTGTGTTAATTCTATACAAATAAAAAATATTTATGCATTTTACATGTATATTAAAATAGGGCAAAATATTTCATCAAAAAAAAGGGCAAAATACACTTTTTAACCCTGAACTATTCACTCTGCACTAATTAGGTCCTTGAACTATTAAATATGATAAAATAATTCTTGAACTATTAAACGTAACAAAATACTCCCAACTTGATGGACATTTGACTTGTCGTGACATGTTGATGACATCGCATTGGGTTTGACCATTGCAATGTAGCCATTGAAAAAATTTGTTAATTTTGCCCTCACTTGTTTTCAATAAAATGAATCTTTTGTGTACTTATAATGTTGCTCGTTTTAACCAATATTTGGTTATCATTTTATAGTAACTTTTGTGCAAAAAATTATACATTGGTTTCTTACTTATTTCTCAAGAAAAATTTACTAAAAACCTCCTTAAAATAAAATTCAAAAAACTCATTTCATGAACTTTTCTTTCCAAAAAATCCAATATTTAAGGTTAATAAATTTATGGATTTAACTGTCCTTGGCTTTCTAGAGTAAAAATTAACCAATTGTAGTTCTATTTAGAAATTTATTTGTGTAGAAAATTTAGATCGATAATTGATACTACTTATGATTTTAACTTTACATTCAAAACTTTTAAACTCTTAAAATTTTTAAAATTATATTTTAAATACTTATCATATTAAAAGTAACATAAATTATATAAAAGTATTTAGGAGCCATATTGTTACGTTTGATAATTCAATGACTATTTTATCATATTTAATATTTCAGGGACTTAAATGGTACAAACTAGACAGTTGAGGAGCTTCTTTTTTTTTTTTTAACAGAGGACACTAGTACGTGGAAGCTTTTTTTTTTTTTTTTTTTCAGGAAAGGCCTATTTGCCACGGACTTGGGCTAAAGCCTTATCCAGATTGTCCTTTGGCCTGTTTTCAGCTCATTATGATCATTGGATCTGGGCCATGTTTGATTACAGATTTATACATTTAAATATCTCTGTATCTAAAAGCTTGGCACTATCTCAACTAATCGGAAAAGTATATGTTAAATCAAGTTCAATGATCCTTGTGTTTATATCTCTTGTATAATAAAATATATTGTGTACCCTTACACAATTATTTAAAAAAATAGATACAAAATACACACTTAAATTATTGGACTCGATTACATAGAATTACCCCAACAAAATAATTATGCAATTTTATTGATTTCAAAAGTCTTAGCAGTTGTCCATACTTGTGTGTGAGAGCTTATACTTTTGAAAAAGTGCTAAATTTTAGAAAAAGTTGTAAAAGTAGTTGAAAAGTTAAAGTTGAGTGTATTTGCAAAACTTGCTAAAAAGCAAAAAATATAGAAGAAGCTGGTAGAAGTACCTAAGAATCTGCTTTTAATTTCTGCTTATTTTCAGCTTTTTTCAGTGAAGCATAATCAAAAACAGTGAAACCAAACAGCAAAAAACAGCTTAAATTCAGCAAAAAGCTGAAAAGTGCTTTTTCTTAAGTTTTGGCAAACAGGCCTTTAGTGCTTTGCTATTTAGTAGCTAGCACTCACACTTTCTCCAGCACTAGCCTCCTTTATTTGACTAACTAGCTTGGCCGTATGGAAATTTTCCTGAAAGATAGAGGGAAATTATGGCCCTAGGTTGGACGTTTATTTTTAATTTTTTATTTTTTTAAAGTAAAATAAGAGAAATTATTTTTTTAAAAAGTAGAGATATGATAGAGAAAATATATTTGGATGATATTTTTTTTATATAGAAAAAATTGTAAAGTTTAAATGTGATGTGATATGTCAGTTTTGTAAGAAAATTATTTTTTTATGAAAAATTGGTATGGATGAATTTTGTTTTTATAAAAAAATTTAGACATATTTAAGTTAAACTCATTGATTAAGACATCCAAAAATATGCAAAGTGGATCTTACTTCGTAGTTTACATCATTTTACATAAAGATATGTGATTAATTTGATGATTATATTAAGATATTGACGGATAAAATACTTTTAATAATTGGGTGAACTGTCTAATCATGAATAGAAAGATTTCTGATTTTCTGAAGAAAAAAATTGAAAGAAATGTCACTTAAATCCATTTTTCAAAGAAATTTGAGATTTTCTTTAGGGAAATTGTGTGTAATATTTTTAGGAGGTGTAAAATAAATGCATTTTTTATTTAAAAAAAAAACTCTGAAAAATCGAAATGGGAAACAGTGTGTTGATGAGTATGAAGACCGATTTATAGATGGGTTCGAGTTGGGAGGATCAACGAGAAAGGAATTGGACTAAAGTGGATTAACTAGGAACAGTGTGATAGTCGCGGCTACGGGCGATAATAATCGCGGCTACAAAAAACTGAATACATTGATAAAAAGAGCAGGTGCCGTAGCCGCGGCTACCAGGATAACGACGATCTTTTAGCCGCGGCTAAAGGCTCGATAGTTGTGGCTAAAACTGCTGGCAGAAAAGGAGCATTTTTTTGGAAAGTTTGAGACTCTTCTTTGTGTTCAAGATTTGTTTCCTAGTTTGATACAAACTCCCATCTTTCTTCCATGACTTTGAACTATAAATTGAGGAACTCCTCTTGTATTATGTATCATTCTCATATAATCAATAAAACCTCTAGTTTAGACCGTGAACATAGGCATTTTTGGCAGAACTACGTAAATCTTTTGTCTCTATTTTTCTTGTTTTTGGTTTACTTTTACTCGTTTATGCACATTGATTCCTAACACATGCCATTCAAATCGGGACCATAACTTCGAGTTCTCACTTTTTGAGTATGAATTTAACTCTATGATTGACTTGTAAATCAACGCTAATAAGGACCTCCATTCGTGGATCATTTTTTCTTCAAAAATGATTGGACTCTGGATTTGTTTTGTTGTCTCTTTCTCACCCACTTACAATGAAATGAAATTTAAAAGTACACTATCTTTTTCTTTTTCTTTTTTGGTTTCAATATACTATTTAACCCCATTTTTACGCCCAAAGGAATATGAAAAATTTACATTTCTAGTATTTACCACTACAAAGTGCTTAGTGTTTGCCATAATAAAGAGTGACAAATCAAGTTGACTGATGGAAATTATTATCCAATATGATATTAACAATTAAAAATATAAATAATTAATAAATAAATAAGATTGCACAAATTTACAAAATGCTCAAATAAGCCGTGCATCAAATCAAAGCAACAACTAACTTTTTTAAACAAAAGTTAGACTAAACCTCTTTTGGTTGTTGCGTTGTCAATATATTCTTTCAAGTATTTGGCCTTAAATAAATGCCATTTCAGCTCAATATACGTCATGATATTACAAGGATCTAGCGAATGGATCAGACAAACAAAAATTTGTTAATATCCCATGACTTGTGTTAAAAAATGGAAAATTAAGACAATAGTGAAAAGTATTTCCCCCACTTTTTTATACAAGTAGACTTAGCAAGTAAATTTGAAAATGACAAGTTGGTTCGTGGTTGAAGGATAATATAAAAAAAATATGAGTGTTATAAAAATTGTTAAAACTATTTTAGAAAGTAATAGAATTTGAGCAACCAACGGGCCAAAACATCTTGAAATATTTGTCAGAATCCAAAACTACTATGGTATGTGTTACAATCTATGGTTATAATTTAATAATGAGTCGGTTATCACACTACAACCAAGTTGACAGCGAAAAAAAGAATTAATTCATAACTAATATATCTAGTTGTAATAAAAAATATTACAACTATTTTAATAAGTAATAGAATTTGAGTAACCAACGAGCCAAAACATCTTGAATTACTTGTCAGAGTCCAAAATTACTATAGTACGTCTTACAATCCATGATTATAATTCAGTAATGAGTCGGTTGTCACACCACAACCATCAACCAAGTTGACAACCAAAAAAGAATTTATTTATGACTAGCATATCTAGTTGAAGAATTAATACGAATTAGTTTCAAAAAATAATGTGTTGGACATAGAAGCATGACATTTGAAATATAAAGAAAAAATATTGTATGTATGATCAAATCACATTGATAGTTGACCAATAATTGGTCCATAACATGTGACTCAATCATCCCTCGACCTATCTATCTGTCCCTCCCTAGATACCACTGCTTAAGCTGCAATTTCATTTCCATTTGCTGAAATCAACTCAAGCCCGGTCCATCTTATTGGGCCCATTCCAACGTGCCCGAGCTGTACTCTCCTCTACATTTTCTTGTTTATGAATTATTATCATCCACCATTATTAGAATATATAAAATTCAATTTCCATCTATAATCTATATCTATCCTTTTGCCCTCAATTTACCTCACAATTTTATTAAAATAAATTTTTTAAGAAACATACAAAAGAAATAGAATTGCTCACGTAAGTCTAAAAAGACATGTAAGATAATTTATATCTCAAGACATCAATTTCTTATTTACTAGATGTTTGGCTAACTTTATTTTAAATAGCTTATAAGCTGTTTTTGTTTATAAGATATTTTTGGAGATTATAAACTCTCATTTTTAAAAGTTTATTTATTTTTTACGAGCTTATAAACTACTCACAATTACTAAACACTTTGTAAAAAGTTTATAAGTCCTTAAATATTTTATAACTTATTTAAGTAGCTTATAAACTCAACCAAACACTCTCTTAATAAGTCCAACAACTATTTTATCTAAATATTTAATATATATGTATATTTGCTTGCATTACACGTTGTTGATTACTCGTTTAGAACTCCAAATTTTGTTATATTTATATTTCATTGATATTGTGCATGTCTTATAACATGATTGTTGTAATAGTTGGAGCTGTAACCGAGTCGAGTCGCTTAAGTTGTTCAAAATTGTTTGAATTATAGTTGAGTTTCAGAAATTGTATTTGAGCTTGGTTTGATTGTTAATCGAGTCGAGCTCAAACGAGCTTTAAATCTGGCTGAATACGAGCCGAACTCAAATAACTTGATTTGCGCTCCACATACTTTATCATTTTTCACTAATCGAACTCGAGCCGCAAATTTACCGAATGCACAAAATGTTGTTTAAGCTTGATTTGATATGTTAACGAACTAAGTTCAAACTAGTTTTTACCAAACAATTTTGATTAGATTATCGAATAACTTGGCTTTTCTTTCAACCCCGAAAACAAAATTTTATCATTTTTTCCCCAACTTTCTTTATTTTAGAAAGAAATATCTTTTTTGGTAATCAAAATTTGAGAACTAAAAGAGTGATAAAATTATAAATTTCACTATTTTATAATTGATCGTATTTAAATGCCAGCTGCCAAATTGACATACTTGCTAGGACAACAAAATGAAATTACCACAAAAAGGAATAAATAGATATTTTGATTTTTAACTTTAAGTGAGATTTATTTCATTTCAATTCATCCGTAGAATTTAACGGTGAAGATTCCCACCGCACGACCCGGCAGGCGAAAGAGATTATAACTTATATATGTATGTAATGATTCTATTGACATCGTCTATGGCGGACTAGTCGAAACGGATGTTTTTATCAGCACCCGTATACGACGACGTTCGCTTGCCCTGCGCTTCCTCTCATTCTCTTTCTCTCCCCTCAATCAGACCCTAAGCATTTTGGAAATCATCCGGCGACGCAACCCTAGGTCCGTAAATAGTATATATCAGAAGTGCTCATAAATTGCTTACTGTTTGTTGATTATATATATATATATATATATTTTGTATGTATTGTTGCTGCCGTTTTCTTGTTATGCTGCCTGTTGTTCGCGGAAGCCGAGTTTCATTTCGCTTTTAAGAGTTTTTTTTTTGGTGATCGTGTTGGTATCAGGATATGTGCTAGTTTCTACATTCTGCATTGATGATTTACGAGTATTCTAAAAGGAATTTTTAACTTGAATGCAAATCTGTATTGTATTTGTAGTAGCATTTGGTAATTTGGTGAGTGAAGCTATCTATTGGATAGAAGTGACTTTTTCTGTGTTATGATCACCTTCTAGTTGTTTAAAATTGGATACATTCCTCATTAGCTATTACTATGCATTCTGATTTTACATGACCATGTTGTCATGTGGCTGCTGAGCATCAGCATATGGATCTGCGGTTCTTTGAGTGTAGGGCTGACATTGTTGCGATGCAGACTAGCAGTTCATGAATGTCGTGTTCTACTAGTTAACTATTTGATGGCAGTTTAATGGTGGAAAAGAAGGCAAATAGTATGTTGGAAGAAATAGATTAGAGTTGAAGTCCAACGGAAAGAAGTATTTGTGTTCCATTGAGGTCATGTGGTTCATCTTCGTATGTCAACAAACTGCCTTTCCGTTTCCTTAATGCAGTGTTTGATCTATTTTTGTAGTTCAGGACTATATGATTATGAGGAGTTTGAGTGACGGTCTCATATCCCTAAGCACATTTCTTTTCAGCTACAGCCCTCCGAGCTCCCTCTTTTTAGGCATAAATGAAAGATATACAACAACAGCATGGTGTAAATGCTTCTGCTATCATTTGGAATTTTTGACATTGATCCTGCGATACTTTGAAAAAATTGTATGATATCAACAATTAGGTATACAATGAATAAGTAAAATAGTTGATTCCTGAGTTAAGGTATGTGAATTTCTTTGGTTTATATAACCTGTCTATTATTCTGTGATCATGTCTTTGTGCTGAACAATAATGAATTTCAATGCCTGTAGCCAGTGGAGAACAAAAGGAAAATTGAAACTTGTCCACTTGTAGAATTTACAATCTCGAGAAGTGAGTTAGAATTCCTAAATGAATGAGTTATATAAAACTACGAAGAAATTCGAACTTGTATTTTGAAATGGGTTTCCGCTGAAGTTATATGTTTCAACTCATCGTTTACAACTTTTTTGACATCGTGAACAACTAATTTGAATAGTATCTTTACTCCCGCATTTATGCACTCATGAATACTGACTGACACATGCATATCCTATTGATTGCATAACGTATCTTTACTTACCAGTTATTATTTTGTTTGGGCAGATATACAATTGCATCAGCTTTTGCAACACAGGAGAATTTGGTTCGTCGCGTTTGGTTGAACTTCTGGAATTTGTGTTACAATAAATTTTTCTGAGAAGCATGGAGCTTGGGTCGAATTAACCTCACGTACCATTTATGCGACTGAAATACTGGATATTTAATCACTTCTATCAGTGTTGAAATACATAACTAGTAGTCACCTCAGACATTACAGGAGGCTAAGCTTGTCAATGGACTAAATTGAGTGGCTGATTTATCAATGTTTCTATTTGTTCTCTACGAAAGTCCATGATTAGATATTGATTTTGAGTTTGAATGGTCTACACAGCTAAAGAAGTTGGAGGTTAAATTATCAGTTGCGAGGTTGCTGCAGCTTTTCGTAGATGAGGAACAATGTTAAATTATCGGAATATACATTATATTGTTTTAATTACAGCCTCGTTTGTTGATATCCAGTTGATGTTTACTAGGACATCAAGGTGTAAAAGAGTTAGCTTCTTAATATAAGTAAAATCATGGAAAAGGCATCAGAGAGAAAATATCCCCTTACTGCTAATGATTACAAGTTGTATGAGGAAGTTGGAGAAGGTGTCAGTGCTACTGTGTATAGAGCTCTTTGCGTTCCGCTTAATGAGATAGTTGCAATCAAGGTTCTTGATCTTGAAAAGTGCAATAATGACTTGGTACGTTAATCTTCTTCTTAATCTTTCCAAAAAGCACTTCTTCCGTAAATTCATTAATTTATGTTAGTTTGAAAGTATAATAATCTAAGTTTACTGCTGTGCATTGTCAAACACGACTACTTTTCTAATTTAACCAAAGATTTTTTTGCTTGTGTACCTCCATATTTTCCCAAATAATGAACGATTTTTTTATTTATTTTTTTGCTTTAACTTTTGCTGTTCCGTTTAGACATTTCCATGGGCGGCATGAGTATTCTTTTTGGACTTTTCAGTTAATTCGGTAAAATATATTTGCATCTGCAGAACTCATTTTAACAGCCAAAATTTTTAGTGATTTTTTAGTGAAATCTTGACTTGTATGCTGTGCCAGAAATGTCATTTAGAAAGCCTAAATTCAGTAGTAATATGTGCTCTGCATACATGGTCTTAAATTTTGGTCAAAACACCGAAATTTCGAATTTCGGGGGGTCCCGAAGCGAAATCAAACCTTCGATCCAATTTTGCAGAATATCTTCCGAAATTTCCTGAAATTTTTTGCCGAAACCCTAAATTTAAAATATTTTTGTCAAATATCCATCGAAATTTCGGCCGAAACCCGAAATTTAAAATATTTTTGTCAAATATCCATCGAAATTTCGACCGAAACCCGAATTTTTTTGCCGAAACCCGAAATTTAAAATATTTTTGTCAAATATCCATCAAAATTTCGGCCGAAACCCGATGACTATGTTTGTTTTTGTTTTCAAACAAAGTTTGGCCAAAATTTGTTTGCTTTATGTTTTTTTTTAACAAAAAGGACTTTTTTGGTCGAAAAATTTGTCAGCTATTTCTTCCTATTTGTGTCTATTTTAGGGTGCCTAGTAATTACATCAACTACAATATATATATATATATATATATCATAATATTACAATTATTTAAAACTTATATTATATTATATTTTTCAGTCATTAACTAATTATAAACACAACTTCTCTGACAAAAAGTTACACGATTTGATTGCTGCAGTAACTTTTGTCTCTTCTGCAAATAAAACCAAACACATTTTCATTAAAATACACAACTCTCAATAAACTTTTTCACCAAAATTTTCACACAAAAAAAACCCCAAAATAAACAAACACAGCCGATATTTCCCGAAACATTCACTGATATATTTTTTAATAAATTTTTTTAATAATTTTTAAATATTATATAATTAGAAAATTATATTTGTACTTGGTAGGGACTACACCTACTACTTACCCCCAACCACAAGAAGCAGTAAAGCAAAAAACTGAAAATGAATATGATTAAAGAAATTTTACTACTCTATTGGGGTTCTTCAAGATTTAACATCAAAAGGATATCATTATCATCATTATATGCAGTACTACTAACATTCCATGTCATGGACGAAATATTGTCAGTATGTAACTAATAATTTTCACTTGCAATATGAAAGTAGAGGTAGGACAGATGTTAGTGATAGCAATTTGGATCCTCCTAGAAACTCGATGTGGTATTGAGTAGTAACTTTTACTTAAATTTTGGTACATCTTATTTTAATGAAGTTCTCATGAGATTTGGTTATTATCTTATTATCGAAACCGAAATTTTGAATATCCCCGAAATTTCCATCGAAATTTCAGTAAATTTACTACACCGATATCTATCCCGAAATTTCGAAACCGAAATTTAAGACCTTGCATATAATAAAGGTTTAGGGAGATGTTCAATTTTCTGAAATGGAATTAGATTTCTGAAAATAAAATGGGGCTAAAGACAACATCGGCAGATGGTGGGAGGATTTTGAAGAAATATTTTGCAACAGCAAAGCACATTTTAGAAGAAAGAATTTAAAAAATAATATTCTATTCAGATTTTCATTAGCAAGTGGAATATTAGAAGAGATTTAAATGAGAAAAACTGAGAGTCATGACATTGTGTTGATCTGGAAAATTGTATGTTTACTCATGTCTGCTGTCCTGGCTATAATGTATTATTTGCAAGGCCTTCCGACTCGTCTTAACTGTCTAATCTATTAACAGCATATACTTGCAACGCCGGAACTTTTTTACTCTCTTTATCTTAATTTTTTTTGTTGGGTTGTCATACGAATAGGATGGTGTCCGTCGAGAGGTACAGACAATGATATTGATTGACCATCCAAATCTCTTGCGAGCTCACTGCTCCTTCACTGCCGGCCATAACCTATGGGTTGTGATGCCATACATGGCTGGTGGATCTTGCCTTCACATCATTAAATCAGCTTATCCAGAAGGCTTTGATGAGCCTGTTATTGGTATATTATTACGTGAGGTCCTCAAAGCTCTGGTGTATCTTCACGCCCATGGACACATCCACAGAGACGTGAAGGTATGAGTGTCTCCCTTGGTTTTCTTCACTGCAATTTTGCTTTAACCTGTATGCTAATATAGATATGGTTTGATGTGCTTTGGTCCCCCCAACTAATTGTTTCTGCCCTTTCTGCATTAGTTTTAGCGAGGGCCACATCGCTTTATTAACTTCTCTCTTGTTTTTGCATTCGCAGGCTGGAAACATACTTCTGGATACTAATGGTGCTGTGAAATTAGCAGACTTTGGAGTTGCTGCATGCATGTTTGATACTGGTGATCGTCAGCGTTCAAGAAATACTTTTGTTGGAACCCCGTGCTGGTAAATTATCATGCATGAATGGCAATATTGTGGTCTTTTGGGTACTCATTATTTTGAAGATGGCTGATTACTTTCACTTGGAACTTCTTTTTGTTTGTTTTTTTTGCTTACATGTATATAGGATGGCTCCTGAAGTTATGCAGCAATTACATGGATATGATTTCAAGTGAGTATCTGAGTATCTTTGTATTCTGTCGTTTTCTTTTTCAAATGTATTTATGTTTCTCAAATTCTTCTGGAAAATATATTGCTTTGACAGGGCAGATATCTGGTCATTCGGGATAACAGCACTTGAACTTGCTCATGGTCATGCACCTTTTTCCAAGTACCCACCGATGAAGGTGCATAGCATCTCATTTACCTTAATCTTATATTTACATCTTGATGTGCATGAATGTTGTTTTTCTGAATCCTTCCATTCTACTAAATGCAGGTTCTGCTGATGACCTTACAAAACGCTCCACCAGGGCTGGACTATGAAAGGGACAAAAGATTCTCTAAGGTTTAACTTCTTTTAGGAGAATATTTGATGTTGGATCTTGTGGGTTGGTGCTGAAATGCATTATTTTGCAGTCTTTCAAAGAATTGGTTGCTGCTTGCTTGGTAAAGGATCCCAAAAAACGTCCTAGCGCGGAAAAGCTTTTGAAGCACTCTTTCTTTAAAAATACGCGTGCAAATGATTATTTGTCCCGTACTATCCTTGATGACCTGTCCCCTTTAGGTGAACGTTTTAGGACGCTTAAGGTCTCTTGCTCATCTCATTCTCATGCTTGTTTACGTTTGCTTTCATAGAAATAGCATTTGCTTTATTACTTCAATTTTTACAATAGAATTTCTCTAAAACCAAATTGCTTTTCAGGCAAAAGAAGCAGATATACTTCTACAGAATAAGGCATTGTATGAGGACAAGGAACATTTATCACAGGTGAGAACTCAACCAAGTCAATTTTTACAAATTTGTTTCAAAAGAGAAATATGCTTATAGAAATTTCATCTTAATTTAATAGTGATGTAATTTATGCAAGTTGATGCCTGGGTGTTTTGAGTCTTATTTTAAATTGTTTGACTATATGTGACTTATTCCAGAAGTCCATTTGGAATGAGCTCCCAAACATCCCACAATTATCGTGTACATTTTGGACCATCTGTTGTTTGCTTACCAAGGTTGAAAGTGGATAATGATTTCATACATTTGTGTATATGTCTCATTCTCCATTGAACGGAAGACTTCCACTCAGAAACAAGAAGTATTGGTGCCATACCGTCTTGTACTTAAAAGGAACTTGAATTATATTTTTCGGTTGAGTTAAATATCAGTTTTGGCCTGTTGCTGTCTTTTGCTAACGCTGCACTAAATGGATAGTTTCTGTTAAGTTTCAAGCAATTAGAACGAGCAGAACTGGTTGAATAATTATTAAGCAGGCATATACTTCTCAATAAGTCATGAATTTGAAATGGTGAGGCAGTTCGGCGCCTGTTGCTACTTCTTGTTGAGGCTTCTAAATGGATCAGTTGTGTTGAGTTAAACCTTCAAGTTTAGAATAATCAGATCTGTTGTTGAGTAGTTATTTAACATTACTTATCTTTCTAAACATCCAAGTTGAGTGACAAAGATGAGAATATGAGTCAGTCTTCATGAAACTTAAAGAACCTAATTATGGAGAGAATGCCAATGAAATTGTCCAAAGGGACATAATTGGGTTACTAACGTGGGAAGAATAAGAGTAACCGGTGATAAACCTTGGGGAGTGTCAGTGAAAAATGGGTAATTCCTTCTTTAAACATATGTTTATTAACATTTGTTGTTTTTATCATGATTTGGCTTTATGTAATGACTAATGATATAATGGGTACTCCTGTCATATGGTCCCCATAAACTGAAGAGAAAATGATCGATATACGGTATTTGTGCATAAAATTACAATTTTCTTTTCATCGTTATCATGCACATATTTTGAAGATTCTTACCAGCCCCTGCCATGATCTTTTTCTATGTGCAGCAAGAGTACATTCGAGGAATCAGTGCCTGGAATTTCAATCTGGAAGATCTGAAGAATCAAGCTGCTCTTGTATGCCATTAGTCCACTGATTGGTTGGTTCATATGTTCAATTTGTGTAAATGGCAGTTCGTAAAGGTCTTTTTCTTGCTTGCAGATTCAAGATGATCCTATTTCACATTCAGAGGATTCAAGCGTAAGGGGAGAGCACAGTGACATGCAAAATGATGTCGGTTCCCCTGTGGATAAGGTGTTCTCTCAGCATAGTCATTCTAATGCTGAATGTCAATTGGAAGTAAGAGTTGTATTGAAGATGTCACACACTTCTTGTTTTAATTATTAATAAATCATTTTAAATACTATGTACCTTATTTATGCAGCCTTATTCTCCCTTTGGTTCTTTTTTCTGATATGCAAAGTCTGCTTCTTTTTTTTCTAGGATGGACTCAATGATATTGATGATTTGGAGGATTCGCTAGCTGCTTTTCCTATAAAACCTCTTCAGGCTCTCAAGTATGCCACCAAAACATATTTGACTTGTTAGATTATGCTCTGCTTTTCCAGCTGCCATAATGCTTCATCTTCATATCTTGGTGGAAATTTGCTATTAGCTGCTATTTTGTCAAGTTTGGGTGCATCATTAAGTGGGGTGGTCTGATATATGTTTTCAGATAGCAAACAGTTTTCTCGTAAAGGCGTCAAAAGGGAGAAAATAAATCAATTTGCTCCTAATTTTCTCGGATCAAGATCTTGTTTTTTAATTCCTCTTCTGTACAAAATTTGAAAATGGCTCTCTTATTCTCTGTTATGCATCTTTGAAGTTGAAATCTTATCGTGTGTGAGATCTGCATTCGCAAACCAACCTATGAAAGAGAAGAACTTTTATATATCGACTTACTCATTCTTAGCACTTGAAGTACACATGCCTTCTCCAGTGTCCACTTTTGGTCATTAATCATTATACATTCATCCAAATGTTGCTAGGTTCTTTTCCTTTCCATTAATTTATATTCTGAGACTCTTCTTTTACCAAACCTGACAATCTTCATTTCCTTGCTGCTCATCTTGGCTTTATATCCCTTACATGAGATGCAAAAAGACTCGGAACTTGTGCTTATACTCATAAAAATCCATATGCATTCCTTAGATTTGTCCTCTATATTCCCAACCCATCACTTGCTGGAAAATTCAGTTTTTAATGAGAACTTTTATCAGCCAGTAGGGCATGATTTAGATACTGACTTTGCAACTGCACTTTCGAGGGTGGTACTTATCAAACTTATTGAAGAGGTTTACTGAATGCAGAGGTTGTTTTGATGTATGTGATGATGACATTGTTGCCGGCAGTCCAAGATCAAGAGATTCTGTGCATTCAGATTCTGAACAGCAAAGTCAACAACAATCATTGACAGGTCCTGTGAATCGAGAAGCAGGAAGAGATGATGCTGAGGATTCTGGTCAAAGTAGCTTGTTGTCACACTCTGTCGCTGCAGATTGTAAAAAGTTTTTCAGTGGCTCGCTGCTACAGGACAATGTTCTCTCTCCCAAAAAGTTTATTGGTGATGGAGACAGGTATATACTGCGCTTTAGATCTAAAGTAAATTTTTAATAGTTCTTGCTTCTGATTGCACATAGTTTTTTTTAAACTTGTCTGTAGTTTTGTAATCTGGTTTTATTTATATGAAGGGAATATCTGCAACCAAGATATCCGGCGGAGCGAAATTATAGTGGTCCACTGCAGCATCGTCAAAAGACAGATTTTAGTAAATCCATAGTTGGTAATGCATTCAATCGCCACAATACTTTCTCATCTACATTGGTCCAAGCTTTTCTATAGTTTCTTATATCATACATGTATGTTCTGAATTTTGTAAAATATGCATTTTAGGGGAGGAAGCATCAGAAGGTGCCGTCATCGAACGCAGAGGACGTTTTAAAGTCACTTCTGCAGATCAGAGTCCCAAGGTACCCATTGAGTTGTATCTTAATATGTTAATTGTCACCACCACCTTAGGTTTTTGTTTTGTGTTTTGTAAATGAAACTAGAACCTACAAACTTAGAATTGGGCCCCACTTAAATTTAACTTAAGTACATGGCTTCATAATATTGCATTGAAATTGTTGAGCATCAAATATAATCCAGTTAGGACTTGTTTGGTTTCCTTGATTAGCCTTTATAGACTAAATAGTCCAGGTTTATCAAACGATTGGTTTCAGTGTCAGAAGCCAGCCCTGTATTGATGTGAGGCTCGAGAATATATCCTGAATTCTTTGGATAACTTATCCTCAACAAAAGGGTGAGATTAAATAATCCCACCCTCATGGTGGTAAACCAAAAAAATTGGTTGACTTTTGTACCCCTTTAAATTTGTTGGCAAAGACAATATTATCCTTGCAACGAATAAAATTCTCATATATTCAACCATTCATTGACTTGATATTATATTCAAAAAATTATATTTACTTTATATTATTTTTCAAAAAGATTGATTTTATATTATTTATTTAGGAAAATTATTGTTAAGTGAATAGAAAGTTTTTAAATTAATAAAGACAATAATTTGTAATTAATTAGTAAGAATGGATTAATAACTTTTCAAATGACTAAAATATCCCATTAAAGGCCTTAAATTGTGATCATTTTCAATTATTTTAAAAAAATTTAGAGGTGTCACACAATTTTTTTCAACTAATATTGAATTTCTTATTCAATGTGATGAGTCAATTTGCTAAGAGATTAGTGATAAAATAAATTATTAAATGGAGAATTTGTCATCATTTGTTAGAAAAGAAAAGAATAGGAGTAACATATATTGATTTTGTATTACAATTGGCCTTCTAATATTTTATATCGTTTAGCAATCCCTTTTTCCTAATTAATTAAAAATTATTGTGTCTTTATAAATTTGAAAGCTTCCTACTCCCTTAACCATAATTTGAATTCCAGAATAAAATATTTTGATATTGAAGATATCCTTTCCTTCTATGAATACTTGGCCTAATGATGCTCTCAATTTAATCATTCCAATCCCATCCTTTGAACCAAACAAGTCCTTAGAAGATGGCATAAACTAGGGTTAAACTTCACTATTTTTTTTCACTACATAAGTATGTGGTGGACCACAATCTATAATTCTCTGGCATGGTAAATGGTTTAAATTGAGTTCACACCTTAAATTGACCAAATTTATTGTAGTATATAACATATGAATTCCAGAATAAAATATTTTGATATTGAAGATATCCTTTCCTTCTATGAATACTTGGCCTAATGATGCTCTACTCAAGCTAATACTTATGTGGAACTTAGCTCTATTTTGTAGGCAATGACTTATTAACCGTTGCCTTCCTTTGTCTTATTCAGGGCCCTCCAACAAACTGCTCTAGCTCAATTTCTGGTGGTTCCACGAGCCAAGCAATTCCAACCCTTTCGGCTGCTATTGTTCTCCAATCATTGCAAGGCATATCTCAGCAGAACAATATGCAACGAGTAAGGGCTCAGCTCAAATCTATCATATCTTACTCAACCATCTCTTGCTCATTTGTGTCTTCTCGTCTTGTCAGGAAGAGATAATTAGATTGATGAAGTTTGTGGAACAATCCTCAGGTAATGCCATTTGTACTTTTAGCTTTTTAATTACTTCAAATTTGGATCTAGCTAATATATTTGCTACTTGCTTTGTTATCCTTGACTCAACTTAGTATCTCACTAAATTATATTTTTCCCACGTGCAGGCAATGCTATTGATTTTTCAGAGGTAGGAATAATTACTTAAAACCCAACCGACTTCTCCAATTTTGTTCTGTTCGAATCAGAAATTGCACTTATCTTTTATCTCTTTGGTTTTGAAGGGGGTTTATAATGCTTTATCATACAAATTTGCTGTTGATTCAGAAAAAGTAAATCGGTACTAATGATATTCTGTGGGTTACTTATTGCAGATAACCCATAGTTCCATGAAGGAGCAAGAGTTACAAGCACAGGTGTTTCAAATGCAACAAAGGTATGAAACAATTCCTCTGTTTATGCTTGCAGCTTGTTTATTTAATGTACTCCGCTGACAATGCTTCAAAATGTCAGCATTGGAAGTTTGGTTGAAGAATTACAGAGACTGAAGACCAAAAATTCTCAGGTTTGTCTTCGGTTGTTGCCACAGTAAAGGGGCTAGCCTATCCATGGATGGCATCATTTATCTTTTATTCTTGTGCAGTTTTCTTGCTTTAGTCCCATCGTTTATGGTTAAACACTTACTCTGGTTGAATCAAGGATTTTGGTGAGGAAAAGAAATGAATATAAATAATGAACCACAAAATTACATCATAAAGTTTCCCCGTGAATTTATTTTTATTACTTCCAAAGTCCCATCTTTCTTTGTATTTCACGATTACATGAGACAATCATCTCTTATGGTTTGCAGATGGAAAGAAAATTAAATTTGATGCTCAAGAAAGAAGACAGGATACAAGAGTGACGAGTTTCGGGAAGTTAAGGAAAACGAGCCATTTTTCTTATCTTTTCCATTTTTGTCTTTGCTTTTGGAAGCCATCTTTTTTCTCTACAAGAGCTGTTGCGCACATTCTGGGGCATAATGTTCAGGATAAGTGGGGTATATGTTGTGTACCATGTGTGTGAATGGATTGATTATTAGGGAGCTCAAGGATTCCAGATCCGGTTTAATCTCAATCGTTCATTTATAATCAATTCCACATGGATTCCATCAGTGATGGATGGTTGTGATTCACTGGAAATTTGGAGTAAGCTCTTATGAATGATCGTTTGTGAAACGTAGTACAGCAGGTAGGTGACCATTTTCGAGTTTGCTATTCCAAATGCCAATGGCGTTGTATGGTGTTGTGTATTATAATTCGATGGTTGATGTAATTAGTGAATTTTAAATATTTGTTCAGTTGAGTGTCCGAAAAAGACCTTTGTGGTAATGTTGAATACCTTGGGCTTATTGATGCACAGTATGTATATCAAGTCAAGAATCACACTGTTTTTCTTGTTTACTTTTTTGTAAAAAATCTACAAATATCTTAATGAATGCTTAAAGAGTTTGAGAGGTCTTGGTTCAATAAAACAGAGTTATTCAATTTACCCAAGTTGAAATTGTAAGTATATTAACAAAGCAATAAAATATTTGTCCAATATATTGTATTATTTGCGTGTATTAGTTCTGTTTATGTTACAAACTAAGCATAACTCATTACTTGGCAGGGGGCAGGCCTATATGCATCAAATTAGCGCAGTAATCAGAAGTACAGCTAAGGGGCAACGAGCAACAACAATTTTCCGATTGTTGCAATTTGGATTCAACCTGACTCGAAATATCAGATGAGCACGTTTGTATAACAAAAATTTCTAGCATGCAGTGCTCAGGATAATAAGTGGGAGAAAAACAAAGGTAGTGTTTGTGACACAGCGGAATATGCAAAGTGAAGAAGAAAACCTTACCACAAGGATTATCTCATAATAAAATATAAAGTGTCTGAGAAATATTATTCATTCCAAAAAAAGGGTACTGATATTGGAGCTCCGAAAATTACTATTGGAGCTCCAATTATATTCATCTCTCTAAGAAAATGACAAGAATACCCATTTCTAAATAAAACCCAACTTTTTTGCTTCATCTTTTCCCCACCACTTTAACCTTCATACTAATAAATTCCACTTATGTTTAGTCTAGATCAAAAATAAAAACTTTTTTTTCCTTCATCTATAATTATGTCAAAATAATATATTTATGAATAAATCAACACTGCATAACGATCTTTTTTAATCTTTAAAAACATAAAACATATATTTATATGCAAGTATAAAATTATTCATCAAGAACAATTAAAGAAAAAAATCATATTTTTAATCTATTATGTATTCAAATTCATGTTGTATAAAAAACCTCTAGTTAATTTTATAAATGTAGTTTTTAGGTTTGAGAGAAGAGCATGATTTATGTTAATTATTTTTATGTAGCATGTATTGATTTCTAGATTCTAATTTAAACGCAAAGTACAGTGAATTAATTGAAGTTGATATTCATTTTTTTGTTCTTTTTGGTTCATATAATAATTATCATTCTCGATTTAAAATTTTATTACTTTGTTTTGTTCATGATGCTCTACACTTTAATTACTTGTTTCATTTTTGCCGAATATGATTTTTATTAATTAACTTTGATTTAAAGTAGTGAAAAAAACCTATAATATGATAATAGTTTTGTTTTGAATGCATAGAAGTAGTTTTAAAATCTAAGGATAATCTTGTCATATTCAAGTATAAAAATTAAAATTGGAGCTCCTGTAGTAAATTTTAGAGTGCCAATATCATTACCCATTTAGAAATTGGTATCCTTGTCATTTTCTTAGAAAGATGAATATAATTGGAGCTCCAATAGTAATTTTTGGAGCTCCAATATCATTCCCCCAAAAAAAATTGTTCAACAATGAGAAAAATCCAAAACTTAAAAGGGAAAAACAAGGAAAATCCAAAAGAATACATAAACTACAAAATTACCCCAATGAAACATAAAAATGTCAATTTGAGGCCTTAAACGACCTCAAATGGCTAAAAAAGGCCAACATGCACAGCACACAGGCATGCGTTTGGTTAAGAATGCCGTTTCGCTATGACACTGTGAATTTCATTGCATTCTGACATAGTAGATTTTTACCCGAGTTTTCTCCTACATCAGTTTGTTTAGTTTAATTTTGCGCCTTAAGTTCTCTCCAAATAAAACCAAAAATAGCCAAAGAATATCAAAGCCACAGCTTAACTCATATCTGCAGGGGCCTCCACTTAAGACAAAAGGACACAGGCAAAGTCGATGTTTTGCATCTGATGGCTTAAACATAAAATCTAAATTTTCTAGATATCACAATAGCTGCAAGCTGTAATCGTACTAAGATACCTCGTGAAATTTCTCAACTACAGCAGAAACGATGCCTTTCAGTGTCCCCTGCATAGAATCAATGTCAGATGGTTGCTTGCCTTAATTTTATAGTTGAAATCTAAAAAGAAAACCGTAAAAAGTACCATTGAGTGGTCTTTTAGACCAAGAGACAATACTAATGCTTTTGACGATCCAGAGTTGCTGCGGATATAACAAGAAATGTTTATAGATGTTGAGGTTGTTAAGAACAAACAAGGATGCATCAAAAGTATTGCTAACCTACCTTATGTGTTCAATTAATTGCCGAGCACACGCAGCTAACATTGGCTGCACATTGTCATTTGGTAGATAAGTATCTTTTCTTGATAGATGCATCAAAATTCTTGAGAAATTATAAGATTGGTAGAGTGGCAAGTGAATGCTGAAAAAAATTACCTCATCGCGTTTGCCAAATACCACAGTTACATTGAAAGTTGGATCAACTGAAACACTTTCCTCTTTCCTGACAAAAATAACGCGATCATTACAAGTTTCATTATGCACATCCATAAGTCCATAACAACTAAAACTAGGAATACAATTACAACAAACAACAATCCACAACATCCAACTTCCAACGAAATTACGCTTCTCAAATCCATCACTAGATGGTAAACCATAAATCAATACCCAAATAAATTGTTTTATCATGTGAGTTCCTTTCTTTCCATGTCAGGAATTAGAAAAAAAAGGAACAACTGGAGTCTAATGCTAATCTAATGGGAAAACTCAAATTGAAGTTTTCACAATAACTTAGAGTGAGTACAAAGTGCATAGGCTTGATATGCAAAAAAGTTAGCCTTCTATACCTACAAGCACAACCACAATAATTAGATTACACATAGGTCCCTATGCGGATGATTTACCAAAATATTGACGTCATTGCTAAGCTCGCTGGTTTAGCGGTTTAAACTATAATAGTATAACCGGACAATAAAAAGCATTGTAACATTTGATTATATAAACATGGGCAGTTAGATAAATAATAAAAACATCTATAAAGTTCGTCACTGATCACCTATTCACCCAAAAGACTTAGATCAAACGGACCTTACAGTTGTACGGCAGCATCATATAATCTGATTTTAGAATTGGTTTTCTCGGTGCCATAAAGTGAACTTGTTTTACACTACAGACAGAAATTAGATCTGTGTTCTACTCTACTTGGACTAGAATTTTAAAACACCTGCGATTTTCTCATGGAGGGATTTGGGGTAAGGGAGTGGTGGAGGTAGAGTTGTGTTATTGACATAACGAGGCTAGAATCTTAATCACTAATCAGCAGTTTATCTTTGGGGATTATCACACTAACAGTGGACGATACAATCTATAAATGCTTGTACTTAGTCCTTACCTACATAAGCAACTCTAATGCAACTGTGCCACTAGTTACTGGTGCTCAGAAATTAGTAGAAGTTACAATGAAATGCAAACATGAATCTTAAATTCTTTGGACGAGCAATCCCCCTAGGAAACGATACAAGTAAAAGCTAATCACACCTAGAACAAGAAGAATCAAACGCTTAACCCTTGATGTGAATAAATGGGGAACAAAACAACTTCAAATATTTCACCATGGCATCAAAACTTCCGAGAAGTAAAAATTTGCATCCTCCGCCAAAAGAACCGATTACTCATTCTTCTTTTAGGTTCAAATTCACTAAACAGGCTTCAAATCACATTATATAATATAATCCGGTAAAATCTATAATTTACACACACCTGGCTTGCAATATTGTCCCCATGCTTCCAATCTGAGTTGCCATGACCTGAAATAGATCTATAGCATTGAGATTGTACTAAATAAAGTTGCGAACAAAAATAATCCAAAAAAGAAAACAAAAACTCACCAGAAAATGATCTTCGTAGTTGCTTATAATGATATCCGTCTGATTCCCCTGCCATAACAACAGATAGAACCAGTAATAAACTCGTCATGAAAATAGGAGACAAACCAACAGAAATCATGATTTACGAAACAAAATGATTTCATCGAGGATTACGATAAATTGTACTGAATAACTTCAGTCGAAAAATTAAGCTCTATAATTACGCAAAAACTGTCGATCAATAACAACATATAGAACCAGTAAACTCGTCATGAAAATTGGAGACAAACAAACAGGAATCACGATTTTACGAAACGAAATGATTTCATCGAGGATGATTCGTACTGAATATAACTTCAATCGAAGAATTAAGCTCGATAATTTCGCGAAAACTGTCGATCAATATATATAACATTGCATATCAAAATTAGCCTGAAAAATAGCAATTATATAATCAGCTAAACGGTAAAGCAGAAGAAACGGAACTCGCCTTGATATCCAAGCAGAGCGTTGTGTGGCGTACGGGAAAAGCAAAATTTGATACTTCCATTTCACCTTGTGATTTCGCAGTTTTGAGGTTTTGTTTTGGGGTTTTCTTCGATAAAACCCCAGGGAAAAACTATAATGCGCATTTCGTTTGAAAGGGGTTTCCTTAACCTCTGTTAAAAAAACAAAAAGGGCAAATCTCACTTGACCCTCTCTTATGCTCCGCCTCCAAAATAGAGTCCCGCTCAATTATTTAATGCATCACTTAACCCTTTTGTTTATTCTATTAGCTTCAATGCTCCCTCGACTTATTTAATATTTCCAAACATAAATATATAAAATATAAATTCACAAATAAAAAGAAAAAAAATAAGACTTTCTCAATATTACCCTTTAAGTATATAACATAAATATATCACAAATATAGAATATAAATTCACAAAAAGAGAAGAAAAAAATAACTTTGTCAATATTACCCCTTCAGTATATAACATAAATATATCATAAATATAAAATACATATATCTATATCTTCTCTCTCCAAAAACTTATCTGCTCTAACGTTTTTCTTCTCTGTACAATATTTCTCTCTCTTCTTCTCCAAATAATTTCATTTTCCTTTTTCTTAATTACAATCTCACACACCATAATTAAAAAAATAAGAATAATAATTATAGTGTATAATAAGAATAATAATGTGTGTGAAAAATATTTTAGCAATACTGTAATTAAAAAGACGTTAGAGCAATATTTGTGATATATTTATGTCATATACTTAAGGGGTAATATTGACAAAGTCTTATATTCTTTTTTTTTTTTGTGAATTTATATTCTATATTTGTTATATATTTATACTATATACTTAAGGGGTAATATTGAGAAAGTCTTATATTCTTTTTTCTTCTCTTTTTGTTAATTTATATTCTATATTTATGTTTGGAAACATTAAATAAGTGGAGGGGGGTCATTGAAGCTAATAGAATAAATGGAGGGGGCTAAGTGATGTATTAAATAATTGAGGGAACACTGTATTTTTGAGGTGGAGTATGAGGGGGGTAAGTGAGATTTGCCAAAAAAAAAAAAACACAAAGGGTTTCCTTAACCAGTGTTTTGGAGGAAAAGAAAATCCAATCGAATAAGCAAAAAAAAAAGTATTAATTGACACAAAACAACAAACACATATTTAAATATATGTAGAGAGAGAGGGGAGAGCAATAATTAAATTGAGGTACTACGAAATTACAAAAAAATATCTCATATTCAATAAATTACATCTAATATCCAAGTTGTTTATTCCATCTAACATTTGGCACCTTCCGCTAGGGTTTCAGTACGGCGCCGTTAAATTTTTTGGTAAACTTCCGAAAATATCCTCAACTTTTTTTGGACCTGAGAACCCAACTTTTCTCGGACAATTATACAATTTTTGTGTTATTTGTAATGTTTGTAAAAATATAGGTGTTAAATGTAATGTTGTGTATGTAAAATATACAAAAAATTATTTTCAAGAAAATAAAAAAATATATAAATAAAAAAATTATGTGTAAAATATCATTTTAATGTTTTAATTAAATTAATATATGATAGTTTATATAATAATTTAGATTATATAATAATTTATATAATTTAAAAATTTATATTTTAAATTAATTTATGAAATTTCTAAAATAATTACTTATTAATACATTATTTTTGACACTTTGATAGATGCGGATATTTTTTTAAATAGAGATTACTTTTCAAATATTTTAGAATTCGAGTTTGGGGTTCGAGAAAGGTAAGTCTTGGGTCCAAGAAAACTTTGGTGGAACGGGTCTTGAATTTTGACAAATCCACCCAGATCCACTCTATTACCATCTGTTGGTCCCACGAGGTATACGAAAGGGTCTAGAGGGGAGGTTGAATAGACTCTGAAGTTTTTTTCGACTTCAAAGATTTTTGTACTTAAAATAGTTTGGACGCTTGAAAATGTAAACGCTTGACTAAGCGTTTACTTGAATATGTAGACGCTTGGCTAAGCGTCTACTTGAAGACTGTTTTGATAAAGTTAACTTAGATTTAGATTTGAATACTATAACCAAATAGGTTTAAGCGTTCAGTTTTTTAATCAGGGTTGGCACAGCGAAATGATTTTACAAGTCTTCTCTTTGAAAGGTTTTAGCGTCACAAAGTTTTCCTTAGTTGCTTTTCTTTAAAACGTTTTGAACGCTTAGAGTGCTTAGCGCTTAGTCAAGCGCTTAAGACTGATTTGAAAGCTTAGCGTTCTCTTTGACTTAAATTAGACGCTTGACTGTTTTATATGCTTTTTCAAGGTATAATGTGCAACTGTAAATAAAGCAAATAAAACAGTAAATAACACAATAATTTGTAAGGTTCACTAGGTAGTGTAATCCCAGCTACGTCCTTCTTCTCCTATGCACTTGGAGGCAATCTACTAAATTGATTCTCGAAGAGTCACACATAGACTTCTACAAAGTAGGGACAAAGGAAGAGATGGATATGGATGACTTGAGCTCCTTGATCAGACATATTCCTGCTACAAGCCACTTCAATCCTCTGCTTCTGGAAAGACGATCTCGAGCTCCTTGATCACACAGATTTCAGCTTCAATAAAGATCTTCTCCAAGATGGCCTTGAGCTCCTTGATTACACAGACTTCAGCTCCAATAAAGACCTTCTTCAACAAGCTTCTTTTACTCAAAAATACTACTTGTGGAAGTCAACAATCTTTCTCACTCAGATGAAAGGTGTTGAGGGTTTATTGTAACATGTTTGTTTGATGTTGGGAAGTTCAAACAACTTGGGATATCTCAATAATAGTGTAGGGTTCTTCTATGAAGATGTTTGAGATATCGCGTGACTGTCTGGAATGTATTTGAGAAGCTTGAAGGATTTTGGCTATGGGGTTTGCAAGCTTTTCTCTCAAATTATTTCTCAGCTCTCTTTCACATTTACGTTTTTTTCTCACTCACATAGAGATAGCTGGAGGGTACTATTTATAGAGAATCTCGGGATTTGTCCATTGGACACAATCAGAAGCGTGTACCTCACGCAAAACTTCAAATAGTCCCTTTTCTGACATTCCTTAATTTCTGCTGATTCCGATTGGACAAAAGCAGGTTTGAACTCTAAAAAGCTGACAGTCTAGTCAAAAGGTGGCTTGTCCACAAGTCATACTGTCTTGTTACATTTAATGCACTTTGAATTTATTTTCCGTTGGAAATAAATGACCGTTGATGATTGGATGACTTGAGAAAGTATTTCAGGTGAATCTCTTTGTTGAACGCTTAAGTAACTTGAGCGCTTGATTCATAAGCCCTGAAACAGTCCTTTAGCGTTTGACAGACGCTAAGAACAAATCTTCATCTTCACTTGACTTCAGACACTTGAATCTTCAACTTCATCTTTGATAGACTCACCCAAAATTCTATAAGCAATTTGGTATCTAATACTAAGTCTAAAATTTATAAAGATAAAAATTACAAGCCTAACAAACTAATAAACTTTCAAACGCTTATACATATATTCTATGAAAGTAAAAACTTACATTCTTTTGGGGTCTAATATAAAATCCTATCGTGTCATTATCAAAACATCTAACATAAAATTACTAACACCATCCCTAGCAAAATATGATAAAAAAATATTAGAAAATGAAGCGCGCTCATTGATGTCCAGTTACACCCAACAAATTTTGTATATTTGTATGATATTATAGTTCATTCGATCTCCTTTAATATATGAAACTTTTGGGACATCTAAACACAATATTAGAAGATAAAATTTTCAATATGCATGAGTGTACCATCTTCGTGAGTAGTTGCAATTTTGTACACATAAATCAAATTGTATTGCTTAGTTATCCGTGTACTCTTATAAAATGGAAACAACATTAAATCCCTCCAAACCTCAATCAGAAGAGAAAATAAACTAAGTTAGAAATTTACATTATATAACCCACGTTAATCTATATTATCTTTAATTATAAGTTGTTATTGCTTCATTAATAAGTGAAAAAAATTCAGAATGTATCTTTTTACTATATATACAAATTTCAACTGATTTAAATGTGTACCAAACTTCATTAATTACTATTAGTAATTTCAAAATATGTACCGAATTTTGATTAGTCTCTTAATTATAGGAAGAAACCCCAATTGTGGTGTTGTTATTATTATTACTATTATTTTTTACATAGCATGAGATACGCTAGTATTTAATTATTCTAAGGACACTATATTAACAAAACTTTGACCTTTTATTTGAAAAATAGTGCAAATAACTCAATTATACCGAACGAACACCGTGTAACACATTGACAACCCCCCTCCCCCCCCCCCCAATAGAATAAACTCTTTTTCTCATAATTATTGAAATAGTGAAGCGTACGATTATTATAATTTTTGATGTGACGAGTTACTAAATGTATATCAATAATTGGTGATCCTATACTTACTATATAATTTTGGTATTAACTTGAGTCATTTCTCGGATAGGGTAATGAATTGAATCAGTCAAGACACGACCCACTCGATATAAGATCTGCTTACATATCTATTGTGAAGATCGAGTCTAACGTAGTTTGAGAGTATGAATTGTATCTGACATAAGCCTCGTAATTTGTTTGGAGAACTTACTCAAAGTCTAGGTAGTAGGTATAGTTTATAAGTCCATCTCAATAACTATTAAAGAGAATTTGGAGAATGATGGTAACCTTTATTCAGTCATGAATGAAAGTGTTTATAGAGGACATATGTACGGATCCAACTCAACCATGTGGAACACTAGTATGATCACGGGTGGACAAATCCAACTACTCTGGGTTATGGGTTGTTGGGTCGGGTTCTGGGTCGAACGACCCAACTCAAATAAAACACGCTGATTTTAGCCCAAGTAGCCCAAAAGTGTATTTTTAAGGGTATATTTGTAATTTAAATGCAATGCCCAGAATATGACATATCTGGTACAACATAAATAAATTGCGTCGGGATTTTATCAGAATTAAATTCAGGCAAGTATTTTCTTGACTAGGCCTAACAATACACATGGGTAGTTGGACCTCTAGGCACGAAATGTTCCACGTTGGTTTTATTTTTTGGTTGCACGTTGGTGATTATATGGTCACGGGCCATAACTTATGCAGGGATAGTAATAGTAGTCATAGGCAGTCCACAGGCTTCAGCTACCACCGCAGCCAACATCCATGCACACCGCACCTGCTATTCAACACACGTGGCTATCGATATTCTCACTTTTCACCGTCCAGCATTTGAGCAGCCCTACCTCAAATGTTTAGCCAAGCCGCCAGATGTCTTCAATGAGACAATTATTATTATAAATATATAAAACAATTATACATATCACATTTGACCACTTCTAATATTACATTAAGATATATATTATACAATTTGCCGAAAATGACAAGTTAGGTGTAAATGATTTTAAACTTAGTAGTTATACAAGCAATATCAACGTGGCTAATAATTTAACCATTTAAGTATTGATATGTAACCGAATTTTTTTTTTAAGATTTGATATCGACCTAAGCAACCAATGGTTGTAGTTGAATGCTAAGTCAAATGTTCAATCCGCATAAAGATTTGAATGTACTTAAAAATAGATTTGCTTATTATAGACTTGATCATGTATAGTGGTGAATGTTGAAGATGACTCATTTTTCATTTGGTTAAAGAATTGGTTGTTATCCCACATAGAAAAACATTGAAAGTGGTGAGTTCAATTCTTGTATAAAGGTGGGCTATCTCTTCACTTTTTAGATATCCCAAATTGCCTAAGTCTTTTAACAATTTCTACTTTCTTCCTCTATAGTTTGTAATAGTTTCACTTTAATCCTTTAGCGAAATATTTTGGTGGGGTCCGAGGACGTAAGCTAAATTAGCCGAACCTCGTTAAATTTGGTGTTCTTTATTTTGTGCTATTCTTCAAGTAGCCATTGTTAGTTATAGTTGTAGTGTTATATTGTGCTATTAAATTCGTCTAGTTAATTCTGTCGAGGAGGTTGGGTTTTAAGCGCGACCGTTGTGACGCCTCCAATCTTTCCTGGGAATTAAATCTAGTGTGGTTTTCTAGTACAATATTTCCCTCGCTATTTTTATATTTGGTGGAATATGACTCTGAGTTCCACAACAAGTGGTATCAGAGCTCGGGTATTCTGAGTATGCTCTGTGGTCGCAGTTTAAACTGATCTTTCACATCAGAAAAGTTTTCCCGGGCTATTTGGCTTTCGCATTTGGAGGGCTATTGAAGAATAATTTGTAACAAAAAATGGAAGGCACCTCAAAAGCATCGTCGTCGTCCATTTGGGCGAGAACCACTGGGGCGAATACGCGATTGGTAGTGGAGTCTTTTGATGGCACATGCCATTTTGGTATGTGGCAAAGCGAAGTTGTAGACGCACTCTTTCAACAGGGTCTATACTTAGCTATTGAAGAAAAGAAACCAAATGATTTGGAGGAAAAAGAATGGAGTATGATGAATCGGTTGGCATGTGGAACAATTCGTTCGTGTCTATCCAGAGAGCAGAGATATGCGTTTTCAAAAGAAAACTCGGCATATAAATTGTGGATGGCACTGGAGGAGAAGTTTCTGAAGAAAAATTGTCAGAATAAGCTCCATTTGAAGAAGCGGCTCTTTCGCTTCACATTTGTTTCGGGTTCCACTATGAATAGTCACATTACCAGTTTTAATCAACTGGTTACCGATTTGATAAATTTGGACGAGACTTTTAAAGACGAGGATTTGGCTCTGATGTTGCTGGGATCCCTTCCTGAGGAGTTTGAGTTTCTTGAAACAACTCTACTTCACGGGAAGGCTGCTGTATCTCTTAGCGAGTTTGTGCTGCCCTGTACAGTTATGAGCTGAGAAAGAAGGACAAACAAGTTAGTTCAGGCGGAGATGCAGAGGTTTTGTTCGTCAGAGGTCGTTCACAAAACAAAAACAAAGGAAAAAAAGGGAGATCCAAGTTCAGGCATAAACTAAGCAAAGACGAGTGTGCCTATTGTCGAGAAACAGGACACTGGAAGAGAGATTGCCCAAAGGTGACAACTAAGGGCAATTCTAAGGCCGTAGCGGAATCGAATGTAACCGCGTGTGATGATGCCGAATCGGACTTCTCATTGGCGACATCATCCAGCGGTGCTTCTGAAGTATGGATGCTGGATTCAGCATGTAGTCATCATATGACACCACATTTGGATTGGTTCTTTGATTTCAAAGAACAAAATGACATTATCTTCACAGCAAATGAAGCTCCTCTTACTACACTTGGGATTGGTTCAGTTCGCTTAAAGAATCACGATGGATCAATCATAACCCTAAAGGGTGTTCGATATGCACCAGAAGTGAGGAAAAACCTTATTTCCGTTGGAACTTTAGAATCGAAAGGTTTTGAAGTAAGAGCTAAGGATGGGGTGATGAAGATCATCTCTGGTGCACTTGTGGTAATGAAGGGAATTCGGAAGAACAACAATACATATCACTACATGGGTGATACAGTTGTGGGTGCAGTAGCAGCAGTTACTGTTGATGATCGGAATTCAGAAGCAATTAGGCTATGGCATATGCGCTTGGGACATACAGGTGGAAAATCCTTGAATCTCCTCATAAATCAAGGATTGTTGAAAGGAGTGAAATACTCCAAATTGGAGTTTTGTGAACATTGTGTTCGTGGGAAACAAACAAGGGTTAAATTTGGAACAGCAATCCATAATACTGAGGGTATCTTGGATTATGTTCATTCGGATGTATGGGGTCCCTCGAAAACAAGTTCTTTGGGAGGGAAACACTATTTTGTAACCTTTGTTGATGATTTTTCCCGGAGAGTTTGGGTGTATACGATGAAGACAAAGGATGAAGTGTTTGAGGTATTCCTCAATTGGAAAAAGATGGTGGAAACTCAGACTGATAAAAAGGTCAAACGTCTCCGTACAGACAATGGTGGAGAATTTAGGAGTGGTCCATTTCAGAAATTTGTGAGGATGAAGGCATTGTCAGACACTTCACTGTCAGACATACACCACAACAGAACGGAGTGGCAGAACGCATGAATCGGACTTTGCTGGAGAAAGTTCGGTGTTTGTTATCCAATGATGGGTTGGGTAAAGAATTTTGGGCTGAGGCTGTGACATATGCGTGTCATCTCGTTAGTCGTCTACCATCTACTGCTATTGATGAAAAAACACCATTTGAAAAATGGTTTGGAAAGCCTGCTGCTGATTATGATTCCTTACATGTGTTTGGTTCCGCTGCATATTATCATGTTAAGGAATCAAAGTTGGATCCTAGAGCAAAGAAAGCTGTGTTCATGGGGATCACCTCTGGTATAAAAGGCTATCGCCTTTGGTGTCCAGAAACAAAGAAAATAATCTTTAGCAGGGATGTCACCTTTGATGAATCTACCGTGTTGAAAAAGGTGAATGCAGAACAGCAGGATGGTACTCCCAAACAAGTGGAGTTTGAAAAGTTTGTTGGCCCAGCAGATCAAGAAACTCTTGATCATTATCCTACGGTAGAAGGAGATTTTGAAGAAGAGGAAGTTCAACCCCAAGAACTTCCACAGCAACTTGAATCAATTGCAACTAGTAAGCCAAAGAGGACAATCAGAAAGTCTGCTCGCTTTGATGATATGGTGGCTTGTGCATCTGCAATTACCGCTGATGATGTTCCTACCACTTATATTGAAGCAGTCAAAGGACCAGAGAAAGATAAGTGGAGGATTGCCATGAGTGAAGAAATGCAGTCCCTTCATAAGAATCAACACATGGGAACTGGCCAGTCTCCCGAAGGGAAAGAAGGCAATTGGATGCAAATGGGTATTTGCAAAGAAAGATGGATTTCCTAGCCAAGGTGATGTTCGCTACAAAGCCAGATTGGTGGCCAAAGGTTACGCTCAGAAGGAGGGCATTGATTATAATGAGGTGTTTTCTCCAGTTGTAAAACACTCATCCATTAGAATTTTGTTGGCTTTGGTAGCACAGTTGGATTTTGAACTAGTTCAGTTGGATATAAAAACTGCATTTTTACATGGAGACTTGGAAGAGGAAATCTATATGACTCAGCCAGAGGGATTCAAAGTTGCTGAAAATGAAATTTTGGTTTGTAAACTTCAAAAATCGTTGTACGGATTGAAGCAATCTCCGAGGCAGTGGTACAAGCGATTTGATAAGTTTATGATGGGAATTGGGTACACAAGAAGCAAATACGATCATTGTGTGTATTTGCACAAGCAACAAGATGGATCCTTCATATATCTTCTTCTGTATGTTGATGATATGTTGATTGCCTCCCCGAGTCTAATAGAAATTGAGAAGTTGAAGACTCATTTGATAAGGGAGTTCAAGATGAAGGATCTAGGTGAGGCAAAGAAGATTCTCGGCATGGAGATTTTCAGAGATAGAAAATTGAGGAGGCTTTGTTTGACTCAGAAACAATATCTGAGTAGGATGTTGAGGCGTTTTGACATTGATGAAAAGTCAAAACCAGTTAGTACTCCGCTTGCTCCTCATTTTAAGCTTAGCGCCGCTTTGTCACCGAAATTTGATGCAGAACGGGAATACATGTCAAAAGTACCGTATGCAAATGCTGTTGGTAGCTTGATGTATGCTATGGTGTGTACGAGGCCTGATATTTCCCAAACAGTGGGGGTTGTGAGCAGGTATATGCATGATCCTGGAAAGGAACATTGGCAAGCTGTGAAATGGATTTTGCGATACATCCATGACACAGCTGATGTTGGTTTGATATTTGAGCAGGAACATAGTCAGTATGTAGTCGGATATTGCGATTCAGACTATGCTGGTGATTTAGATAAGCGTAGATCAACTACAGGCTACGCATTTACTCTTGCTAAAGCACCAGTCAGTTGGAAGTCTACCTTACAGTCAACGGTTGCTCTGTCTACAACGGAAGCAGAGTATATGGCAATTTCAGAGACTGTGAAGGAAGCAATTTGGCTTCAAGGGTTGCTTGGTGAACTGGGGATTGGACAAAAGTATGTGAAAATACATTGTGATAGTCAAAGTGCTATCCATTTAGCAAAGAACCAAGTTTATCATGCAAGGACGAAGCACATTGATGTTCAGTATCACTTCATAAGAGAGATACTTGAAGAAGGTGGAGTCAGAATCGAGAAGATCCATACTACTGAGAATCCTGCTGATATGTTGACAAAAGTTGTGACTGCAATCAAGTTCAAATTTTGTTTGGACTTGATTAACATTGTCAAAATTTGAAGATTGGCTTTGGTGGCCCCGTTTGATGAGGAGATTGAAGATTTTGAAATTCGCCAAGGTGGAGATTTGTTGAAGATGGCTCATTTTTCATTTGGTTAAAGAATTGGTTGTTATCCCACATAGAAAAACATTGAAAGTGGTGAGTTCAATTCGTGTATAAAGGTGGGCTACCTCTTCACCTTTTAGATATCCCAAATTGCCTTAAGTCTTTTAGCAATTTCTACTTTCTTCCTCTATAGTTTGTAATAGTTTCACTTTAGTCCTTTAGTGAAATATTTTGGTGGGGTCCGAGGACGTAGGCTAAATTAGCCGAACCTCGTTAAATTTGGTGTTCTTTATTTTGTGCTATTCTTCAAGTAGCCATTGTTAGTTATAGTTGTAGTGTTATATTGTGCTATTAAATTCGTCTAGTTAATTCTGTCGAGGAGGTTGGGTTTTAAGCGCGACCGTTGTGACGCCTCCAATCTTTCCTGGGAATTAAATCTAGTATGGTTTTCTAGTATAATATTTCCCTCGCTATTTCTATATTTGGTGGAATATGACTCTGAGTTCCACAACAGTGAATGAGTTCAAACTACTGTATATTCTGTTACGATCGAGATAACAAGCTCGATCAATGGACAGTGATTATGTCTCAATCAAATCTTATATAGGAAATTCTCATGGATGCTACGATCGTCCTTCTTCTCTTTTCAATTATTAGGATCAATTGCTAGACACTCTCTGTGTGAGACCCTCAAAACGAAAAATGCCTCGAGATTTGAGAAATTATCAAAATTTCTTCTATCAGTATAAATATATTACAATTATACATACTATCACTAAAGTGATATTGTAATTTCACCTCATATTTTTTGAGATATCAAGATTTGACATAGAATATCTTGGTAATTTGTATAATCGTGAGGTGCTCATTCTAATTATTCAATAAGTAAAGGGTGAGCACGTTATTATCCTTAATTATTAAAAGAAAAGATACTCCTATTAATTTGAGCGAGCCTCTTCGCCAAGCCAAGTCACTCCTCAAAGTCACTCATCAAGGTAAAATTTATGTTAAACCGAATATAATAATTTTAGTATTTATATTTTTCACACAATAAAATATATTTTGTGTCATCTTTATACATGTGCGTTATTAGACACATCATCGTCACCCCACTGATCATGACTGATCAACAAAGCGTAAAAGCCGAGGCGCTTAACACATGATGCCCGCTTATTTTTCCAACTATAAACTCTCTCTCTCTCACATAAACCTTCTGCAAAAGCAGCAGCACCGTATAAGCTAAACACTCTTTAACAATAGCTGGTGGCAGTTACTGAAAAACTGCTATGGGGATTTTGAGATTAGAGGAGACTGAGAAGGTGGAGATAGAGGAATTCCGCAGGATGCTGCTATCTTGCGCCGCGGTGCACCGGCGGAAGGATGAAGACGGATTCAGGAGCGAAGAGAATGCGCTGCCTACCGCAAACGGCGACGTATTGGACAGGCTGGTTTGTGTTACCAGCGGCGTATCTTACCTCGGTATCGCTATTGTGAACCAGCTCCTAGTCAACGGATACTCTGTTCGGATTATTGTTGATAATCAAGGTGCGTCTCTGTAGGATTATTGTATAGACTGATTGTACAAATTTAGATTGAACATCATTTTAGGTTAAAGCTTATTTATACGCAATTACTGAATTTGTGACCTATACTTTTGATTTTTAACTTTTTTTAACCACATCTTTATCTTCAATTTTCAGTTGAATTTTGTTATTTCGTTTCATTGTCAATTTCTCGGCTTTGGTAGACAATTTCCTCTCTTTTGGGCGAGCAAGAATTGCAAAGTTTAGGAACGAAATAATTTGACCGATGGAATACCATAAATTACTCCTATATATATATATATATAGACACACACACACACATTCCAATGATCAGAACTTCTTTTCCTTGATTTGAAAGTGTTAATTGATGACGTAGGTTTTCATTTTTGGAAAATTGTAACCCAGACTTTGGTTGAATTACTCAGTTACATTTGTTGTGTGACTATGAATCACACTTAATTTCGAGAGGGTAGAAATTCTGTTTATTTAATCCCCTGGACCTGGTGATAATCTTCAACATGAGTTGTTTATGTTTCTACTTCTTAACTAGCTAAATCATAATTGTATCTTTTCTTGCTATGGTTGAAAATAAATAAAAGTATAGCTCACAAATTCAGTTATTTCGACGTAGAATTGCTTGAGCACAAGATATTATCTAGTTCCGTTTTTTTTTTTTTTGATAAAAAATTATGTAGTTCCTTGATACTAAACATATTGACTATGAATAGGGAGTTGACATGACATTGAATTTGTTAGATTTTGCTATGATGACCTTAAGCTGTATATTTGAGTTGGTAAAGGATCGATTTGATGACTGATGTTAAAGTTCGAGATCAGGGGCTATTTCTTTGGCATGATAAACAGAGGTATTTAGCTCTTAAAGAGTGAAATAAGTCAATAACACGTACTTTTCACCTCCAAAAAAATAAAATAAATAAAATAATTGTATCTCTTTTTTTTTTTCAATATATATTAGTTGTCAAGATCATAGTTAGTAACCAAGCCTCATGGTATGCTCCCAGGATCGATTTTCATTGTTGTCAAAATAATGCTTGGCCAGCGGCAGCCACGCATCGCAAACGGGGATTAGTCGAGGTGTGCGAAAGCTGGTCTGGACACCCTGTGGGGTAACCAAAAAAAAAAAAAAAAAAAAGATCGTAGTTGATTATTTAGCCACGTCAAATATCTGTCACCTTAATATATGTATTTTTTTTTCTAAGATCTGTCACCGTAATATAGTATATCCTCGTGTGGTTCCCTTCAATTTATTTTTTTAAAGTGTCCTAATCAAGAAAACTAGGACGTCAACTACTCATGTTTCGTGCTTTTCGGAATATGGCTGTCTTTTCTCTTTCTAGTTCTTTCTTACATTGTATTTACTGGCCTACATGAAATTAATAGCATCGAAACGGAAATGCAGAAGATGTTGAGAAGCTGAGAGAAATGGAAATCTCTGGTGAAATGAGACTGAACGACAGCTTTGTTGAAGTAGTCATGGCCAAACTTACTGAAGTTGAAAGCCTTACTGAGGCATTCGATGGTTGCCGTGGCGTCTTTCACCCCGCGGCCTTTGTGGACCCCGCTGGATTATCGGGTTATACTGTGAGTTTTTTTTCCATCTAATCTCTTCATTATGATTCGAAATTGACTTGCTGCCAGCCAATTATTTGTAGTCTAATTTTGTTTTATGTAGGGTCCAAACGATAAGTGGTTCATGTCAAGAAGATACAGGAAACGAGTTTCTATGTATTGTTCGTCAAAAAAAAAAAAAAACAGTTTCTATGTTACATATGTCTTATGCTATTATCATTAGCATTAGATGACCGTATAGCTGCTATATGGCTTCATCGTATAAATGTAGTATAATAATACCATAGTTCTACTTTACAATGTAACTAAGAGAACTTGAGACGTTTTTCGTCAGTTTAACACACGCATGTTCATGAAGGCCAAACTTCTGCAAATGACAATCTCCTTTAATACTATTAATTTTCAAGTGGTAAGACAATGAAAGACTATCTATAGGGACACTATTGACTGCACAAGCAACCATTGTAGGTCAACTTTAGACTATTTAACTTGAACCGCCAATAAAACCTGACAACGCATCTTCTCAAGCGTTCTATACTGTCACCCCCTTACCACTCCTTTCGCTGATTAAACTCATTGGCAAAATTTATCTTTCTATAGAAAGCCATGGCTGATATTGAAGTGATTGCAACCAAGAATGTCGTAAAGGCATGTGGAGTTTCAGCTTCTGTTAGATACTGCGTGCTCACTTCTTCACTTCTGACCTGTATTTGGCGAGATAACTCAGTTGATGAACTTTCCCGTCTAATTGACCACAAGTGCTGGAGTGATGAGTCTGTCTGCATAAACAAAAAGGTATGAGTAATTGGAAACAAAAACCAAATTGTATGCTAAACACAATTCTTTAAGAATACTACAACCCTAACTTGATCATAATTTTGTCCCTAAAAATCCACAGCTCTGGTATGCTCTGGGGAAGTTGAGGGCAGAAAAAGCTGCATGGGAAATTGCAAAAGAGAGCTATTTGAAGCTGTCCACCATTTGTCCCGGGCTCATCAGTGGCTCGGAGTTCTACCAGAAAAGTCCAACATCTACTATTGCTTATCTCAAAGGAGTTCAAGAAATGTACACATATGGATTGCTGGCAACCGTTGATATAGACAGATTAGCGAAGGCCCATGTTTGCGTATTTGAGGAGATGAAGAAGAATGTATATGGAAGGTACATTTGCTTTGATCAAGTAATAAAAAGAGAAGATGAGATCCAAAAGCTGGCTTGTGAGACGGGCATAAATGTGAGTTCCATAATAGGGGGTGCCTCGTGCAGTAACGGACCTCGATTTGAATTATCAAATATAAAGCTTGTTCAACTTATGTCGAGAACACGAAAATGTAATGAATGATGACTGGGTATTATGGGAATTGAATTTTGTTCTTGATCATTTGAAGAGTTATGGGTGTTTAGCTTTATGACTCTGATTGGAAATTATATGGGGTATACCGTATACCTTATGTACAAGTCACAAAAATCTTTTTTGTGGTTGTGCTGTATAGTGTATTATGAGAGTGTTACAATATTATAATGTAAATCTCCTTACCATATTATTGATGATGACCAAGTATTTATAGATACAAAGAATAAGAACTAAGGAAATATAAAACTCCTAAACTAATGTAACTTGTAATACAAGAAAATAACCTAAGAAACCTAATAAGCAATAAACTCGTTTAACACCCCCCTGCAGTCGAAACAGCAGGTTCACGAACGTTGAGACTGGATCGAAACTCGAAAAACAATGAAGAAGGCAATCATTTAGTAAAAATATCAGCAAATTGTCTGGACGACGGAACATGCAACACACGAACATCACCAAAAGCAATCTTTTCCCGTACAAAATGTAAATCTAATTCTACATGTTTGGTTCGTTGATGCTGAACTGGGTTAGACGAAAGATAAACTGAACTGATGACAATGAAGTTCGAGAAGAAGATTGCGAAGCCAAGAAGCTTCAGCAACCGCATTAGCAACACCCCTATATTCAGCCTCATCACTAAAACGAGAAACAACATGCTGACGTTTGGAAGACCAGGAAAGAAGGTTATCACCTAAGAAAACACAAAAACCTGAAGTAGAATGACGAGTATCGGGACAACCAGTCCAATCAGCATCAGAATAGGCAATGAGCTGGGCAGATGACGTAGGGCGAATGGAAAGACCATGGGAAAGGGTGCCTTGAACATAGCGAACAACGCGTTTTAAAGCGGACATATGATGATCACAAGGGTCATGCATGAAGAGGCACAATTGTTGGACGGCGAAAGAGATATCCGGACGGGTGAAGGTGAGATATTGAAGAGCACCAGCGAGACTACGATAGAGTGTGGGATCAGAGAAAGGAGAAGAAGAAGCTAAGGAGAGCTTAGATTGAGAGTCAGCAGGAGTAGAGACCGGTTTGCAGTTAGACATATTAGCACGAGCAAGAATTTCCAAGGCGAATTTTTCTTGAGAAAGAAATAAACCAGAAGAGGATCGAGAAACAGAAATACCAAGAAAATAATGAAGAGGACCTAAATCAGACATAGAAAATTCGGAAGAGAGTAAAGACGTGAGCCGAGAGAGGAGGGAATGCGAAGAAACAGTGAGAATAATATCATCCACGTAGAGAAGAAGGTAAGCAGCAGAAGAGCTCTGGCGAAAGATGAAAAGAGAAGAATCCGATTTACTACTGACAAAACCAAGAAAAGTTAAATAAGTAGCAAACCATTGATGCCACGCCCGAGGGGCCTGTTTGAGGCCATAAAGAGCCTTTTTAAGAAGACAAACATGATCGGGGTAGGTAGAATTGACATAGCCAGGAGGTTGTTTCATGTAGACAGTTTCAGATAGAAGGCCGTTGAGAAAGGCATTTTTAACATCAAGTTGATGCAAGGGCCAGGAGAGAGACATAGCAAGACTGAGAACGGTACGGATAGTCGCGGATTTGACAACTGGACTAAAAGTATCCTCATAATCGATTCCCGGCTGTTGAGTAAAGCCTTGGGCAACGAGACGAGCTTTGTATCGCTCAAGGGAACCATCAGATCGAAATTTATGACGATAAATCCATTTAGAGCCAACAATATTAACATCGGTAGGACAGGGGACGAGTTCCCAAGTCTCATAGGAAATAATAACAAATATTTCGTCGTCCATGGCAGCTTTCCAATGAGAATCCTTGAGAGCTTGAGCATAGGAGCGAGGAAGAGAAGAGATTGTGGAATCAATAGAGAGGTTGAACATGGTACGAGGTTTCGTGATACAGGACTAGGAGCGAGTAATCATGGAATGAGTGGAAAGAGGATCGAGAGGAGGAGTGGGGTTGGTCGAGTTAGCAGGGAGGTCAGTGGAAGACGGACTAGGAAGGCCGGGAAAGGTGATAGAGGAAGAGGAAAAAGTAGTAGGAGGGGTCGGAAAACCAGAAGGTGGACCAGTGGCACGCCGTGGAAGCTCAGAAGAGGATGAGATGAGGAGAGGAAGAAGAGATGGAGGGTCGTCATCGGGATTAAGAAAGGAGTACGAAGGAGGAGTGGGGGAAGAGGAGAATGAAGAGTACGGGAAAATCGATTCATTGAACACGACATGGCGAGAGAGAATTATTTTGTTGGTGTTGAGATCAAGGCAGCGAAAACCTTTGTGATTGGCGGGGTAGCCGAGGAAGAGGCAAGGCGCGGATCGAGGAGCTAATTTATGCGGAGAGGTAGCTGAATATTGGGATAGCAGAGACAACCGAAGACCCGGAGATGATCATAAGAAGGAAAAATACCATAGAGAAGTTCGAAGGGGGTTTTGTAAGAAAAAGTGGCGGTAGGAAGAAGATTAAGAGGGTGAACAGCCGTGTGAAGAGCTTCAACCCAGAAAGGAGGTGGGAGAGTGGCTTGGAAGAGAAGAGTACGAATAATATTATTGACAGTTTGAATTGTTCTTTCGGCTTTACCATTTTGCTGTGAAGTTTGAGGGCAAGAAAATCGAAATTGAATGCCATTGGTGTGAAATAAAGTGTTATCAAATTCACCACCATGATCACATTGAAAAGATTTTATTTTGAGTTTAAATTGAGTGTTGATAAAGGTGTAAAAGTTAACAAAAATCTTAAAGACATCAGATTTGTGAATTAAAGGAAATACCCAGAGAAAATGAAAAAAATCATCCAACAATAAAACATAATATTTAAACCCATTTATACTAGAGTTAGGGGATGTCCAAATATCCGAATGAACTACATCAAACAAACTAGAGCTTATAGAAATTGAACTAGAAAAAGATAAACGTTTGTGCTTGCCAAGTTGACAAGCATGACATAAATTCTTAGAAATGATATCAGTACATTTAATAAAATTCATACTATTAAGAAAAGAAAAAATAAACACTCCTGGGTGGCCAAGACGTCGATGCCAAGTAGTAGATGAGAGTGGTGCGGGAACGAAAGAGGAGACGAGCGCGGAAGAGGAGGTGGAAAGAGAATATAGATCGCCATCACTATTGCTCCGGAGAAGAAGATTACCGGTCCTAAGATCCTTTACAGAAAAACCATAAGGGTCAAATTCAATGAAACAAGAATTATCACGTGTAAGTTGACGAACGGAAAGTAAATTTTTAACTAAAGAAGGAGATATAAGAATATTATTGAGGGAAAGAGAACGAGAGGAGGAAGGAAGTAGGGAAGAGCCAATATATGATATGGGAAACACAACACCATTTCCAACAGTAATAAAATTAGAATTTAAATTTGGTACAATATTGAAAAGATTACCTTGAGTGTGGGTCATGTGGGAACTTGCACCAGTGTCCATGTACTACTGATCATCAGGCGGAGTAAGAGACATGGTCTGAAAGATGGAAGACAAGTCGGTGGGCTGAAAATTTGCATGAGGGGAGACGGCCTGCTGCTAAGTGGAGTAGGCCTGGTGAGCAACCCAATTCGGGTAAGGGCTCAGGAGTCCAGGGGCAAAGTATGGAGCAAAGGGGTGCTGGGCTTCTGCGTTGGTGGGTCGTGACGATGGAGAAGCCCACGGATGCTGGGCGCTGATTGAAGGAGGTGGCAGACTGGACTGATGAGACGTGGCCCAGTTCGCGTGAGGAGCAGCATGGGGAATAGGTGGACTGGGCTGCTGAAAGTGATGAGGTGGGCCTGGGAAACGCGGGCCTGAATTATGGAAGGGTACCTGCGCAGGATAAAAGTTGGGGGGTGGGAGAATTAAAGTAATTTTGGCCCAAGTGCTGACCATTATTGTAACAGTGATAATAACCACGACCACGGCCTGGACCCCGACCGGTACCTCTACCACGAGATCGATTGTTATTATTTCAATACCCATTTTGATTTGCAAATTGGTTGAGCGATTGGGATATAAGAGCGGTGGCGGAGTCGGGGGATTGAAAACGAGTCTCACGAGTTTCATGGAGTAACAACAAGTTTTTAATTTCAGAAAACGAATGGAGAGGGGATTTGGTAATGATAACGGTGACAAGAGGGAGATAAGATTCGGGAAGACCATGTAGTAATTGGAGAACAAAATCTTGATCGTTAACTGGACTGTCAAGATCAGACAGACTATTAGCGAGGAATTTCATCTCTTGACAGTATTGTGTTATTGTAAGGGGGCCTTTTTGAAAATTCCGAAATCTAGCAGTAATTTGAAGGGATCGAGACGGTTTATTATTCCGAAAATTTTCGCCGATAGCATACCAAATATCATGCGAGGTAACATATTCAAGATCCAAATTTTTGAGAAGTTTAATATCCACAGTGGAATAAAACCACCATTTAATTGTGGAATCAATGAAAAACCAATTGGCATCATGTTCATCAAGAGGTTTTGAAGTACCAGTAAGGTGATTAAAAATAAAGTAACTACGACATAAATCCATAAACATTCCATGCCATAATTTATAATTAGAATCAACTTCGGAGAGTTTGAAACCAAAAGAAGTTTGAATATTACCGGCTGCAAGGGAGGGGTGGAGAGGGGCAGATTTGGGGGGTTGTTTTCATGGGATGTGTGGGAAGAGGTTTCGGGATCAGACATTGGAAGAGATATTTGCAAAATCGAAACACGTAACAAAAATAATAAGAAACGAAAACAAAAGGAAATACCAGGTAGAGATAACGGTAGAGAGTTGTACCGAGATGATGGAGGAAAAGAGACTTGACGCAGCACTTGAGATGAAGAAACCGTGTGGAGGCCGAATTGGATGGCACCAAAAACACGTGGAGGAGGCTAATATACGGAGATATGATGCGTTGAGGAGATACAACGTCTTAAGGGAGCGGAGAATTTGCTGGCGCGGTGGCTCCGGTGGTAGAGAGAGGGGGGTGGGCGGCGGAACTAGGGTAAAAAAATTTAGGCTGATACATGTTACAATATTATAATGTAAATCTCCTTACCATATTATTGATGATGACCAAGTATTTATAGATACAAAGAATAAGAATTAAGGAAATATAAAACTCCTAAACTAATGTAACTTGTAATACAAGAAAATAACCTAAGAAACCTAATAAGCAATAAACTCGTTTAACAGAGAGGACATGACAATTCAAAATACATATTGGATAAGATTTTATGTTACAAAACCTAAATAAAATTGCCCTTGGAAAAAAGAAAATTAGACAAAAGAAAATTCTTAATAGATTAGTGCAAAGCCCAACATGTAATATGGACTCAAGGCCCACGGAACATGGGTATAAATGTAACCCATCCACCAAAAATTATACGCCATCGGGCTATCTGTTGGGCTTTGGATATGAAAATTTTGGAGTAACCTTATGTTTATTGATAACCAAAAAAAATACTTACGTTTATAATAGCAATTACGAAAGTTTACTTCAATTCATTTTGTCTTGCAAATCCTGGACAATTTAGTTATTTATAATAAAATTTCACTAGATTTGGCACGTAAAAGAGCATACATGCATCTAAAATTTAGTTCATATCGATCTTTATTTTTAAATTTTTGCTAACTATGTTGTGAGTTAATTACGTTTGCTTATGTTAATGTATAGATTGAGAAGAGTAAAAATGATGAATCATAAACAAGTATTTCTGATACAATGTAGAGTGGACAATTTAATTTAAACATGAATTTGTCGTAGCCATCTTACTCAAGCTCACGTTCGTAAGTCCTCTACCACGTAAAGAAAATATGGTTGTACATACTAACAAAAAAATAAAAGAAATTGTGCGACAAGAGACATTTTCCTTGTTTGGCTGACACATGAAACGTGTATTTGAATAGTATATTTCTAATATTGAATTATAACTTTCATATATAGGCACGAATCATGGTCTAGACTCTAGACTATACAATAAATAATATATTCATTCATCTCTCTAGATGACATATACCTATTATATACTCTTTTTTCAAAATAAATAATTACTGATATTATATTGCAAAAAGAAATGCTTTGCTGTAGTCAAGATTTAGAAATGATTAGAATATGATTTCAAACTCCACAGATTCACTACGCAGAGAAAGGCAGGGGAAGGACATATATACATACATACATACACACATATAGATACAGTTCAGAAATTCTAGCTCGAGCGTTGGGAGAATTCAATCACTTGATCTTTTCCAAAATCTTTCTCATTGATAATCTGTCATTGAAGTCTTCATATTCATGCTAAAGATCCAAACATCTGGAGCTTTTCTAAATCAAGAACTGTTCATCGGCAATCTGAAGAGGCGGAATCGAACGTCAATCTGCTGTATATATCCGAGGTACGTCTAAATTGAAAAATCCTCTTCGCATGCATAATCGGTGATGAACGATCCTGATTACACGGAATTTTCAATTTTCATGATTATATTTTTGGATTTAGTTACTGAAACAGAATATTTCTGTTACGATTTCGTTGATTGAACTGATTCCAGAAACATAAAATGATTGATGATCCTGATTAATTTGTTGAAATCATTTTCGCTATCGATCAGTTTAGTTTCTGAATCTGAAACTTGAAAGTGTTTGTCGATTTCAAAACGAACGGCTACGATTGGAGAACAGTGGAGAAAGCACATGATAAAGTAAGTGTATAGGCAATCAAACTTTAGAATGTAGGAAGTATAACTTTAAGATTGACGTTCAATATTCCAAGCAAGTGCAGAGGCAATTGTTTGTGCATTTAAAGCTTGTTGTAGAATAGGTAGTTTATGTCATATATTTGTTTGTGGCTGGGATTGATTGCTGTTGCTTTAACTTGTATATATAGGAGTTAAAAAGATGATAGTTTTGAAGTTTGAACTGTTCTGCAATGAGTACATTTCAGTTTCAGTTTAAACAATCAATGCCCATAAGCTGCATTTAGAAGTGGGCATCTTGCCTGTTTTCTCCCACTTTACTCGGGTAATTCTATATCACATCTAGTTCAATAGTCAGAGTGTAAATTTTGTGTCTATCTCTCACCCATAGGGTAATTATTAATAGTATTGGTGTATCGGGACAATCTTAATAATTCATATTTATCTGGTATAATTTATAATGTGGTTCGCGACGAGAATTCCAAAAATTACTAGTACAAGTCAAGCAAATTTTCAGGCCTTAGGTGTGGATGTTGAATTTTATTGAAGGATTCTGATAGAGAAAATATTAATTCGAATACAACCTTATGTTTCTTTTATTTTCTTTGCTTAATAAGATACTGGATTCAAACAAAACAGAGAAAAGAAGACAAAAATCACTATCAACAGAAGATTTTTATGGAGTTAAAATTTCAGAAGCTTAGTGCAGAGTTCAATGTATATGATCGTGCACTCCATATGCTTTATGGGCTTTACAATAAATATTTCATAAATAGAGAAAAAATAGAAAAATATTCTTTGGTTTTTAGCTAGAATGTTTTGAAACTAATATTACTGAAAAGCTTCAAAAAATCACTTTTCCTTTTATGGTTATTTGACTTTTAGTTTTCCAATGACTAATATGCCCTTGAAATTCACTTTTTCCAGAATTTATTTAATTAAAGTGACTTTTATTTATCCTATGGGATAATCTTTTATAACGTCACCCCTACCAGAATCGCACATTTTTACCAGAATCGCACATTTTCACTTCTTCTTTAACTGAAACTTTTTTGCAGCAAATTAAAGCTGCTTTTTGGTTTTGACTTTTAGACCAGTCTCAATTGAGTTAACTGCAGAAATTCTCAGCTCAGGACAAAATATAAATAAACAATGGCATTGTCGAAAACGAACAGTTTTGCATGAATAAGTCCTCAGAATAATCAGACTACTTTCGGCCCTTATAATAGATTAAATTAAAAGAAAAGGATAGGATAACATCTTAAATTCGCTAAAGAAAATTACAAGGAAATGCCAATTATATAATTTATTCCACGTCTCGATATAATTAATGCCAAACTCTGAATTAGTGCATAGATTTAAATTAAATTAATAAAAGTAATTTCTTAAATATTTCTTTATACTTAAAAATTTAATTGTTGATTTTGTCGTGATTATCAGGGCCTTAGTGGGCTGAAGAAGTATAAAAATCGAGTCTGAAGAACTGGCCAGGCCAGCATGGACCATAAAACCACAAGGCAAGATTAACTCTAGGTAACACCCCATGTGGAATCTCCATGCTCTCTTTGGAAGTTGTTTTTATTTTATTCCATCTCCTTTCTCTATTCTTCCTAGTTCAATACATATATACATATATATATATATATATATGAGACAGATCTCGAGGTATTCAGTTCTTAATATGAATATACATACTATAGAGTATAGATCACTAAGATCTTAGGTGGTAAAACAAATTTAATGTGTTGTCTTCCTTTCGTGCCATTAAGAAGTTAATGCGTAAATCCCTTGTACCCTATTGAGTTTTCAAAAAGTCCAAAATGCCCACCTAAACTTGTTTTTGTTAAATTTTATGCATGGATATTTAAAACTAAATCTTATTTTAATTTCTGTTTGTTATGTAATGACATGTTTTATTTTAGGGCAAACGGTGATTGATTTTTACATAGTCCCGTGACTCTCCCATAGCCGTTTGAGTTTCTCCAAATATTTAAGGTCAAATGTCGTTGGTGGTACTTTAAGTATTACTTTTGTCTCACTTTCGTTCAGATCTAAAATGTGTCATGTTGATCTCTCAACTCTTAAAATCATCGCATCTTAGTCTCTAGTGTCACAATTCCGTAAGAATTTGATGAAAAATGAATTTTGTCCCATTGCCCTTGCATGTTGGAGTATTTCATCCATTCCTAATGGAATTGTGACCTCAGGGACTTAATGAGTTTATTTTGAGAATTAAGGGACTAGTAAGACGCATTATAGGCTTGAATCACTAAAATGAGCCAACAGTAAAATTTTAGAGGCCAATAGCAATATTTGGCCAATATTTAATCACTAAGTTTCTTGATATTTGAGATTTTTATAACTTAAATAAAAAGGTGGTTCAAAGTTCAAACTAGCTTAAAACTTGGGAGGAAAATGAGATTCTCATTCTTGCCAAGTTTGGGGAAGAACTAGAATAGCATCTTGATTGACTCAAGATCTTACTAATTTCCATGTAATTAACAATTTAATAGTTCAATCTCTCCCTCGAAGAAAGAAAAAATTAAAACTGGCCAACTGGCAATAATTTTCTAATGTAAAAATTACCATTAAATAAATCCTAGATGCAACTATATGTGGATTTTCCCTAAGTTATTAAATCAAGATTCAGATTTCCAAAAACACCTGTGCGCTGAATTAACAAATTATTTTTCTCGTAAAACACGGAATGTATGATCGGAAAAAGAGATATTTAGATCAAACGAAATAATTTTAAAAAAATACTATTACATATATAAAAAACCAGTAATTTTGACTTGACATTTCAGAGGTTACCTTTTTATATATATATATATATATATATATATATATAAACTTGGATTCTATTCAAGAGAACTCATGAAAAATTGAAAATACAGTAATAATTAATGACAGTGTATTCTGTATTTATCTATTTCACAAAGTGTGTATGAAAATCACACACAATACAACTTGATGTGTGAGAGATATAAATACTAAGACCATTGAACTTGATATAATGTAGAATTTTCAGTAATAATAGAAGAAAAATTTAGCTGAGTTCCTTAAGCATTTGTCCAGGGTTCGATTCCTGGCGGTGTGTATGGAAAAGGCTTTGTTGGGAGAGGCAAAACCCACTTCGGTGATCTCTACGCTTCGTAGGAAAATAGTCTCCGGCGTTCGGCAGGATAAAACCCTGGTATATACAAAAAAAAAAAAAAGAAGAATGTATTTTGGCCAAAGACAAGAGTAGGAAGAGTTTGTATTGGGAAGAAGGCATGAAGGGATGAAACATAATTTACTGACATTCTAAAGAGAGGAAAAGTTTTCACAAGTTTAGGTCCTGTCTGTTTTGTTTCTATCTCAGTCCCCTCACATAATCACATTCCCCCTACTCCAAACCTCATCTTTCATTTTTTAGGCCAAATTGTAACCACCCCACTATGTGGATCACCCCTGAACCATATCATATTTAGCCTCCCTCTTTTTCTCATATTTCTTGTCACTTACATTTTCGTTTCACTTCCTTGTTTTTCTTGGTGAAATTATTCGATTTTATTATGACCCACCCAACATATGAATTGTTACATCACACTCCAATTTTGTTTACATTTTGTCTCTTTCTCAAATTTCTAATATTTTTACCTTTTCATAAAATGAAGACTTGATTTGAATATACATTAACGCTTCTATTGAAAATTCTTATTGCATCTCCTATTGCAAGGGTATTGGGTGAACGATATGTGTAATTGTTGAATTTTTATTAGACACGTGTAACTGTTGAATTTTTATTAGTCACGTGTCATCCACTCAATAACTTGCAATATGATATGCAACAGGGTCTGCAATAGAAGATCTTATATTGATTGCTGAACCGTGTATCTTGTTGGCACTATGTATCTATATCAGTTTCAACGTGTCCAATATGATAAATACACGTGGGCGTATATGATTAATATCCTAAGGTGAATGTATAGAAATATCTTTTACGTTTGACATGCATTTCTAACGTGAATAAAATTCTGATAATACGAAAAAGTCGAGATATTTGAAAAATTGGTGTTTCGTGTGATACAATAAAAGTAAAAAATATTGAAACTTTATGTTACTATCAAATCACTTTCCCGTTTTACAACATTAAGGCTTTGTCTTAAGTTAATCAAACAAATTAAAAGCCAAAATATGACTCAGACGAATTCCTTTGACTATAGTTAGTAATATTATAAGTATGTATTTATTTTCAAGTAAGAATTTTCTGAAAAAAGATATTCTTAATTAACAATTTAGATACCATATAATTAGTGGAATTACCACATTCTGATTTCTCTTTTTCCCCAATCATACAAAGGGTAATAATATCTTCTGTTGCCGCCGAATTGTCAATTAGCCAAAATAAGAAAATGCTTCATCAATAAATTAAACTTAAAATGATTTTTCATTCTGAGTCCCAGCCTCAGATTATCTCAGGTAAGTCTAGTTCTTTGTCCTAGTCTACAAACTAGTGCTTTTGTTCTTGCGGTGCACCTCACGGCTTGGAGAGCGCGTGAATCTCTCCCTTCCCCCGGTTTTCTTCTTTCAGTAAAAAATTCAACCCTCGCAACACTAAATACATGGACCTCTGCACCTCTTTGGAATTACAACAATAAATTGCATGGAAAAACACCATTTCTTGTACGTTAAACCAATTAATATTTCACCAATCCCTTCACTCCCCCAACTCTACACCTCCGTAGATATTTACTTAAACATTTCTACACACATCTTGTATTCTTGTCTAGTAATAGAGAATTTTCTCCATGATTTGCGAGAAAAATTCTTTTTATACCACCGTGATACGTTTTAAAGTTCCAGACATAAATTAAGTTGAAGGTCCAAGGTTAAAAGGTATGTTCATATTTTTAACATTCTTTGTAAACTGTATTTTTTACGTTACTAGTGAAATTCTCTCGTTTTCGTGTTTGTTGTCACATTTACCGATCTGGCTAGTAAGGGAGCTTTTTGGTTTTGTTTCATGCACTTATAGAAAACATGTTTGTTTATCTCGCAGGCATTCGTGGTACATTGTAGAGGAGCAAAGTAGTGAAATGGACGATCGGAATCCATCTCCAGCTTCATCCTCGTCTAGTTCTACGGTGGGGAACCAATGCCGCCGCCTCCGGCGTCACGTGGTGGAGGAAGACGTCGGAGATCCGATCACGTGCACCGGAAAATCGTGCCAGTCGTGCACCGCCGGCGTGATCGCCGATTGCGTGGCGGTGTGTTGCTGCCCCTGCGCGGTGGTGAACATTTTAGCACTGGCGTTTTTCAAGATACCGTTGGCGGTGGCGCGGAAATGCCTACGCGGCCGGAAAAAGAAGAGCCGGCGGAGGATGCTGGAGGAGAAGAGGAAAAGCAGTAGAGGGGATATGGATGGGATTTCGGAAAAGGGAAGGGCAGAAGAGGGGACATCGGAAATTGGATTACCAATATCCTCAGGGACTAGTGGGATTGGTGAAGAAGAGGTAAATGACAATTTTAGTGCGGAGTTTGAGGCAGAGGAAGTTTGGTTAGAGCTGTATGAAGTTGCCCATTTGGGTTTTGGTAGGGTTTCTTTCACTGGAATTCCTTATCACAACAAGGGCAATTAAGGAAATGTACTTCTTTTTTATTTCTTATCAAGGTAAAATTCTTGAAAAAATAGATAGTTCTTCACTGGTGAGGTAGGACCTTGCCAGGTTTAATTTCGAGCAATTCTATGTTAGATCGAGTCCAGTGATCCGATTATATACTTTGTGTCTATTTCTTTCATACAATTGTGTTCGATGATCGTACACAATACACTTTAATGTGAGAGATAGACATTAGGACCACCATTGGACTGCATAGAATTTTTCATTTAATTTCACCCCCTTTTCTTTTGTTATTTTTTTGGGCTTAAATGGGTGAGTGTAAAGTTCCTATTTTACCCTTTCAGGCTTGGGTTTGGATTGATGATAAGAGATAGTGGGGGCCTTGGTAAAGAAATGAAGAATTTGTCTCTCTTGTGGTTCATTATAATCTTCTTCTTTGCAAATCGTATAGTTCAGTTGGAGTTTAGCAGATCTCCTATTTATGTATGTTCTTTTATTTTTTATTATTTACTTTGAATTTGACGCCAACCTTTTGTCACATTTCTTGATTTTTACCAGAAATTCGATCAATATATCCTAGTTATTAGTATGGTCACTACTTACGTGCAATATTTAGAATTATACAGACATTTTTAGTAGCACTGTAACTCAAGAGTACTGAATATTGGGATACAATCTTTTGCAACTTGAACTGTGACTCAATTCACATTTCTTAATTATTCTTCAACTTTATGAGGCTTGTCTAGGGAAATTCTAGAATAGATCGGGTCTAATGGAGTCGGTTTATTCAATACCATTGAATGCAAGTGTTTTGAGTGGTTTTACTATTTTGTCTCTGAATCTAATGGTGTATGGTGTATTGGTCCTGTTGAATTCGGTGTGACATAGAATCACCCGTTTGTCTGTTTGCAGAGAAGAGCCAAAGCTGTCACACAAACGTCAAAAAGCATCCCCGATCACTACTCTGATTCCAAGGATTTTTAGTTTTTAATATATATAGGCCAATTTTTTATGCTCCTTTATGGATCTTCATTTCAAAATTCTGTAGACTTTTATCATTCATATTTTATTTTTTTTAACCTTTTGGCTTAAAAATGAACACATTCTTAATCAAGATAATTAGCTTATCGCGGCATTGGTGGTCTTTCAGAGATCTGAAAAGCCACACTGAAAAAACAATGGTTGTTTAGGTCAACTTCTTCGTTGATAGATATATATATATATATATATATATATATAAAAAATTAAAATAAATTTAATATCCCAACAGAAAGAATACATGTCCGCGAAGAAGTCTAGAAAATCCTTCAACAACTCAAATTGTTTCCTTTAATTAGTCAGTTTTCCTATGTAATGATGTAGGTTGTGTAATGCTTAGTTGTCACTCACGAATTTTTCAAGTTTATGTCGGCTAATCATAGAAAGGATAAAGTGATTTATTGGATATGGATTAGATTTGTTTCTTTGATTAAACTATTGAAATTGATTTAAGGATTTCAGTAGTCGCAAATTTAAATGGTCCACTAAAAAACTTTAAGATGATAAAGAATATTTTTTTAAAAAAATTAAATAAAGAAAGTTGCTACAAAGGCATTTCAGATTTTCTATTATAAAATAGCATATCATAGTGTATGTAATCGGCCATGTTGATTTTATGTCTTTCGAAGTATGAGATGAAATCTCGTTGCAACTGACAATCCAGTAGTAGGATAATCAGAACATAATTTTAAAATTGGTATTTTATCTCATATTCATTTTATGCATACGGACATATGTAAAATCCACATTACCTATATATAAGCTAAAAAATTTATTAAATATATTGTGGATATGAGAATTGAATACGAAATTAAACACCAATTTAAAATAGAAGATAGTGAACTGATATGGGATAGTTAGATGATCATAATAATACTTTCAACTATATTATTATCTATATATAGAGATTGGTTTGCTTTGCTTTCATGTTGAATGCATGCTCAAAAACTCTCACGTCGCATTCCATTATTGAGCATTGCATTGGGTGCACATAAGAAAGTGACCGAGTGATCTAGAATTTTAGTGACGTTTAAAAACTAAATATTGAAAAAGAAAATCACAAAGTAATAACTATTAGGAAATCTTCATGCGTGACCGCATCCTTCCACAACAATTAATTCACACCAACCTCAAATGGTAATACATCAAATGCATCAACAAAAGGGGTAAAAATATGACAGAATTCAGTTTTGTAGAATATTAAAAAATGTTATACTTGCATGGGAAAATTCTAGCCCAGATCCGGCTTGGTCGCACCCAAGTATATTTCATAAAGAGAATGTATTACACTTATCATATAATTGGTATGTTAATCTAAAAAATACACATGAATTTGGCCGAGTCGAGAGCGGCTAGAATTTTCCGCTTGGTTATAGACGCAATCATAGGACACTTTTTTGCCATAGTTTGAGCATCTATTTTACTTCTGCACCATAGTAATTCATATTTATGTAAGATGATAATAACAAGCACGATTCGAGCTCTATTGATCAATTAATGGATCACTCGTATTACGTAAAATTTTTGATGATGTGTTTGTTGTTTATTTGAACTAGTCTAGTGGGCACACTCGATGCGTGTGCTGAGTAAATAAAAAATTTAATGAAAAATTCATTAATATGTCAGCATTTTATGTGAGTTTTTGTAAATAAATATAAATAAGTTGAACAAACTATTAAAAATATTGGGTGAAAAAAAATATGACATAGGAGAGAGAGTGGGTGAGAGAGAGAATGTAGGAGAAGTTGAGGATACATGATATAAGAGAGAGAATATTGGAAAAAAATTATCTAAAAAATACGTTTTAATTAAATGAAGGGTAATTTAGTCATGACACTCCAAAACACACCAAAAGTAGTTATTTTAGGGTGTTGGTGCTTTATAAAAGAGTATAGATAGTAGAATTATGAATAAGTCGGCGTTAAAAAGTTTCAAGCCCGATTCAAAAAGTTTTAATCAACCTCCATGTTTAGCTCGTTCAGCCTATTGATAAGTGTCTTAGATTGTTTTTAAATAATTTAATTAATAACTCTGTGTCATTTGATACTTCTTTTATATCCTAAATGTGATCGAGAAAAGCCAAATATTAATTTTTCGACATCTCCTAACAAACAACATCTCTACCGAGAGATCACTTTCTTAAAATATTTTATAAAAAGTCTTCTGATCACGGCATTGTCAATTCTTTTTAAATTTTCTCGACCTTTTGGAAGGACAGTCTTAAATTTGATAACTTGCATATAAAAATTAGTATAGAAACTCCAACATCTAAATCATCTGCATTCAACGGTATGTCATGTTCCGACTCGTTACTTCGCATATTTTTGGTATAATGTTCCATGATATATATTTTATATAATAAAATATATATAATAATAAGAATTATAGAGGAGACGGGATACTGAGATTTGAGAAATAGAGATAAGAGGAGGAAGATAAAGACAGAGGCAGCGACTTCAAGAAGGAGACAAGACTTAATTAATTTCTTGCTTGAGTATTCAAAATACACCATAAACCAGTTATATAGACTTAGACTCTACATTGATATGAAAATGTGATTATAATAAACCAAAACTAAGTAACACTTTTATTAGGCATCCACACTTCTATGATTTCCGCTCTTGTCCTTGTTTTATCTTCTTTATATTCCCAAAATACCCCTCGTGGAATGGTTGCATCATGACACGGTATTAAATGGATCGGCTCCAATAGACCTGGTCTATCATAGAATTTTCCAATGTATTCGGCGCTTCTATACCAACTCACTCACAACAACCATCTTCCGGAAGAACAGAAGGCCCAACTCGAAACGAGTCACGCTAGGCTTGCTAAGAGAACTGGGGCCTTACCTAGCGAATTGAGAAGCCCATTAAATCATAATATGGGCTGATCAAATTCTCAACCATTCATATTTTTTGGTAATTGACTTAATAATTTTTCTTTAATTTTATATGAATGTAATCACATTTTTTTACACAATTTTTTATTATCCACAAACAAACGGTAAAAAATCGGTGACTTAGAGGTCGTGAGTTGGATTCCACCAGATATGTGGGTTATTTATCTAATTTTACAGGAATTTCTAGTTTGTGATTCGTTGTTACTAGTTTGTAATACGAAATTGTTTATTTCGATTGTTGATTCGATATATGATAGAATGACGTAACTTTTTATAAAAAAAATAAAAAAGTTTAAAAAAATAAAAAAGTCTCGAGTAACCAAACACTCCCTTAAACAAGCGGATCATTTATAAACAACTCATTATATGTCATATTTCACAATCAGAGCGCGGCAGACACGTCGAGAGGCTTTGCGATAGGTAAAGGAGAGAGCTGAGTGCTTGGCGATGGCGACGGAGGGCGGCGATCCGACTCGGATAATGGTGGCGGTGAACGAGTCTACTATCAAAGGATATCCGCATCCATCCATAAGCAGTAAAGGAGCATTCGAATGGACTCTGAACAAAATCATTCGCTCTAATACTACCGGATTCAAACTCCTCTTTATTCATGTTCAAGTACCTGATGAAGATGGTACAGACACTCAAATTATGCGTTTGTTTTTTGGATTTAGGTTATTTATTTATGTAATCGTGCTTGTGGCGTTGGTGATTGTGTGATTATTGCTTACTTTGCATGATGTTGTGTGTATGGCTTACTTGTTGTTTACTTAGGGTTTTCCTAGGTTTCGGTTCGCCTTTTCTGTTTCGTTTTTGGTCTGGTTAAAATTTGGTTTCAGAGGAGATGCTAGGAATGAAGAATGTTTTTGTGCTGCGTGAAAATTGGTGTATATGTGTGTGTTGATTGACTTTTTTGGGGACGCATTGAGTAGGTTCGTAGGAAATATGAATGACTCGATCGAAATACTTTATGTATAACATGTGTGGCATGAGCTTGTACTTCAATTTCCATATTTTGGGATATTTATGTGCGTTCGTTTAGATTTGATGATTGTGCACTATAATTTAGCTTTTATACAGCTTTGAGATTATTCTGTGTTGAATTGCACATCTGAGTTTCTACATATCTGGTGTGGTAGCAGATGTTTGCGGATGTAGGCATTTCCTCCTTTTCCTATGTTAGATCATTAATCTTTGTGGTGGCTCTTTTAGAAACAACTGGAGTAGTCATTTGACCTTTCTTTTTCGTTTCGAAAGTGGTTTTTGCCTGTCCTTTGTTTGTGTGTATTCAGTTTAGTACTCTGTTTTGAGTTTTCAACTTCAGAAAAACATTGTCAATCACCAGCATTACGCTATGGTTAAATACTCTTGATGTATCCTTTTTAAGCAAAGTCGACCAAGTCTCACGAAGTAACAATTTACTTCTCAAGTAACTTTCTATGAGTTTGTGTACGGTACCCATGTACTCGGCTCTAGTTCAGTATATAAGAGTTTTGATTTATGATCATTAACATTTTCTCTGTCCTGTTTAGATATTTGGTGCCTTATCTTTATGCAGACATGTGGAAAATGCTAAACTTTCCCTAATTGCCTAGGTTTTGATGACATGGATAGCATGTTTGCTTCTCCTGACGATTTCAAGAGTATGAAGCACAGGGACAAGATAAGGGGACTTCATCTTTTGGAGTACTTTGTGAATCAATGTCACAAAATTGGGGTACAGAAAGACTCTTTTACAGTGGATCTTGCAACCCACCCCTCTTTGACACATTTGCTTGCATATATCGCACCTAACTTGCACATAAATTAGTTCAAACAACTGTGTTGACCTTAATAATTAAATGGCCAATAATTCATGTGGAATAAGCAGTGTTTTTTTAGTGTATTTTTTGTTTCTAAAGTACCTTCAACCAAGTAGAATTATGTTTGTAGGTTGCCTGTGAAGCATGGGTTAAGAAAGGTGATCCCAAAGAAATCATTTGCTATGAAGTAAACCGCGTCCATCCAGATTTTCTTGTTGTTGGAAGCAGGGGTCTCGGTCCTTTTCAAAAGTACGTATATTTCTACACATGTCTTGCATATCACCTGCCCTAGATCAGTATGTTTACTGTTACAAAGACTGTTGGAAAATTATTCATCTTACGTAGATCGATGTTGCAAGCTTTGAATACCAGCATCTGCTCATGGTTCCCATTGTAGAGCACGATCCGAAAACGTGGACTCTACTCTACAGACTTTTATTTGTTCATTTCTAATGTTTTCATCAGAGTAGTGATAAAATTATGGATTGATTTTGTAGGGTTTTTGTGGGAACCGTGAGTGAGTTCTGCACTAAGCATGCAGATTGCCCTGTCATTGCAATCAAGCGCAGTGCAGCTCAGACTCCTCAAGACCCTGCTGATGACTGATTGATTCTACAATGTTGTGTCGCCTTTGTGCATGCTGGAACCTCCTCTTTCTTTTGATGTAAATGGAACAAAACTGGCCTCTCTTCTGTCTTCACTTGTTTGTTTGTCTTAAAACATGAAACGGGTTTTGTGCTCTGTATTGAGTTTGATCCCAATTCTAGCAGCCCTGGATTTGGAGTGAGCGTTGTGGTGGATTGCAATTGGTAACAAATGTTGAACGACTTTTTTCCGTCTTGTCCTCCCAAGTTGCTTTCAAATAGATACTATTCAAAAAGAGAATAGCATGATATGGATTTAGCTCCTAGTAGAATTTGGTACTAGGGACGGGTGCAATTTAACAATGCAATCGCTGTCTTGTTGATTCCAGACAGCAGAAAGAACAAGTATTGAGCATGAAGCTCTCAAAAGCCACCACCACGACCCAATGCATTAGGTTTGAGAGTGTTGTGAAGGAAAAAAAAATGCTGTTAGTTATAAATTCATAATCATCACACCTTTTTTCGAAAAAACATGTCACATTCAAACACATTGTTCAAAGCTGTCCATCTCTAAGACGAATCTTTTTTCACTTTTATAAATGAAACGAAGCGAAGTGAAATGTTACCAGTTTTAATAGGCCATCTAGAGCTGATCACACCTTTATTACATGCTCAGTTCAAGGATCTGAAAGATTATGTTGGCAGATTGTTTTGATTGATTTCATAGCATCTATATATAGTAGTACCATATTAAAGATATGATTCTGTTTTATCTTAGGTGTAATATTTAGATATAGCTTAAATCATATCTTTCCGTATATATACATTTGAAAGAATTATATATACTTGAATGTAAAGCCAGGAAAATCATCTTGGCAATTTTTTCATTTCATCTTTTTATAAAAGGAACGATAAGTGCTAGACAAACATAGTCAAATACGAAGATAACCATACCATTACTGGAAAACCCAATGGACAACCTAATGAACAACTACTGTATAAGCCGGGCCAAAAGTTACGACAGCGTTGGAGTTGAACAGTATATCCGATGAAAGGAGTATATACTAGAACACCACTGATGATCCAATTACCATCACACAGGAGCCTTGAAGAAAATAAAATGAATCAATATTTTGTCCTCATAAAGCTAAAAAGTCCCTCCAAAACAGCTAAGCTACTTCACATAACTTTCTTTACAAAGACGAATTCTCAGCCATGGCTCTCACCTTCTCACTCACAGATTCAACTTCATCCATGAGACGTTTCATCTCATCCTTCAATCTAAATTTATCCTCAGCTGAAAATTTCGAATGGTACTTTTCCAGGATAACTATCATTATCTCAACTTTTTGCCTGGTTATTCGAACATCTTTCATGAAATCATCTGTTGGTTGAGAAGATTGTGGCTTTTCACGAGACGAAGAAATTTTTTCATTAGCACCGCCAGACGAAGTATTTCTCTCTAACTTTTCTGCGCTATTTTTTGGACAAGAAGTCTCAGCAGCTGTCCTTTTACTCTTCACTGCTTTGGTAGATTTCTGGCCAGATGATTTGGCCTTCTCCTCAGAAAGGTCATTCTCTTGATTTCCAAGCTGAGAGGGTAATGATTCCTTTTCCCTATTTAATTCCCATTGGTGATACATTTTATGATTTGGCCCATCTAAATAGGTTGAGCTCCGGAGTGCAGAAGTAAAAGACTTGACCATATTAAGAGAACCCTCTTTTCTCAAGTGAAGAGGATGAAGAGCTGTAAACTGGATCTCCGATAGCAATTCATCAACCGGCACATTAACATCAGATATGGAAATAGTCGTTATATTATCATTTTCGACCGTCTGAGAACTCGTTTTAACAGATGTCTCCAGCATTTCCAGCTGACCATCATATGATTTTTCCTTGGATGCCTCAACAATGGGCTTGGAAACAAGTGGGGAATCAAGCTGATCATTCTTGGTAATTTCATCCGTTTCTGGTTCGATCTTAATACTTGAAGTTCCTACCCTCCATATAGGATTTGTATATGGAGGAGATAAGTACTTACTCTTCTTCCTTTCCCTTGGACTAGTTAAAATTTCTGATTCCTCTTTCGCTTCACCAGAAGTATTTTCAGCAGAAGCAACTTCAATTTTCTTTGGTTTTGCAACGCCACTGTTTCCTGCATCTAAAAGCTTCTCATTAGTTATTTCAGGGGATTCAAAAACTTCACCCTTTTTCTTCCTACCTTTCTTCCCTGTTGAAGAAGCCCCTTTATTGCCACCTTCCTTTACTTCTTTATCATTACTCTTCTTTCTCTTCAGGGGCGATGCAGACTTTTTGACATCTGGTTCTTCTTTCACTTTAACTCTCTTCAACCCTTTGGGCTTGGCATCCTTGGTTTCTAGCATAAGCTCAGCAACACTTTTCTGCTTTCTTCTATGATAAATCTTAACATCTGCTGAGGTCTGTGATTTTTCAGTATTAACTGCCTGTTCATCGTCTAACGGGCCATTGATAGGTACTTCAATTGGAACACTAAAATCACTAGCAACTTGAGTAACAATATTTTTATTATTATCTTCCAGACCTTCAATAGGAATGGGTTCTCGATATCCAGGCAACTGATAACCACCTTTCGAACGATAGAAAGCAGAGAGACGACTTCTCAAAACTGCAAGCTCGAACACATTGTCAACAGAAACATTCTTCGCAAAGTGCGTCAGTTTTTCAAGCATTTCCTCGGGTTCACATTTAGGTATGGAAAGCCGATTAAAATCTACTTCTGGCATGAGAACTCCTGCTTTCACCCCAGCATTGTCTACCACCGGTCTAGCAAGGCCGTCTCTCTTATCCAACCGTATACAGTTACATGTCATTTTGGACTCAACGACTCTACCAATCGCATCCGTGGCCTTCTTGACAGCATTATGGAAGCTCTTCGAAGTATTATTCTTCAACATCTCTTCAAAATTCTCCACAAATGGTACCAACTGTGAAGGCAAACACCAAGAACAAGAACCATCCCCGAAAAAGGCCACTAAGAGATGGTCATCCTCCCGGCTATATTTCACCGCAAATTCAGAAGCATCTCTTGGATCATAAACCTGTCCCGGCCACCATGGATGGTGCTTAATCTTACCCCAAACAAAATCCCCCACACTAAATTCACACTCCGGCTTCTCACCACTCCCCTGTCCTTCACTCTTTTCGTTCCTCCCAACAACACCATCCAAAGAATCAACATTACTAACATTACCATCAACACCACCACCACCACCACCACCACCACAACCACCATCATCTTTCTTCGCATCGATAACTCGACCCCGATTCCCTTCGCCTTTCGAACCCGAGCCTCCCATTGTACTTTCAGACTCCCTAGCAAGAATCTCCGTCGCCGCTACAATATCATCCAGAGTTGCCATTTATCTTCTTCAACGTAAGTTTCGGATATTCCACCACTGCATAACACCAATATACAACCATAATCAGTTGTCAATCACTAAAAAAACCATAAACAACAACAACAACAAAAAAAAAAAGGAAAAAAACACAAATTCTGTACGACATACCGTAACAACGTACACACAAAGATTCTTTTCAACTAATAATAATCCACGCCGTATTTCAACTAATCATGTTCGTGGATTCTAGATTACGAACGAGAGAATTTATTAGGGTTCATATGTGAAATTAGGGTTTTAAAAATGATTTAAAAGCTACGAGAGGGAATCGTAAATGCTTACCAAAAATGAAAAAAGTGATTATTATTGCGGGCTGAGTTATTATTTTTCCAGGCGGTGACGTTTCGCGTTTTAAGTGTGTGAAAATATTTGAAATTTGTTTATCCAATTCTCCAGAGTAGGAAATTTATGGATACTCGCCGTTTCATTCGCGGCTTTGCAGCATTAGGGCATCTGAACAGGACGTAGGAGAGACACGCGGCGAGTGTTGTGGATGTAGATTGTATAGGGAGTGAATGAGGGCGCCGTGATTGACAGTTGTCTATATTGAGCTGCGGGGGCGGGTAAGGAGATACTTAAACGTGGCACGGTTTTGGCGTGGAGTTTATATAAGATTATTTTTAGGGCTAAATACAAAATGGTTCCCGAATTATAGTTAATGTCGTATACACCCCTTAATCTAACTAACGTATCAAATTGGTCACTTAGTCGAATTTATGTTTGCTACTGCCTAACGGATTTAGATCACTTAATGTAAGCATGGTTTCAGTTTTCTTTTCTTTTCCTCCGAAATGTCCGAAATTTTTTTTTTTTTTTTTCAGCTTACGGAAAAAAAACTATGAAGGAGTTTCAAAATTACATTATTTCCTAAAAAACTCTTACAGTTTGTTTGGTTCTAGGAATTTAACAAGGAAAGGAAAATGAAATGGAAGGAAAATCAATTTTTTTTGTTTGGTTACTAGAGAAAAGGAAAAGGAAAAAGAAAAGAAAATGAGAGAAAAAACTTAATGTTAATTTGAGCCAATTCATTTTTCTCATCACTTCATGAGGAAACTGATGGAAAACAAGAAATTTTTCCTTTTCCTTTCTTTTTCTTTTCTTCACCAAAATCCTTAAACCAAACAAATCGTTAATGTTTTCATGGTTTCCACGAAAACTCTCAATGTCTCCATCAAAACAATGAAACATTGAGAGTTTCGTAGTTTCTTTCGGAAAAAAATTGTTGCTCTTTTGCCCAAGATAACAAAGCTCTCAAATATATGAATTTAGAAAAAAAAATCAAAATTAAATAAAAAAAAAGTAAAAAATCTAACAATCTACCATTAAACAATCAAAATAGAATAAAAAAAGTAATAAATCTAACAATTCATTAAATAATCAACAAAATCATATGAGAACTTTGTTTTGTTTATCTTTAAATACGTAAACTACAAACAAGAAAGATTTAAGGATATTGAAGGTGACAATTTTCCTTACGATCTTGGAGATGATAGTGATTATGATAATAAAGATTATTTGAAAAAAGAAAACAATGTAGTGAATGAAGATCATAGAGACTTTTCACAAGAAAATCATGATCGATCTAGTCAACGAGACATTTATTTAACAGATAAGCAATTGTTTTACCATGCGAATCGAGATAAAGATCATGGTAGTCGTACATCAAAATGTTCATATCACACTTTTTTTATATAATTTGCAGACGTGTTTGAAACCATAGTATTGTTGATATATATTAACTTTTTCTTTTTTTCAGAATAATACTTAGAATTTTATATTTCACAATTTATTAAAACTTTGTCGATTAGATGCTCTATGAATGCAAAACTTGAATCCAACATTACCAATTTATTTGTTAGTAAAATTTGATCGATTATTGGTGTAGTTTTATAAATTGTGACGCAAAATATTGATCTTTTGCTAATGAAAAAAGAGAGCTAACTCTTATTTGCTTCATTTTTCTCTGTTATAGCATTTTGCAAGTTTTCTATGATATTTCGAAATGTTTCCGATACGATTCTTATATTTAACAACTCAAAACTTATCATTGAAACGAAATTTTAATACTTGAATGTAAGTACGAATTTAATCCCCTTATACATAGACTTTGTGGTTTGGTTGTTTTTATGAGTAAGAATAAATAGTTTTTTATTTTATTTTTAAGGCTAAAAAATGTGTTTTAACCTAACACTTTTATAAAGAGTTGTAAAAAAGGAAAAAAATAACAACTTATTCATACTTTAATTAGCTAAAAGAAGGAGTATTCAGTCTTACATTTTCCTTCGGAACGTGAAGTTCTCCTAAAATCCTCCAAAACCCTGAGTAGAAGAAGTTGGCCTGTAAATCGAATAAAAAGATCAAGTGAAAAAAAAAAGATTTGGCTGAAAATTGAGTAAAAATCAAATGAAAATTTTTTTTGAAAAAATTGTGTGACAAATTAAACGAGGAAAAAAGAAGAAATTGAAAGGAAGTTAGAACAAAAAGATCAAGTGACAAAAATTGTGTTTAAAAATTGAGAGAAAAAGCTGAGTGAAAAAAATAAGTAAAAAATTACCTGACAACTTTCAGAGAAAAATAAGCCTGAATTTTGTTGGTTAAATGGTAAGAAGTGTTGGAATTTGGCCTCAAATCGAGCAATATATATACATAATGTAGAGGGGCAATTCAGGAAAATAATTCCAACGGTCGTAAAAGAACGGCTACAAAATTTGAATCTAATGCCACATAGGATGACAGCAAACGGAAGTTTGAATAAATGACGAGTTTGGTATGTTATTTACTTCGAGTATATGCGCTAGTAAGTATTGTTCACTTATATCCACGTTTTTTATTTGTTTATATATTCGTTGATTTTATACTTTATTATCATGTATGATATGCTTTAGTTTGTGTTAAAAACTTAAAACCACAACTTAGTATAAGATGGTGTCTAAGCTTGGAAGATAATTTGAATATTTAGGAGAAAAAACTAATGACATTTGACATCAAGAGAGTGTTTGAGTATGTTTATAAGCTTTTTGAAATAGTTTATGAGTTCTTACAAGATATTTGATAATTTTTTTAGTAAAACAATTTATAAGCTCTCAAAATAAGTTGTCAAGAGCTTATAAGCTCTTAAAAAATTAGCAAAAAAACTTTAATTTATTTTCTAACTACTTAGTAGGCAGTAAACTTAAGTTTCAAAAACATCTAACAAGCACTATGACTTATAAACTCTTTAAAAAAATAGAAAAATTTGTCTGCACTATTAGTCACACTAGTAATGAATATTTATCGCACTTGTTTAGAACTCGCATAATTAGCCCTAACACTTTACAATTTTGTTAGCTTGTTTGCTATGATTACAATGTGTGAATGCCAGGATAGGTTATAAGGTACAGTATTGAAGCCTTAACATGAACTTTTATTTTTGGGGTAAGTAAGCCTTACCTTGAACTTTCAATGCATGAGTTCATGTCAAAGCTATGGTTAGTCTTTTTCACATTCACAGGGTCATATTCGGGGCTTTCGAGATCTAGAGTCCCGAAATAATCTCTACCATCACATTTATACTTGGGACTTTTGATATCTAGGGTCCCTTCCCACATGCATATCCATACATGTTGGATGGGATAATTGCATCAACCTCCCCCTAACTATGAGCATTTGGCCTCCACACTCCTCACATTTGAAAAATTAGCATGGACCCCTCCAATTTTTTAATTATATTTTTTAGTTAAAGACTAGAATACCATTCATTTTTGAATTACAAAAGAGTTAACTTTCACTTATAATGTGGTGGAGAATGAAAAATTATAAAATATCTTCAAATAACATAATAATTAAATAAATAAATAATGTGGCATCCACAATTTAAAATTCTATAAATATAACTCTAAACTCTTAAAAAAATATCATCTTGACTAACCGTGAATTTTTTTTGTGATCTATAAATATTATTGCTCAAGTATGTCAATATAATTCAAACGTTTTCCATGACTCGAATACTTGTAATTTTCTTTTTTTACAAAAACATAAGTATAGAAGTAAGAACCTGACAAATTTTTATATAATTGAAATTCTATTTATTCAAATATATTTTTTCATAATAAAATCCAACAATTTTCAAAAAGGTGCTAATTTAGAAGTCGTATATTCTATTTGAGAAAAATATTACCAAAAAAAAAACGTAAATGCACCTCTTATATACTTTCATGTTTTTGTTCTTAAATAAATATGATAATATTTGTAAAAAGAATAATTATGACTATTTCATTAAAAAAAAGGTATAATTTAGTAATTTCAAAACTTAAAAGTAACACAACATAAGATTTGTTCTTTCTTTCTCTAAAATTGTCTTAATCGAAAAATATGGAACACCCCATATTATCATCGAAAACTCTTAAACATTTATGCGAATTTATACTAAATACAATATAAAAGTACAAAAAGAAGGACTAATTTAAGATTGCCATTTATAAAAATAAGAAAAATAGTGTAATAATTTAAATTAGCATAATAATAAAAATAGTAGCATATTTTTTCATGAAATTTCGCATTAGTTGGATTAGGAGAATTCAAATTAATACTTTTATGTAATATCTTTTGGGAGCATAAAATGATTCACGATTAAATTGATTTTTTTATTAATTTAAAATTTTCAAAAGTTTTAGAGGTATATTTCTAGAAGCTTTTTAATTTAATATGCTTTTTTTTAATAACTACGTAATTTAGTGGTACTTTTTCATACTCCAACTAATTATTTAATCTAACATTTTTTTTGCCTAAATTTGAAGGGCTTTTTAGTTTTTCATAGGTAAATTTTGTAAAAAAAATTGGAAAATAGGAGGTTCATACCAATTTACCAAACATGAAGGGGACTGGATGCCAAATGACTATATTTTAGGAGAGGTTGATGCAATTTTTCCCACGTTGAATGGGTGATATTTGGTGACTCACTGGATACGGGCTCCTGGGAAATCTACACCTTTCATGTGTATACATATGGAGGGCCCTATGTGAACAATACATGAAGTTCATCCCGAGAGCCCAAGTCATGTGAACCACTAAGAATCATTCATGTTGGATGAAGATCACCCAATGCCCCAAATTCCGAGAGCCACTAACTCACTAAGTATCACTAACTTTTATAAGGCGTTTTCACACTATTCTTTTGCTGGTAATTGATTAAAGAATGCAATAAAAAGTTACGCAGTTTACCACGGTTTGGTTAAATTGTTGGGAAAATAAATAGATAATTTTTAATATGTAACTTATTATATAATTATCGAAGCCCCCATACAAACAACCCTCATATTAATTTTTTTTTATAATTACACTTTATATGTATTTAAATTTTTACAATTTTACCACTAAACTTTATAAATAGATCCCTTAAGAGAGTATATTGGTACTTTTCAATAAATAAATAGTATTTTTGATAATCACACAATGAGTAAAGGGCTACATGTATAATTGTCCCTAAATTATTGGGTGATGTAGTTATGTTGTGTATTGAAAGCAAAAAAGTATGCTATAATATGACGTAAATAAATAGATAATCTTTTATATGTTTAAATATTTTAATTGAGATACAATTCATGCTTCAAGAAATTAGTATCTAGCAAGTAGCAACTAGACAGGTGCCGGATAAATTTATGGTGCACTGAAAACAATGTTTTTTGTGAATCCAACATCCAAAATTCACTAACAACTGAGTGATTTTCATCAACCAAACCACCCCATGTGAAAACCACTCACCTAATAATGAATATGTGATGCAGTGTGCACCAAGAATATTGTTCTCGATTTATTATAGAAGATGTCTAAACATTGGTAGCTCTAAGCTTATGGCTATCTCATAGCAATTCAAATAATATTTGACTAATTGCTGCAATATTTTATGTAAATTTGATACGCGACAATTGTATATATGAGTAATTGAGATGTGAAATGTATTTGATCAATATCACAATTACTCATTTATATATTTATCCCACCGATGATGGTGCAACAAAAAATTATTAGACCATTTTGTTACCAGAATTTTGAATTGTCTTTAACTTAGGTCCAAATACCAAAAACGTTGAATGCCAGTTATACATCTTATTAGGAAGAAAACATTTTCCATAACTGATCAATTTGAAATGCACCACTTCCTACAACTCTTGTTCAGGACTAGCTAGCTGAACTTATAAACTAGAAATTATAAATAATTTTGTATACATTATAAAGGCAATATCTTAAGCCTAATATTCAACGACAATTAAAAGTTGCCAACCAATCAACTTTCTAATATTGATTATTAAAATTTAGGGAAAATTACCAAACCTCCCCACTCACTTATTGAAAAGTATCAACCCTCGTGTTAAGAATTTCTTAACAATTACACCAATATTTAAAAATTCTTGTAATCTTGCTAATATAATTATAAATTTTACAAATAAACCCTTGAACGAGTATGTTGTAACTTTTAATATGTGAAAGAGAATTTCAGTAATTATACAAGTGAGAGGGTCTGCGGGTAATTTTTTCTAAAATTTAATTAACTTCATTTGTCAATAATGAGTCAAAACCTGTCGTGTAAAACCTACGGTGGTTTCATCCAACTTTTACATAATTGATTAATGGTAAAAATAGGGCTTAATTGGATGATATATCCATCTCGAAGAATTTTTTTCCACAATAAAAGTGAGAAAAATTGTTTTTAGAGATAAAAAATGTAGTGTTAAAAGTGTGTTTGGATGAGTTTTTTTTAGAGAAAAATATGTAATGATTATGGTTGATGTGATATGTTTTTTATTGTGAAAATTTGTGTTTAGATATAATATTTCATATACGAATTTTAGTCAAATTCATCTATGTAGACATCAAAAAATAGGCAAAATGGATCTTATTTTACATCTTGTGTTATTTTGCATTAGAATATGTGATTAATTTTTCATTTGGAGTTGCGAAAAACCGGATAAAACTTTTTTAGTCGATGAGAAACTATCAAATCATAAATAGCTTAAAGTTACATTTTCTCTTTTTCTTGGAAGAATTTTTTCAAAAATTAGACAAGAAATTTTTTGAAAGAAAATTTGGTAACTACCACCCACCCACATTGTTTTGAAATTTTTACTGGGAAAAATAATTTTTGGGGGTAGAGCATGCCAACCAATTAGGCCCCTAAATTTTCAGCTTTTTCAAGACCTAATTTTGTAACCCAAAAATGCCAAACAACCAAATGAGATTATAAAAAAAAGGACCAAACACACCAAAAAAATTACGCTGAAGAGTCCAAACACAATTTCTCCGGTCTCAAGGGCCAAACAGCCTCTAAATATTTTGGAGAAGAATTATAGTTTAAATTAAAAATAGATCGACCAAACATAAATCTAATTTATCTTCCCACCAAAAAAAAAAAAGGCACAAAAAATGACTAAACAAATTTTGTAAATGAAGCAACCATACTACTAAACAATGGATATCTTGGCGCCAGCCTCTTCCAGCTGCTTCTTCGCCTCCTCCGCCTCCTCTTTCGTTACAGCCTCTTTGAATTTCTTCGGCAATCCTTCGATCAATTCCTTAGCTTCCTTCAATGCCAGGCTAGTTAACGCCCTAACCACCTTAATTGTGGCGATTCTCGCATTGCTCGGCACATCCTCGATCACCACGTCAAACTCCGTCTTCTCCTCCACGACGGCGGCCGCTTCCGCAGCCGGCGCCGCAGCTACGGCTGCGGCGGGAGCGAAGGAAGCGGCGGAGACGCCGAGCTTGTCTTGGAGGTACTCGACGAGCTTCTGAGCGTCGGCGAGAGTTAGGTTAGAGATCTGGTCGCCTAGCTCGACGACTTTTTCTGGAGCATCGACGGCGGCGAGGGGACGAACGGCGGTGGCGCGGCGGTGATAGGGTTTGGGAGCGGTTTTGAGGGGGAATTCGACGGATTGTTTGGGGAAGGTTGTGGAGGGATGAGCTAAGTACGCTGTGGATGGCGTAGAGTAAGAGGCGGAGCGGAGTGTGGCGGAGGACAGCGCTGAAGCCATTGCGAATTTTAGAGAGAGAGAGAGAATAACAGTGGAGAAGATGAGAAGAAGATAGGATAAGGGTGGAATGGAGAAAATTTTAGGCAGTATTTTAGGCCTTGTTTGAGACTTTATTTTAGGCAATATTTTGTAAATAAATAAATAAAAAAGAAAAAGAAAAAGTGGGGGGAGAAGGACTGGGCTGGGCCGCAGGGGAGTTGTTGCGTCTAAACAGATGATGGATCGGTAGGCCTGGCCCATGATTATTTAAGCCCAAAATTTAAAAAAACATATTCACGAATATAATGGTAAAAGACAAAATTATATAAGGGGGCATTCCGAGAATCGAACTCGGGGCCTCTCGCACCCAAAGCGAGAATCATACCACTAGACCAAATGCCCAGCTTAGGTTGGTGTGTTAATCTACATTTATATGACCAAGTGATCTTCTCATGAGGGCTAATTTTTCTCATCCATGCAATTTGCAATTTTTTGTTCCTAGATGTTTTAACTTTTGAAGACAATGCCGGATAAGTAACCCTGACGAATAACGCGTTTGGTTAGTTGGTGGATATAAATCGCTCTCTGGCACCTGATTTCACAAATTTCAATCGATCAATAGCAAGAACCATGAGTGGAATCTTGAGATCCTGTTGACAAATTTCAAACGAAAACAAATGCTTTAAGCCTCTTTTTCTGCGTGACAATAAATTATAACTTAAAATAATGTGTTTCAGCTCCCGTCTCCCTAAAAATGCTACAACATGGGGCAGGCAATACATTATACAACCCATTAACATAAAAAAAATCCTTCAAAAGAAGCCAAAAACAACATTTCACCACCTTCTACGCCTTGTGCCATACCAGTATGCAAAGGCTGCAATTGATGCAGCAACTATAACTCCAGTAGCTGCATGCCACGCATATAACGGTTTCTGCATGACCATATCAGAACTAGCAACATCAATTGGTTGTGAAGATGGAGGTTTTTGGCTCACTGACAATGCAAATTCCAAGCCCTGCCTTTCCAGCTCGGCTAAGTCTTCAACTTTCGGTTTAACCCTTGTGGCCTGGGCTATGGCCTCGTACTGTTCTTTAGTTCCACCCTCAAGGAAAGACCCGACAAGATGGCCCTTATTTATCCAGTAAGCTCCGAAACTGCTATTTCCAGAGAAATCTCCAAAATGGCAAACTTCCCCTGCATTGTCCCCGTAAAACTGCCAAGACAATGTGAAGACTCTGGAGTAGAAGAAAGGAAGGTAGTCAAATTCGCCAGTCTTTTCGGGTTCCATGATCGCAGCAACTGCATGCCTAGCCGCCTTTCTTGCAGAGTCAACATGCTCGAGTCTACGGGTTTCACCAACAATTTTGACTGGAAAAGCAGCAACGTCTCCTATTGCGTAGACTGAGCTATTGCTTGATTGCATTTTGCTGTTGACTTTGATTCCTCCCTTTTCTATGGTTAATTGACCTTCGAATAGACTTGTGTTTGGACGTATACCAATCCCGATTATAACCATATCTGCTGGCAGTTTGCTTCCGTCTCTAAGATTAACGCCGGTGACCTGTACGAAAAGTTGGTCAATTTAGAAATAATTTCAAATGAATGAAAGAACATCCAAATTGTGATTTTTTTGGTTGTTTATATAACTGCAAAATAATCATCTATTAATTGCAGAACAGGCACAGCACCATGAAGAACATTCAGAAAAGTTCCTTGGTCTTGTTGCTACATTTGTGAGCATACCAGTAATTAAATGTCACTAAGCTTTTGTCAGAGGGATGACATTTTTACCTTCCCATCAGGGCTAAAATCAAATGATGTCAAAACAGTTCCTTTGGTAAACTTCACACCTTTGGACTGGTAAAATTCTTCATAGTAGCTAGCAATCTTGGGGGTAAATAATCGGGCCACTATACAAAATCAAAAAGACCAAAAGTTTAGCAAAGGAAGATTAATGAACATAACTCTGAAATTAGTCTATAAAAGTCTCCTGACTAGGAAAAGCACAATATTAACATGATGCATCACAATCTATTGTACAGAGTCAGAGACGTATTCAATCATATCATAACTTTTTGAAAAAATAGACCAATTTAAAGCGTAAAGTTGAAATAAAGTATGAGGAGCATATTGAAAATACTTACTACAATGCGCCTCTGGGAAAACCATGGTCACATTTAATTTGTTTATCACCAAAGATGCGGCACATTCCATTCCTATATAGCCGCCGCCAATAACAACAGCATTTCCACCACTACAAGATTGCATCACATTCACAAGTCTGTCGGCATCAGCCAAATCTCGTAAATAACACACATTAGCTGCATCTGATCCATTTACTCCAAACTCTTCAAGCCTCAAGGCCTACAAAAGATGTGCTAGCCAATCAGTAAAAAACTTGGTTTATTCTCTTCTTTTAATCATGCAAATTTTTGTCTAGGCATATTTGCTCCAAACTGGGCTTTAATTAAAGTTGAACTTTGGTCCATTAAGTCGTAACAGATCATGACCTAGTTGATAACTCGTGCAACTATTTTTGAACTAAAAAGAAGTGGACAATAAACAACTGGGACAAATTAATAAACTAATTTCAATTACACATTCAAACTCGCTATATAGAATATGTTATTCTTCATGGATTCTTGAACCATGATAGAGGTTGCTTCCGAAAGGATCTACTTCCACACACTGGAATAACTAAAATACGCCTTATTCATGGCCAAGCATCAAACAGGGCATTTCTGCTAAACAACACAAGACCTGGAAAGCGAAGCAGGGGAATGACCTTTTCCTTTTCTTTCAGTTTTCAGAGGGATATATACCTTCTATAGATTATTTTTCAAGACAGTATAACATAAACTGCTTCTCAAGCACACAATATCCAAACTGAAAAGAAAAGGGATTGGCTTCAATACCCGAGCACCCGTTGCTACAATGAGATATTTGTAGCTTATGGTTTCTCCTGTTGCAGTTAGTAATGTCTTCCGCCTCACATCAGCGGACTTAACCCGAGTTCCAAGAATCAATTCAATACCTGAAGAATTACATTTAGGAGAAAGTTTATAGTAGTAAATCCTAAAGATAATATATTGGCCAGTTAAATTTTTTTTTTAATGTGTAGCTCAAGAACCAAGATTTTGGAATGGATTCAGAAAAAGGGATCTCAAAAGTTATGCCGCGAATATGAGCAGATTTAAGTATATCAGCTTTATGGTGGTGTTGGATTTATAATTACGATTCCCGGGGTTCGAAAACTGAGCATCTTGAATACCATGATTTGGAAGCACCATAATTTTTTTAAATCCCTTGTTCAAATATAAAGTAGTATCTCTAGCAATATACTCTATACCTCCTTCAGTTTATGTTTGTTTTTCTATCAAGTTTTGGATGAGTAGATGGTGTTCATTTGTAAAGAATTAATCCATAAATTACAATTTCAAATCAACCAGAAATTCTAAACAAACACTGAATGGATACATTCTAAATGTTATTTTGCCCAAGTAACTTACTAGTGCCTCGCTGAACACCCAGGTTATACAACAATGACAATCCAATATGAACATTTGTCTAAAGAAAACTGCTTATTTATCCAAATGAAATGTTTCTCAAATACTTGCTATATCGCTATTAGAAAATTACCATGTTCATTGTACCACTTTGGAGCCAACCTTTCTTCATTAGAACCTACACAACAATGAAATGAAGGGAGGCGTGCAGGAGCTGCATGATATAGAAGATACAGAGTTAAATGAAGAACATCATATAATCATTCACACACATAATCAATGAGGGATGATAATAACTACACATTCCACATCCAAGAATTAGAGGAGGGCAGATAGTGCACTCGTCCAAAAGAAAAGAAAGGGATATTATTACACATGCTTCAAATTCTAAAAACCGAAAAATATCATTGCTTAAAGGCAAAATTAGTCTCTGATGCATGACCTAAAGAAATAGTTTTCTGTTATGGGGAAACATAATGCAGAGGGCCACCTTTATGTAGTTTTTCTGACTATCTTGATAGCAGATGCTCATATCTCGTATTCTTTCTACTGGACAAGGTAAACATAGGTAAATATGTATGAAATAGGTGGTCACTAAAATATCTTTTCAAGTAATAACTCCAGCATAAATCCAACAAAGACGAATTCTTTTATATTCAGTAAATCCCAAGAAGATGGCATCTCAAACTCAGTTAAAGGCTGTCAATAGTATGATTATCAAACCTTCCAATATGAAAAGGAGACATGTGATAATTCTCGCATGTCTGCCAATTACGAAGGGTGTTAAGACATGAGAGAAATTTAAGACAACTCCAATATGAAAAGGAGACATATGATAATTCTCGCATGTACGCCAGTTACGAAGGGTGTTAAGAAGCCTGGATGGACATGAGAGAAATTTAAGACAACTGCCGATATAGGATTACTGAGGGAATACATACCTTCTGGAAGTAAATAACCTTTGCTTAATGCAGGCCTTTCATAGGGCGCAACCTGCAGAAGCATACCAGAATAAATGGTAAACACACAACATATTTCATTAACCTAACAACAGATTCATGGTATTGCTATTGTTTGCATTTCAGTGAGAAATTAAAGCATCTCAGAGCAAATTTCTGGAAGGGAGTAAATGGTAATCTATAGGTTCTGAATATCACAGGGGGTTGAGCTGAATCATATAAACCACACACTCAAATTTCTGGAAGAGAGTAAATGGTAATCTACAGGTTCTGAATATCACAGGGAGTTGAGCTGAATCATATAAACCACAAACTCTAATTTACGCGAATCGAAAACCATAACAGAGACAGGATAATTCTCCAATATCAAATCGAAGAGAATAAAATTATTTACTTAATCCAGATACAAACACCCCAACCAAAACTACAAAACTCTCTGTTTCTGCACTCAATCCGTTTTGTGAAACTCTAATTAAATGACGTCACAGGGTAATTCAAATCGTATCCTCAAAATTCCAGTTACAAACCTCGAATTCCATACGCTACTATCGCAAATAGTAATTCTACCTCCAATCAGGAAACGCAAAACGAATAGCAACAAATATATTCACGAAAACTTAGCTAATTTATAACTCAGCGTCACGAACTACACCGGTACAACAACAGAAACATTACAAATATACACACACACACACACACAGATATATATATATATAGAGAGAGAGAGAGATATTACGGTTTCTTCGGAAATGATGCAAAGTTCGCCGTGTGAAACTCCTCTTTTCACAAATTCATGGGCGGCGTAGCCAGCAGCCACTCCTCCTCCTACTATCACATATACAAACGCTCTCCCCATTTGCTAGCTACTGCAGCCCTCCCCACCCCACCCCCTCTCTAAATATATGTATTTTGTATATATATATATATATATATATATATATTGTAAACAGAATATGTGCAAAATTTTACCCCGCGGAAAAACTATAGAAGCTCTTCTTTCCTTGAGAATTGAGCCACCTCCTCAGACTTGACCCACTGAACAAAATAACTACCACATTGATTACGATTTTTTCTTCTCTTTCTCTTTTTTGTTTTTTGTTTTTTATTCTTTTGAAAAGAAAAAAAGAAAAATAAAAACCATGATGTGAACGAATTTGGGGCTCTGGCGAAAATTCATCACTTGTGAGATAATTTATCTTCTGACCCTTTCGATTTAGTGGGGTCTTCGCTTGCTTTGTTAGTGGGTAAGCGATCATGACCGTCAATGGAATGAGATCTACGCCGATAGTGTGCTCGGAAGTTTTTTTCCATCCGTAAAATCGGTGAAAAAAGTTTTATTTACATTTTCGAGATACTTCTGAAGTCTTCAAGCGACAATTTCTAGTTTAGGGATTTATGGTGTATCAGATGTAATAGAGTAAGTTTTCATTATGTAAAATTAAATGTTGAAATATGATGATAAAAAATATTTTTATCGCGGTAGGACTTTCCCAATTTATTGCTTACTTTTCTCAAAGGAGTTCATATAAATAAATTGTAGAGTAGTATTAGAATAATGATACACAAATATAATAGAATAAACTTTTATTTATATAAAGTTGAATGTTGAGATTAGGACATGACAATAAAAAAATACTATAATCACCGTAGCACTTTCCCAATTTATTACTTTAATAAAAGGAGTTCACATAAATAAATTACAATATTTATTAATGCATTTCAATAATAATCAAGCTGGCTCGACAATATATAATTTAGAACAAACTTAGCAATAGTTAGATAGATACAACCAAGCAACGTGAAAATTTTAATAAGATACGTATCATGTTGAATCGATCCATCTCTAAAATGATATATTTTAATTATATGATGATTTTCTAATAGGACCATTTTAACAAATGCCTTTAAGAGTGTTAACTATTATGCAAAAATGCTGTTCAATAACTCTGAATACAACTATATACAAATACACGAAAAGAAAATTTTAAAAGACATTAATAAGCAGTTCATCAACTTGAATTTTTTAGATCAATTTCCCACGAAATGAATAACATTTTTGTAAATGGTCTTTCAAATTTTCGATGGATTCCAAAATTCTCTCTAAACATATATATGAATCCTTAACTGAGTCGGATAGTATTGATAAAAGTGACCTTTTGATAGTTTCTAATTTTAATTTTCAAGAAATCACAAAAATATCAATTTATATGTATATGTGACTTATAGAGTAGCAAAACCAAAGACCTGTTGTTCTAGTGGTATTCACTTTTATTTTATGTAAGAGGTCCTAGATTCGAATCCAAACTGCCACAAGTTGTGGCTCTTCCCTCCTTTATAAAGTTAGATAGAGTCTTTATGACTCAAAATTATAACTATCAACCCGTGATTGTCAGGCTAGATATGTAGGGTATCTCTCCCTCTTGAATTAAAAAAAAAATAGCAAAACTCCGCACTTTCTAAAAATAATTTTCTCAATAATAACATAGAATGATGATTTTTACGAAGTCTCCTCATAAAAACTATAATGTCACAAACAATTACTACCCTCTCCCACTTTTTGAAAATAATCCACGTCGTAACAAGGTATGGGCTCTAGGGGTGGGCCAAATTATGGGAGCTAGCCAATCATCGGCCGACACGTGTGGTCAAGTTTGGGATAAATTTGAAATTGTCGTTAGAAGATTATTACGTAGTGTGACAGAGCAGAATGGCTACATGTGTGGCATCTCGTGCGGCTAAATTTTGGATGAGGCTTTCCATCTCTACCACCCATAATTTTTATTTAGATATATATATATATATCATCATTTTATCCTTTTTGTCTTGATGAGAAATTAAATTAAATTTCACCCATTCGTTTGTTTATTGTTTGGTACAACCGGAATTTAAAGTGTAAGCTTTGAGCCCATAGATGCAATGGTGTGAGGTTCAATTGGGCTCTAGCTCAAATCCAACGGCCTAAGACATTTTAATAACTTGCTCATTAAAGTTCGAAAGCTCCCAGACCGGCTTGTCAACTTTTATTATTATTTTTCTTCAAAAAAAAAATATTATTTTTAATTATTACTTAAACTATACTATAATATGGAGAACGACAACATAATAATAATAGCAACAAAGATATTCTTGAATGACGATAATAATGATGACAATAGTAATAAATTGATCACACGTATGTTTTAAGATAATTTAATACTATACAAATATATTATAATTAGCATATTACTCAGAATTATCAGTAATATTATTATTTTAAATAACTAAATGAACAGTTCAAGTATCACAATTTTTTCTCTCTCAACATAAGTGAGCTCGAATCTAAATTAGGTTGAACATGACCCTGAGCCAAAATTTGTGGACTCACCACGCTCGAATTTACATTCATTTGTGAGCTTGAACCTAATTTTTTTAAAAAAGTTTGACTTGAGTTCGTCTTTATTTGTTTACAACCCAAACGTAGTTTACTTAAACCAAAAGCCGGTCCATTAGGGCCCATAAAATTATGAAATCTTCATCAGAAACACACAGTATAAGAACACATGGAAAAAGTTCAAAGTGGGCTGAAATAAAGCCCAAAATATTCCAGCTGTCCAATAAAATAATGGGCTGAACTAGGGAAAATTCTAAAATGAATCGGGTCCAATGAAGCCGGTCTATCTATTATCATTGAATGTATGTACTTTAGGTGTGTATTACTATCTTGCTTCTGCATCCAATGATATATAGTGCAGTAGCTCTGTTGAATACGATCTGGCATAGAATTACCCGTTGAACTGGAATTTAATATTGTGCCAAAGTCTATTATACACAATTTTTTAACACATCTAGTTTTCTTAATAGGACTATTTTGACGACCTGCCATGTGATAGTTATTTACCTTCACGTGGTATTCTTTTGTGCTTTCGATTTATTTTGCCCTTGAAACATGACACGAAACAAAATTAAAGAAAATGAGTGGCCCAAATTTGAGGAGTTTCTTTTCTTTTTCGTTTTTGTGATATTCCAAAGTGCATCAAATTAATGGCAATTAATATTAATTAGTGCTTTATTAAAACGAAAATTCCTATCAGAAAATATTATTATGGGAAAGTCTTATACTTTTGCTTAAATTGAACCTAAAATCTTTTAATAGTGTTTTGGATATAAGCCGTTTAATTAATTTTAAACACGACTTCCTAGTCTGAAACAATAAAGTGTTTCTAGTTTGAAAATTTAGAAAAAAAATTAATTTTTTTTATTGTTAAACTAGAATTGTGCATGCAAAATAATAATTCTCATCATTTAGCAAAGTAGTGAAATTAGTTAAAGAATCAATAACGTTGAAAAGGGGTTGTGAATTTGATGGGGACCATGTGAAAATTTCCCCATGGGCACTTAAGAGTTAGGCACGCGTCCGATTTCGTATTGGCGTAGCCATGCACAAATATAGTAATATATATAAAGCAAATATTGAATTTTACTAAAAATGGGAATACCACCTTTCCACGTGTCTATTTATCCGCTATTCCGTTCGGTATTTGTTTCCCGCATGAATCCTGCAATCCACTAGACCCATGCACAATGGGAGTGTTTGCAAATTCTATTACTTATAAAGAAGTGTTTTTAAGTAATTACTTGATGAGTCAAAGACACCCCGTTTTTTTGCAAAAAGTAATATTGTCCCTAAATAATTATGTTTTCACAAGTCTCCACCCCTAAAGACTGATTAATTGATAATTACAAACATGCTCACCAATTTTTTTTATTTCTTTTATCTTTCTCAGGAGTTTATCTAGGTTGGCAGTTTTGGATTTTCAGAACTGTAAATATCTTTTGATTTCATTAATATCCAACTACTAAAATATAATTAATTGAATTTCCAACAAATCAAGTAGGAATTAGGAAAGGGATACATGAGGTGAATTTTAACAATTGTAACTAATATGAATTTTCAAGTTACACATAGAAGCACCCCCTAAGGATGCAATTGTAAGAATTTTTTAACAGGAGAGGGTGTGTTTGTAATTATCAATTAATGAGGAGAGGTTTGTGTAATTACGCTATCATTGAGGGGGGTGTGAGTGTAATTATCCTTATATTATAAGTTAAATAAGTATAATTAACTAGTGGTTTTTACATGTATGTATACATCCATATACCATATGTGTGTGAGGTCATACATATATAGCCTATCACGTACATGCACATATATATATATATATATATACACACACGCATACATACACATACACAGAAAACAATCATTGAGAGTGCAAACCGTGTTAGAGAAAAAATTAATAGTAAAATCCTAGCTAGAAGATATGGATATGACTTATGATAACCTTTTCATAATGTGATCAACAAAACCCTAATTTATGTGAAAGATAAGAACGAACAATACGGAACAGCTTTCAAAGTTGAGTAAGACACTACTTAAGTCGGCTGATCATGATATATGATTAAAGTGAGGTCTCCGTCACATGAAAAAGTTCCTCAAAAGGCAATGCTGAAATATATATTGGGTCCAACTATTAATGATTAAGACTTAAATCATTAGATTACAACAAACCATCAATTTAACCCAAATCTACAATATTATTCTATTAGCATTTGATTTGATTCAAATGGGAAAAAATTGGATTAAGACTAATGCACGCACGTAAAACAAATGTCATTCTTAGGAGGTTCTGGACTCAATACCTCGGGACTATAAAATTAAGATCTAACTTACTAAGAATTATTATCGCAAGATAATCCTTTGATTAATTATTATTTATCATCAAAATCATATTACAAGTCAACACTTAATTCAGGAAAATGGAAATTGAAGGGGCACTAGAAATAACTAACTAATTATTTTTATGTATATATATGTATTTATCTATATATATATATTATATTTATGAATATAAATTATTCTCCATTAAGTAACTGCATGGACCAAAGATCCTCCATGGTCCAAATATTGTCATTTGATTGATCAGTGGGAAAAGAGGGTTGAAAAGCTTCAAAATTTCCATTAAAGGAAATTGGAGAGTAGGATTCAACTGCATGATCCGCAGGGCCGCAACTGGACATTTGGGCACTTGTACTGGCTTGATCATTGCTGTGATCTGGATTAATATTTATATTTTGGCCCGTGAAGTTTTCAGCTTGCTTTATATGCTTTTGAATTCGAGTCCTCCAATAATTCTTTATTTCATTGTCTGTTCTTCCGGGAAGATGCTTTGCGATTTTTGACCACCTGTCCATGCAGAGTTAACCATTAATTTCTTTTTTTATTGTTCATTAATATAAAAAAATAATCCTCCCCTAAATAAATATTTATATATATAATTATTTCTTAAATAAAAATACTATATTGTCACACGACGCTTTTTTTTTTTTGTCTAATTTGATTGGTTACATTAACTTAATTTGCTCAATCACATTAATTTTGTGGTTCAAAATAATAGCACTACTGCATGTTGTGTGGTTGAAAATAATACCACTCTCCAATTAATTTATTTAAAGGAAACTCGATTCAACTATAAATTGGAGTACTAAAAACTCTATCCATATATAATTGATAATTGGATATGCATTTTGCTTATATTTTTTCGCTTTTCTTTAAAAGACAAGAAACAAAGTATATATCATTCAAATGGCTTCTCAGAAGTCTACCTCAATCTTTAAGAAAATTCTAGGGTTTTGATAGTTTTGACCTGTTGTCGCTAATTTTCTTTTTCAAAAAAGAAAAGAAAAGAAGAATGAAAATTTTAATACTTAAAAGACTTAAAAAGTATTTTCTTTTGTGTCGCGAGGTAAATTTATTAAAGCTCAACATTTTCAAGGAAAACAGGACTTACGTATATTATAGGATCGTCTCTTATTTGCTGTTCACATCAAATATACGTATTTATATATATAATCGTAACTTTCATGTTTACTTAAAAAAATAAATTATCCACATGATACAAGATTCACCTAAATAAGTGAAAATTTTGCCATTTTTCATGCAGATATCGAACGATCGAGCACGGTAGTAAGGGGCCCTTTTGTCTTTTAAAGCCAAAACAATATGGTAGCTATCTACTTCAAACAGCAATTGGGAGCTGCTCTTTCAAGTGATAGGAAGTTTTAACATGTGACATAGTGGAATAGGTTCTACTAAATATAGAAATTTCTATCCTTTTGGCCCTCGTTCACAACGTGTTTGTGTTGTATCTCAACTATTATTTTTCAATTTTCTCTTTGTATTTAGAAAAATAGGAAAAGGTTTAAGCTAATAGTTTTTATAAAAAGAAAAAATTAAAATAAAATCACACACAAGAAAGAAGTTGAAAAAAAAAACTTAAGAATTGGTTGATATATATAGACTCTTTAAACATTTTAAAATAATGATGCCATAAATTAGGTGCATAGAATCTTTTTTTTTTTTTTTTAAAAGAAAATTTCTCAAAAGTGACCTTGCCAAATTAAGTATGAGATCATCAAATAAATATGACTAAGCTCCATCATGTTAATAGGACTGTAATTTGTGTTTAGAAAGGAGAATCTTTGTAACCATAAGTTACAAAAGACCACATATTCCTTGATGATTCATTTAATTTGCAGCCAGTGATTTGAATTCCCCACGTTTGTAATTTGAAAATTCGTAGTACAGGTGAAAAGGCTCTCTCTCTCTCTCTCTCCATATCTATATAGGCTTCAAGAACACAAATTCCACGTGCCTAAATTAATTGTGGAAGAACAAATAGTAGCCCCTTTTTTCTCCACCATTTTCGTTTTTTCTAATTTATAATTAGTGTGTATATATATATATATATATATATCTAACAAAACCCTAATAACATACCTGTTTCCCCACTTAGCATGCAAATCCATAATCACAAGCTGCTCCTCCGGTGTGATATTTCCCCGCCTAACGTCCGGTCGGAGGTAATTAAGCCACCGTAGACGACAACTTTTTCCGGTGCGCTTAAGCCCTAATTAATAGAACCAAAAAAGATACAAACAATTAAATAAGTTGTTTCATTAGGGTTTATCTCTCTATTTATTAATATTTTTTTATAATCAAAAAGTTTCATTAAACAAATAATAATAAAATTATTAAAACAAATAATTACCAGCAGATCTAGCTAGTGTATTCCATACGCCTTCGCCATGATTAGCAATGTAGTTCATGAGAATAAGATCTTCTTCCATAGTCCATGGTCCTTTCCTCACTTCAACTTCTTGTGATTTGCATGGTTTCTTATCCATATTTGTATATATTAGAGAGAAAGTGTGTGTGTGCGAGAGAGAGAGAGAGAGGAATAGTATAGATATTAATTTGAAGAAAATAATGGAGACGGCGCTATTATTTATAGAGCTTGTCTAATAATATTTTTATGCCAGTTAATGAGATGTTAATTGTCGACGTCACAAGGAAGAGCTTTTAAACTAACTGTGTCTTACACTTAAATTAGGGTCTTAATCTAATAACTAATTAGACTATTAAAAGTATGTATGCATACATGACAAATTCGGAATGTGAGGGGTAATCTTATGTCAGATCGAGTTCAATGGTCGGAGTATGAATTATGTGTCTATTTTTCTCACACAAGTGTGTGTGGGAACCATACATAATACGCTTTACTGTGCGGGAAAAATATAGACACTAGAACCATTGAACTTGGTCCAGCATAGACTTTTCCAAATGTGAACATGGTTGGAGTTGGACTAGCTACATAGTAAGGTTTAACCGGACCTTTCAAAAATGTGGTATAAGATGGAGAGTGGGAAATTTTATGTGGCGAGATGTGTAATATCTTCAATATCCCAATAATTAGTACTCCCTCCGTTCAAAAAAGGATGTCCCCTTTAACTTTTGTTAGGATTTAACAAAAGTCCATTGTTTCTCAAAAATACTTTTTCCATAAAACAAAAAACAACTAATAACATTACCTTATAAAACATGACATGATGTTAATTTAATTTATAACTCTTGTCTACTATCCATATAATTCAATTATAATGGAGGATAATTTAGTCAGATTAGACAATAAATACCTATTTTTATAGTAAGGGACAAACATTTTGGGATAGACAAAAGTGGAATAGTAGACATCCGTTTTGGGACGGAGGAAGTATGATATTATCAATATGACTAATGAAGAACAAATATATATATATATATAGTATTTGGTGCAACATATTTCAATTTCACTTGAGATCGTATTTTCTCAAGTCTCGAGCTGAGGAGAGCAAAAAATCTCCATTGCTCATAATACTTGATCTCCGGTCGCTTTCCTTCTCTTTCCATTGATAGTTAATTTTGTTTCATCAAGAACTATATACAATCATAGATTTTTATTTAAGTAATCTTTAATTACCATGCATACACAAATTACGAAGGGTGAATTAAATGCACATCCCTCACTTTAGTGTTAAATACTAAACCCCCACCCCACCACCCCTTTTAGTAAATTATAATAGATTCCCTCATGTGTCAATTTATAAGGTTTACAAGCAGTTGATTTAGGTCGGTTTCTACCTTGCACTATTTCAGTTAAGATGATTTCGTATACGAACTAATAATCATACTATCAAGATTATAGACTGCACTTGGGTGTAGCTAAGCTGCATACGTACCTTTCAGAGATCAAGTCTAAATGTAGTTTAAATATGGTTGTTGTAATATCTATGATTCATATTACTAAAGTATCTAGTATTTGTAATATAGAATCGTACTCTCAAGTTTTTGGCTTATCGTGAACAATACGAAGTATGTCTCGTAGTATTTATTGCTCAGATTATCCATACGTGAAACTCAATAAATGGAGGTATTTATAGTCTTCACTTAATTTGCATTGTAGAGCGAATGACATATGAGACATCTCAAACTGAATGTCTAACACGTGTACTACTAGAATGTCTTGATTGGGTCGGGTCATGGGTCGACCCTACCCGGATAGGTAAAAAACACGCGGATCTTGGAGTGTAATGCAAATATCATTGCATTAGAGACCTACTTGTGAACTTGCCTTGTATCCTCGTAAACGAGGCACTCTAAAGGTCTTACGATGTACATATGTACCATATACGAAGTGACGAAGGACGTTTACGTGATTTGACATATCAGCGGTGAAATCGAAAGAATTTTTAAATACACAGGGGTATAATTGTAAGAATGCGTTCAACACGAGGGGAATATATGTAATTTCAAAAATATAAGATTTGTTTTTTTAGTTGATCATACATGAGGGGCCGGGTATACAGGTAATTATCTCAATGAAGTCTTGTCTCTAGCTTATGCAAGAACAAAACCTTAAGGAAGCCTAAGGTTTGGACAGTAGGAATATGAAGTATGGGTTCAATTTTGATCTCACACACACACACACACACACATATATATATCTATATATATGCGCGCGCGTGTTATCTTACATTATATATTCGTCATAATTGCATAATACTGTATCATTGATGAATCAAAAAAGAAAACAAAAAAAGAAAAGGGTGGCGGGCGGTGCGGGGTCAATTTGTAAAAGTTTCATTTGGAATTTCACATGCGTCTTTCTTCCGTCCAAAAAAATCATTTCATACACTTACAAAATTTCATAAACAATTTAATACTATATTGAAATTAATTCTGCGTTAACGTTCGTCATAATTTAATTAAAAATAACTAGTAAATAATTACTGTCATACTGAAAATTATTCGTTAATCAACCAAGCAAAAAACATGAAAGCTAATCAAAATTTTTGTAAAATTAAGAAAGTTGACCAAATAATTGTTTTGAATCAAACCTAAGCATTTTGTAATTTATATCATAACATTATTAGATTTAATTTCTCACTATCATTATTTTGGAGTCAATATTTCAACACAAGTCAATATAATGTGGTTACCGTGTACACAATCTTTGAAACAAGAAAACCTTCACATTGATCAGTACACGCAAAGAAGTACTTTTATGATGATTAGGAAAAATAATAATTATATTTGAGGTTCCTTTAGTTTACCATATAAAATTTTATACTACTATTTAAGTCGAGCATATGGATTCCAAAATCATGGCCATTTAAATTTTGAAATGCATAACAATTAAATTGTGAAATGCATAACAATTAAATTGTAAATTATCCTAATTGTAGGTCAAAATAACTCAACAACTCATCTTAAATCTTATTTCAATAACTCGAGTTGATTATATCACATTTTGCCCAATTAAATTTTCATATTTTATTAACAGTGTATGTCCATAAGCTAGTTTGATTAGGCCATATCTAGAACCGTATAGAACCCAAAAAGATCACAATTTGATCATGTTGATATCACATGAACAATTGTGATTATTTTTCAAGACCCATGCTCTGAAGCTTTTTAAGAATTACAATATATAGCACATAAATAATACTTTGATTATGAAAACAATTACAAGCATTAGTAAAATTGTGAAATGGGACGTATAAGTAGGCTTAATTAATTATTAATTATTTATACTATTTTTAAGCAATCAAGGATCTGACTCCACAACATTGAAATGCATCATACAGAATCTCAAATGAACGTACTTCACTATTTATTGCCTGCACTTACATCACTTTGTAGTTAAACATGCGAAGACAAACGAGTGGCTAGCTATATAAAGTGTTGAAAATTTACATGTGTTGTGTGTCAAATTCGTGTTAAAGTTGCTTGCAAAATAAACTAAGTTCATTGAACCTCCCGTAATCTCTCTTATATGATTAATGGCTAGTAAGGAGTAAAGTGAAATTTGTTTGTGTTTAAAAAACTGCGTTCATTGAACCACTAGCGCCAAATAGTAATTATATTCTTCCACGCACTTAAGTGAATCATGTGGATGGGTGTAACAGTCTCTACATTATATTATTAGCCCTAAAAACTCCTAAATTTTAATTTGAAAATCTATCAAAATAATTGTTATGTCACGAGATTTCTAACTCCGAAAAAAAATCCTAAAAATGACTCGGTGGACAAACTTTTAGTTGCAAATCCATTATTAATGATTGTTATTGTACGAAGATTTTGAGTTTTAAAAGTTTCTAAAAGTGACTCTGGTGGTCAAACACTTAGCCTGAAAATTTGTGGCTGAGAAAAGGGTATTTGCTGTTGTTTAAAAGGATATAACTTTGATATTAGGTTTAAATATTTCTCATCCACAAAAGATCGTAACAAAGAAAGAGAGGAAGGGACAAAATAACTAGCGTTGGATTATGATTTCTTGTCTAGACGTAAGCAATTAAGGATAAATCAAGTGTTACATGACTGATTCCTAACATGGCCCCACCATAATCATCGATCCACCACTCATAAACTGAATAATTGTATATTTCTTAATATATATATATATATATATATATATGTAAATGGTTTGGCACTTGCTATAGACAAAAGCGACATGGAATTTAAAGTACTAATCTAGGAAAATTTTATTTTATGGCTAAATAAATTAAGGGTAATAATCCTTATTTGCTTAGTGTAAATTTTGTACATTTGTCCTTAATTGTGGCATATATAATATGAAAAAGAAAAAAGAAACAGAGAAGAAAAAAAAAAAGACGGCAGTAATTTAAGGAAATGACTAAGAAATTGTACGGAGTTCGATTTTAATTCATCTAATTTGCCTGTCACATAGACATGTTCTTGGATTCTAGTAAATGAAATGACAGCACATATTGGCTCTTCGTTAGCGCACTTTTCAATCTATCAATGTCACAAAGTCGCCCTTTTGCATAGGGTTGGCGCGGATTGGGTGAATTGTGTTACTTACAACAATCCCATAATGTCGATACATGCAAAGCACCGATACATAGTCAATGAGCCCAAACTTGCTCTAAGTTTGCAAGCTCGATTTTAAAATTTGAGTTGAAGGTTAGACTTAATTTAAATTGAGTTTGGGCTTATATAAGTAAACACTATATATATGCAAATACCAAAAATAATGTACCAACATATAAAATTATACTTATACCATTTATGGTTCACAAACAACAATTCATAATTTCAAAGATAATATGGATTATCACTACAAAAAATATGACATTTGTGACAAAATGCCGAGTGATAATATCAAAATTATCACTAATTGTCAATCTTTAGTGACAAGAATTTTTGTCTTGTCACTAAAATCTGCTTCACATGTTAAATAGTGACAAGATTTGTATAGAAATTGTCACTCTTGATAATTAGTGACAAGAAAATTATTGTCACTATTGACAATTAGTGACACACCTTTTGTAACAACTTAGTGACACACCTTTTGTGACAACTTAGTAACAACAATTATAGTTGTCACTTTATTTGTGTTGTCACTATACATGTGTCACTAATTGTCAATAGTGACAATTTTATAGAAACTCTTGTCACTGAAAAATCTTATTGTGACAAAGCAAAAATTATTGTCACTCAATATAAACATTTAGTGACAATTTTAACATTGTCACTTCAAATTTTGTCACAAATATTACTTTTTGTTGTAGTGTATAGAAATTACTTAGAAAAAACAAGTGAACTGTATTTTAATTCTAAATGTTCACCAATACAAAAATAATATGCACAAATAATTAATATTTTGAATTTTCTAATTCAAATGTAGGAATTTAAGTACGTGAATAATTTGCTTATGATGATTTTCAAGTGTTTTGTTTTGATAGAATTGTCTTTTAAATTGTACTAAAACACTAGAAGTTATCAAAATTCTAAATTCAAGCCGACTCGGACTTCGCTTGAAACTCGTTAAGCCAAGCGCTTTGAATGTAATAGCTCGTTTAGTACCATGCCGAATGTGAACCTAAGCAGACTCAACTCGCTCCGTTTGATTGACAATCCTACCAAATAATTAGGGGCTATACAAAACAAAAAGAAAAGAAAATTATATTTGCGAACTATTTTTAAAAAAACTTCTTTTCTCTATAATTCACTTTCCTATAAAAAATTTATTGGTTGAATTGGTCTTGACAAGATTGAAGCATGTTGTCTATTAAATTTACGTTTAATTACATTGATTCAATCGACATGTACATTGTAAGAATACTTCCAACCACATGAAATAGAGATATTCATAGAAAATGCAGAAATATTGGTAACTGGATGTAGTAATTAATATTAATGATGTTACAACAAATTAACAACGAACTTATTAAATATGTTACGACATATTAAGAACGCACATATTAAAGATATAACAAATTAAGCATGATCAAGAACATAAATTTAATGCACATGCAAAAAAAGAAGGTTTGTGTGGCTAATCAAGATCGTGCTACGTATGTCAAAGGATGAGGACGAAATAATTTTGTATTTCAAAAGGTACAAAGACTAACACAAGACTGGCAAAAAATTGATTACCACTCTTCGAAAAATAAAGTATTTTTCGGAGAAAATCCATTGATATCGTGCCTAAAACTTTATACTTACCTCAAAAAAATAATATTAGTATCGTGTTATGTTCATATATCGTGTTATGTTCATATCGCCATGTTATTACTACTGCGCGTTTTTTTTTTTACTTTATTTATTTCATTAAGAAAACTAAGGTCAAATAATAAGTTTCCTTGAAGTGGAAGTGTCATTAAGAAGTAGCCGCGTGTTATCCTTTAATTTCATGCCACATGTAATGTAGCCAAGCAGGAAACACTTGTTATGGTCATAATTAGTTTACTTTATTAATATCTTCTAGATTTCCAAATGAATAATCACTCTTTCCAAAAATAGAGAAAATTTTGAATGAGACATGGACATTTAAGTAATGCTTAATTTAATTATCATAAAGTTGAAGGGTCCATTAACTTGTAATGTTTGCTTAATACTTGTCCTTAGCCACGAATTTTAGCAACCTAATTAATTAATTAATTAATGAAGCTTTTGAGTTGTTAATTCTTTATTTAATTGAGTTGTTAAATTTTATGTATCCCAAATTCAGCAAGTCCCATCAGATTTCTCATCTAAAACAAGCTTTCCTAGATCCAAATAAAGGAATTTTCACGTGACCACCACGTGAAGTTGTGTTAATAGATCAATAACTTCTTCATTTTTTATTTTCTAGAAAATTACGTGTTATTCAAGTGTTGGATCATCGTATCAAAATAAAATATGGCTACGATTGCACAAAATTTAAATTCCTAACGAGGTGGAAAACCACCTTCTTGAATATATATTTTACAAAGCATTTGTATATTTGGCGTCGATGACGTGTAATATAAGTTGAGTTTGAACTTTGTAGTACCTCTTATGAGTTAGTATGCGTCCACCAACTGATATCATTTTGGCCCTTTTAATTTTCTATTGCACAAGGAGTACGTACACTAATTTAATTAGGGTGATAATGTAAATCTTTTTTATTAATTTGATTTATTATTCTTAATTACATATGGTGCTTAAAGAAAGAGTGTTTGCAAACTTTTAAAATAAGTGCTTGTGAGTTTATGTATAACTTAAATTAATATACTCGGGATTGTTTGCAAACCTAAATTATGATTCTAATTCTCTTAATTTAAGTAATATTAATCTATAATCTATAAGTTGATAAATGGGTGCTTAAAACTGATTATGATATTTTCATAATTAAAATGGATTTATTTAAAACATATCTAATCACTTTTTTTTTTTTTTGTTCAAACAATAATCCTCTCCAATTTTTTGTATTTTTCATTTATGTTTGCAAACACTACCTACGTTTGATTAGCACTTATAATCATTTTTTTTTTATAATCAATTGTGTTTGCAAACACTTGGTGACATCCTTATCTTCCATGCTGTCAGTCTAGATTTTGGATTAGAATGAAGAAAGATTTAACCCCATTCTAATTGAGAGAGAGAGAGAGAGCACAACAATTTTGGAGATAATTATCTACGTAACTTCTTATGTTATAGTTAATTTACCAAACAAACTCTGACCTTTGTATGATTGCATAATGTCCCCCTCATATTAAGACATTTTTACAATTACACTATATGTGTATTTGAATTCTTTTACAAAATCTTACAAATAAACCCCTAGAAAGGGTCTCATTATAATTTACCAAATGTTAGGGGTTTTTAGTAATTAGCACTAATTAACGTTGGGATGTGCATGTAATTCACCCAAAATTATTTTATTAAGCTTTTTTCCTGACTGTTAAATATAAATATCTCTTGTTCTTTGTTTTCACCTTCTCACATTAATATATTTTTCCCTGTAATTTACTAAAATAACCCGAACAAGTAGTCGCCATCTTTAGGCATCCTCGCCGGCGCCGGAGCTCCGCAAGGCAATAAACAATCTTCTAATGGTGGCGTAGTATCACCGATCACATCTCCGTAAGCATTTGAGCAGTGAGGTTCATTATTTCCGTTTCCCTCTGAAGGATTTAGGTCTATGGTGTCAATTGTCAAGTTCCGACAGGGATTATAAATACTGCAGGCAAGAGATACAGATCTATACGTATATGTTCCTCTTATATTCTCGTACGATATGCCTGATATAGCCACCGCCTTATTGGTAAGACTCATATTGCAATACTTGGATCCTCCACAATAGTTTTGGTCTATGACGATAGGAGTTTTGACGTCAGTCATTGTAATGTTTGAGAATTTTACGTCATGCACCGACCCGAACCCGCCCTGCAATTTTCATTAACAAACAAAATCAGTGACATTTTAGGTGCAGCTATACACACACACACACATATATATATATAATATAGGATGAATCAATATGTATGTCAAGCAATTTGGGTATATAGGATCAATTTGGCCATTGAGTTTACACAGTAATAATGAATTAGACGACACGATTATGATGACATGATTATGAGTAACTTAATAACTCACTTAGACGACACGACCATGGGGATACAAATTATTCGTTCAAAGTTTAAACTTGATGTTTCACCTTCTATTTTATGTCAATTAAGCATGTTTTGTATATTAAATGAATTTATGAAGGAAAATGGGTCTCTTGCCTTATTGAACCTTGGTGAAAATTATTTCATTCATGCACAAAATGTTGTACTCGTGTTACACGATATATAAATAGATAAAGATTCCAAAATTATCGACGGAAGGAGACCTATCTAGATAAGAACTAACTAGTACAAGATAAGAATAATATTATCATAATATGACTAATTAAGAAAGGAAATATATATGACCGATAAAATATACGTACTTGCGCAGACTATCTACATATAACATGATGTATATAATGTGCACCAAATTTGAATGAAAGACTCAGAGTGACATCGACATAGATAACATCTCGATCTGACGTTTTTATCTTTACAAATATTAATTTCCTTGGAAAACAGGGAAAAAGAGGAGTAGTAAGGAGTTATTCGTAACAACTCCCATGATTCCAAATCTCGAGACAACGTATAATAGATTTCGTTCGAAATCTCATGAATGGTAGTTATTAATACGTAAACTTGGAAGCAACGAGCTCATTAGAATCCATTAAAGAGTGAGTGAGGTAGTGAATACCGGCCAAGTTTTTATTCTGACTCCAGTCAACGAGTCTGCAACCGTGGAGTTAACCACATTAATTTTTGAAACCTGAGCTTCTTTCCCGTCTGGCCCAAGTCCCCCAATGCTGTAACCATGTCCAGGTCCACAATCCACATCATATATCACCACATCAGAGCATCCAGTTTGTATCGACACACAATCATCACCTGCATATATATATATATATATATATATATATATATATATAACATCTTTAAGTCGCTTATTAATTCTTAAAATAAAATAACCAGATATATGATTTGCTAATAGCAAAAATTAAATTAAATTACCACAAGCAAGAGTGGAATTATGAATGTCAGCGTGCTGAACGCTTGTCAAGTGGATCCCATCTGTGTTTGGGCTGTTACCGGGAGACGACACGGTCAAGTTGTAGATTGTCACGTATTGGCTGCTACCAATAAAAATGTGCATCTTAGGAGTGTTTTGGATTGTTATTCCTGTTACTGTTACATTAGCGCTACCCCCAATCCTTAATGCCTGCCACATTAATTAGAAACTCATAAAAAAATCTCTTAAAAATCAATTTAGATCTTTTGTAACACAACTTGAATTTGGAACACTTCATATTACACGTATCGATGTGTAAAGTGTATACCCTATATATATATATATATATAATATACATGTTTATATCACCTTTATGTGAGTATGGTTACGTTACATATGACTTGTATTACTTTCTAGTAAGGATTTGAATTGTTTAAAAATGACGAAATATTGTGAATATTATAATATATATATATGTATATATATATATGTGGTACTTACATGTGGCCTGTAGTTAACGGGCTTATTCTTTGGACCAAAGTAGTTGGGCTCAAACTCGGACTCATAAGTGTCCAGATACTTGGAGACCCACCAGGCCTCGCCGTGCCCGTCAAATAGTCCATTACCTCTGATTGTCAGCCCATTAGAGAACCCGCTAAATAATATCCACTGAAAATCGTTACTCGCCCAATCCGACTGGGTTAATGGTGCAACGATTTTTCCATCCACCTGTCAGGATATTTAGTTAATAAATCAATAATTACATTAATCTGAAATTTACAATTCCCAAAGTTAATATTGTAAACAATAAAACTATCTGAATTTTCTACTTTTATACAATTTCGGGGAAAAATAAACCACATTATTTAGTATGTTATAGTAGATTTTGTCTCATAATATAGTACATTTTTAAAGAAGATTTTTCGTAACATATATTGAAATGAAATTTACTTGGAACACAATGTTGGGCTGGCAATTATTTCCAATAAAGTTTACTGGTTGAAGTAGAAATGTAGATCCTGAGGGGATTAAAGTCACCCCTCCTTTTACTTTGCATGCTGCTCTGAATGCTGCTAAAAAAGCCTGCCAAAAAACAAAAACAATATATATATATAGTTCTATTAATATTTATGTAATGATATAGATAATTATGACCTAAATAGGAAATAGTTCTGATTTATTTATTATAAAGATTTCTTAAATTCTAAATATAGAGAATTTGAAATGGTTTTACCCTTGAGTCATCGGTAATACCATCACCTTGAGCACCATAGTTTAGCACATTAAAAATGGAATTATTAGTAGGAATCCCAAATGTAGAATTTTTGTGTGTGATGAAATGCTTATTTACCCCCAAAAATAAAATAAAGCGGCTCAAATAATCGCCTCCACTAGCATAGCAAAATGCATGGTTTGAAGAAGTAAAATAAATGACAATGCAAAGTAAAAGGCTAAGATAAATTTTAATAAATTTTTCCATTGTGTTTTGTGTGTCATTTTTGCTGTGAAAGAGTTTGGAATTATATAGCACAAAGAAAATCTATCATTTCATGCAATAATGTATCTGATTTCATATATTTGATATAAGCTTTTGAGGTAATTTTGACTTGTAAATTTCTACGGTGGTAAGTCCTTACAATTATTGGATAATAAATGTCAAGCACGACCAACTTGAAGTTGATGCAAATAATCCAATATCGACATATAAATTATATATGGTGTAATTTTGACTTAGTTGCTCTTTTGAATTACTTGTTTTATTTTTTCCTTTTGGGTATGTACTTATTTTTTTTTTAAATAGTGATTCATTAGCATCCATCGTCTATTTATGAAGAATCAAAGATAGTGATTTATTACGTCATCCTCTGTCTATTTATGATACGTTATTGAAAAAAATGAAAAAAATCATGCATACTAATTGTATCAAACAAACTTGAATTTAGTTTTTTATCAATAAAAAATGAATTTGATTCTGAACTTACTTACAAATGGTTCAAGAAAACCAAAGGAATTTTCTTAAAACTAACTTATAGAAAAATGGAATTTGATATCCACAAAAATTGTAATTCACATCACAGAAAATTATGAGTTCCACGTAAAATAATTCTGAAACGTAAAACAAAAGTTACAAAGGAACAAAGAGATTTTTGCAAGATGAATCAACCATTAGAACGTTAAAATTCACCTCCCACAGGCTTCAATCCAACTTAGCCCATAGCGGAGTTGTCATCAATTCTAAATATTCCACTTCATTAACACCACTTATTTGCAAATCATTCCATTCATTAACACGTTTTCTTCCAAAAGAGCGGGGACTTTAGCTTGAAAGTTGGAATTAAGACAGGACCCAAAATCATTATAATTAGGATAAAGCAACCTAGGCATACTGCCATGCCCAAACATTTTGAAATATTTTGAGAATATCTGGACATGTCATTTTGCTCATAGACGGGAGTCTAGAGCTATTGAAGATTCTGCAAAGGTTTAGAAAAGTCTAGAAGATTCTTGAAAGTATTAGAATATTTTAGAAGAATGTAGATCATTACGGATAACTCTAGAACTGTGTAGAATGTCTTAGATTATTCTACTTAGTAATAAAAGTATGTAGAATATCGAAATGTGTGACCTCTCTAGAAACATATGAATGTGATATGAAGTTTTTAAGATAGAGAATAAATATTCTTGGAGGGCTTTAGAGAGTCTCTCCTACATCTGTAAGATCAAATGACAATCTACACCGTTCATTAGGGAGGTGGATTAGTATAAATAGAAGTAGAAGTCTCATTTGTAAACCAACCAAGTTTAGAACTGCTTAAAAGCTCTCAAAAAAAATCGGTCGATGAAATGTAAATTAGGATAAACTCCAGCTCAAGAAATAAAAATTTTGGTTTCCCTAACAAGTCAAGTTCATGCTACAAAGGTTATCTAACGTCAAAACTTGCCATTAATTAGATCTAATGAGACTACCTTCTAATGGAAATTTACTATGGTTAGTGTAAGCCGATATAATTGGTGTTCCTAAATATTTAGGGTGGGAAAGGTAGGGGCATCATTGTTGCTTATTATACTAAATGGACTATTTGTTGTTATTGACAAGGTTGACTATCATGAAAAAGAGTTTGCTTAGAGTGTGATTCCAAACACATTTATGCGGTGAGGGAAGGGTGCTCCAAAAGAACGCAAACTATTATGTGTTGTCTTATTGATAGACCTATAAGACCTTTTTTTTCCATTTGGATTTTACCATGACGTCTAGTACAGTCACTACGTCTGTTCAACTTGCCAGTTGTTTTTTATCTCAGGCTTTCTCCCTAGAGCAAGTCAAGTGTCCTCTCATCTGATGGGAAACAAGATCCAGATGTTATGACAGCCAATGCTACATCCGCGGCTCTTATGCTATCAGATATCCCTTGGGTGCCCCTATTGGAGTAATATGTATAGGGAGGATTTGTGATCAATTTGTTATTAATCCGAGCATTGATGAGTTATTTCAAAAGCTTCTTGTATTATTGAAAGTCATTTGGTACTCTAATTAATAAATCAAGATTTAGATGGCATAATGAATCACATTTTCTGAACGTAGATATATATGTTTTCAATAGATTTTCAACTAATGTTTCAAGATGCCTAGTTCACTACAAGAAAAGATAAATTCCGCAACGATTTTTTTACTACAACGTGATTTCCGTTGTTGTTGATAATGTTTTGGCGATGAAAAATAGGTATCATAGCATATTATTTTCTACCAAGAATTATTTTAGACCGAAAATTATATCTTGTTGCTAAAAGTGTATTTTTCAACAAGTCGTCATATATCCTATTTATTTGGCAACCATTTTTAGCAATTGCAACAAAATACTTTGTTGTGTACGAGTTATTTTTTACGCAACGATAACAATTCGTGCAAGATATAATGGTAGAAGTGTAATGGTACGGCAGTGTGATCCACAACACAATATGAATTAAAATAAGAAATATAAAATATTAGTGAAGATAAAATATTTGATATTTAATAATCACTTATATATATATATATATTATAGATATAAAATTATCAATTCACGTCGATTATAGATGTCCAATAGATCAACTCCGATTTTTACTCAATATACTTTAAAAGTTTGTCGTTGGTTGTCCTTCATCAGTTCCTTAATAACCTTTTCGGGAAGGGTACTTTTGATAATGACCCCACAAAACCTAAGTGGACAAAGTATTAGGGGAATTCTGGAAACAAAAACTCCCACATCTGTCTCAACCTTCACCAGCTCACTCACTATAGCTTCAACCAGACTCTTGCTTCAACTGCTTCAGCCTCACTCTTGCCCGTTTCAATTTCATCGGGCTTTAGCGAATGACTCATTTTCATTTAGAACTGATTGTAATCAGGTCTGTCGAAAAAAAATCCCCACACATATCTTTCCCCTGAAATTCTAGCCTAAAACCCAATCCCAAATAAATATTCGAATAGAGACATATATATTAACAAAAAAAAAAAAAAAAAACTACCTTGTCGGGTTCAGCTTCACCTTGCTCATGATATCCATTCGTGTGGAACAATAGAGCACGAGCACTTATAAAGATGCGCCCACATTCCGGACCCCTACACCTTCTGTTAATCAACATGATTGAGCATTCGATTTCACTGCTATTTGCCTTTACAGAAGGCGCAGCTGCAAATTTACATTTGTTCAGAATACCAAATAGTGTTAAGCATAAGCTAAGACATTATTTGTCCATCAAATACAAGATTAGTGTTAATTTAGACTTTAGACAAGATTCTTGACACACAATGGAAAAAACTGTTAGGGATGGTAGCACCAGAGCACGAAGAATAATCAAGAAACAACATAATCTAAGCCTAAATATGAAGATAACGAACACGAGGATTTAACGTGGTTCGGCATAACTGCCTACCTCCACGAGCCAACCTAGACTACATCTTTATTTCTTTCAAAGTACATCAATCAATTACAAGTGTGAGTTCACATATTTATAATGGTGGAAAAGTCTAAAACCCTAACAAGTTAGGAAAAACATTCCTAAACAATTAGGGAATAATTCCTTTGGTGAACACAAAACTAGAGAAGAAGGCAATGAAGAACACGAATATGACCAATTTTCAAAGTAGGTCTACTCAATATGTTTGGTGCATGATGTTGTACCATTGGAAATAAATATACGGAGCTTATGTTAAAGAAAACAAGAGTAGCGTCAAAAGGACAGTGCTCCAAGCCGACGGACCCGCAAATTGCCTAGGCGCCAACATGACTGGCCACGCCTGGGCGCCACCGTGCCCACGCCTAGGCGCCGTCATGGCCACGCCTAGGCGCCTCCAGCAGTGGCTCATCGCACTGTGCGCCCTGTCTTCTGCATCCCGCGCCTAGGCGCGCATCTGGCTGCGCCTGGGCGCCGTTCGGCTCGCCCGGAATCCCCAGAACATGTTTTTTCTTCCTTTTCACGATCCAGGTCAACCCCGACTCTTCTTAACTGGATAATATCGGGACGAGTATGAGGTTTGGCTCCTCTTCTTGACCACATTTTGATCCGACTCCACCAAACCCATCAATCTCCCACTTGGAGACTGATCAAAATAATTTAGAAAGAACTCAAAGGAGCTTGAATCAGAAATCCTTTCACTTTTCCCAAGAAGTAATGAACATCAATCTAGTTGACACATCCCTAAACACCACGGAGATCAAATCTGAGACATCTCCATGTCTCATCAATTCATATAAAATAAGAAAAGGCCGTCCCCAGTGCTCCCACTTGGCGGTACGGACTTTCTTTGTGAACCTTGTTCCCCTTCTTGAACCCTCTCCACTGCCTTATTCCTTTTGGCGATCAGCCAAAACTCGAGAGTTGAATAAAGGAGGTAAACCGCGGCATATCCATCTCGGTCCAATTGACCCCGGATATAGGTTACTTCCAAGACCCGGAACATGTCTCACAACTCCACAACTTTTGTTGCTCTCAATCATCCTCCTCACTGGAGGAACAACCTTGGTCAACCCGTCTCACGACATCCTTACACCAAGGATTTTCCCGCCTTAGTCAACCCATCTTGCGACATCCTTACACCAAGGACTTTCCCGCTTTGGTCAACCTGTCTTGCGACACCCTTACACCAAAGACTTTTCTGCTTTGGTCAACCTTCTTGCGACACCCTTACACCAAAGACTTTCCCGCTTTGGTCAACCTGTCTTGCGACACCCTTACACCAAAGACTTTTCATTGACTATCTTGGATCTTCCAACATATCTGCTCCCTGCCAACTGCATGAGCTATGTCTTGATCCTCCCGCCAATACTTTTGGCTTTTCAATGGCAACTCGGATCCCCCACATATCTGCTTAATGCTCCCACTGCACAAGCTATGTCCGATCCATCCGCTAACAAAACCCCGGCTCCGCGAGGCATGGGCTGCCTACCTGGGGCGGGGTTTTGCAGCCACGGATGACTTCCGGCTCCACGGTCAACCCCCTCTTGGCCCCGAGTATCCCGCCTTCATGGTAAATCTCCACGAAGAAGGAAGAGGAGGAGAATTATAGGAAGAAAAAGGGAATCATGCCTCCGTAACTCTGCCTCCCCGGTCCCTGGCTTGCTCGTTCTTCCGCCCTCTTGGCAACACGAGTCTAGCCCCTTGACCTCCGGCTATACGGATCTGCCCTCGGCACTGCAACTGCTCCCACTGGCATCGTGTCTACCCGTCCGGCAACACAAATCTACCACCGAAAAGATAAGGTGTCTGTTACGAATCCGCCTCTGCATCTGGCACCACGATTTTCCAACGTTTTCTCGTTAACGTTCAACGGGATCACTCTTCTTTGGTTGACGATCTACCCGATCTCATCCTCCTCTGTCATCTTCTCCGGCTTCACCACGACCACAATTCGTGCTCTCTGCAACGAAATCGTCGAGCTTGATTACTCTTCCATCTCCTACCATCGTTCCCATAGATGTAGATCTAAGACGTCTCCTAAATCTACAACTTATGGCTCTGATACCAGTTGTTAGGGATGGTAGCACCAGAGCACAAAGAATAATCAAGAAACAACATAATTTAAGCCTAAATATGAAGATAACGAACACGAGGATTTAACGTGGTTCGGCATAACTGCCTACATCCACGAGCCAACCTAGACTACATCTTTATTTCTTTCAAAGTACATCAATCAATTACAAGTGTGAGTTCACATATTTATAATGGTGGAGAAGTCTAAAACCCTAACAAGTTAGGAAAAACATTCCTAAACAACTAGGGAATAATTCCTAACACAATAGGAAACAATTCCAATCAAAGTAGGACTCAATACATGCCAAAATAAGGAAAAACCGCCAAAACTGCTCCAGCCGACGGACCCGCGCCTGGGCGCCACTGTGCCCACGCCTAGGCGCCGTCATGGCCACGTCTAGGCGCCGCCGGCAGTGGCTCATCGCACTGTGCGCCCTGTCTTCTGCATCCCGCACCTAGGCGCGCATCTGGCTGCGCCTAGGCGCCGTTCGACTCGCCCGGAATCCCCAGAACGTGCTTTTTCTTCCTTTTCACGATCCAGGTCAACCCCGACTCTTCTTGGATCTATTTTGACTCCTCTTCTTGACCTCATTTTGATCCGACTCCACCAAACCCATCAAAAACTACTACCTTTAGAACTTTTACTCAAACTTGTTTAGAATATTTGTACCTCAGTAGTACCAAGCTTGTTTAGAGTTTAAGTCCACAATTCTTTAGAAAGTAAAAAGTCATGTTGGTACTCTAATCTAGTCAATTTTGTGTGTGAAATTTTATAAATGCTATTATAATTGGCGTCCGCTTTGTATCATCAGTAGTTTAAATGCTGTTGAATGGATTCTATCAAATTCTCCTAAAAACAAACCAGTCCAAAATCTCAAGTTATAAATCTAATTCTTTCTTTTTCCATTTGCTTATCCTTCTTTCATTTGTTTGAGTTCAATTTTTACAGCATAAAGGAAATAGACATTAAATTATACTCAAAACTTTCAGAGCAATTATATTTGAAAATGAAATCTAGAAGTCGTGATCAAAGTTTTGACAAATGAAGTAGTCTCCACTGCGAGCTGTATTAAAAAAAAACGCGATACAAGTATACAACATTTTTCGTCGTGGTCTTACATACACAATTTGCATTATCATTATTACATGTTCAATTATAAGCGTCTTATCCTTATATTATTCAAAAGAAACTGGTGTCAATTCAATAGGTAAAGAAAGTTGAAGTCATAATTTCTTTCTCTAATCTAATGGAAATTCTAAGATATGTCGGGTCTATTGGAGTCGATCCATTTAACATTATTGAATTAAGATAATTTAGATATTTTTTACATTCTTTTTTTTTTCTTAACACAAAATTCTTACATTCTTTGACTACCATCCAGTTGCATAATACAACTTTGCGGGCCTCCCAAAATATGGTCATTGGGAATAAATAGTGGGATTAGGCCTTTTAATATAGGGCCATGACCTTTTCTAAAGGTGTGAATAGGCTTGTTTAAGGCCTATCAAGGCGGGCCTCCGAAAATATGGTCATTGGGAATAAATAGTGCGATCGGGCCTTTTAATATTGGGCCATAACCTTTTCTAAAGGTGTGAATGCCACTGTTTAAGGCCTATCAAGGCAGGCCTTAATAGGCTGGTCTTTTAAAGGCCTGAGCCTATTAATGTCGGCCTGGATAAGGCTTGCTAGGCCCAAAAGACCTGATCCGAAAAAGCCTGGCCCTTGCAATTTATTTATTTTTTGTTTTTTAAAAGTTATTTTATTAATATATAATAATAAAAAAATACATATATATAAAAAAAATAAAAAAAAATCACATAAGTGTGCAACAGCCATAATGCTGGCCGTTTGAATTTGTGGTGCAACGGTTGGATGTTTCCGGCCGTTGCGCCTCAATTTTTTTTTTTTCAATTTTTTTGGTTTTGAACATAGCCTATAAATAGATGATCATTTGATAAAATTTTTCCATACCAAACTTTGTCAATCTCCTACAAAAATTTCAATATTATCAAACTCTACATTATACAGATTATATTTATATCAATTATATAATTCATTATATTTAGTTCAACAAATTACAATTCCTTCATATATATTAAAAATACACTTTATATTATTTTCTACAATTGGCGGAGACGTAGTTATTCTTCCCAAATTGAAGTTGTAGAGCTCTAGATTTTGCAACGTTTGGCGGAGGCGTAATTCATCTTCCCAAATTAAAGTTGTAGAGGGCTTGGTTTTGTGACGCGGTGATTCGTAACATTTACTGATTCCCAAATTTTTCGTTGTTAATCGTTTATTATTAATTGTGTGTGAATTTATTGTTAATTGTTATTTGATATCATTTTTTATCTACGATTATTTTATCGATAAAAAATGAATCATCCTAGTTCAAGTAGTTATCGTGGTTGTAAGGGTAAATATATAATGGGAACCGAAACTCAAAATTATTTACGACCTGAAGACACTTCCGAATGTTTTCATACCACACCGCCATTTAGTGTAGGGGTGTTTACGAGCTGAGCTCGAGTCGAGGTTGGCGATCTTTTCAGGCTCAGGCTCAGGCTCGAGCTCGTCGAGCCGAGCATTAAAGAGCTCAAGATTTTAAGCTCGGCTTGAGTTCCCGAGCCCAACTTGCTCGCGAGCCCGATACTTTTTAAACTCGAGCCTGGCTCGATTTTTTTGTATTTAAGCAAAACATCGCGTCAATTTTCTATCAATTAAAACAACAACTAAACCCACTCAACATCAGCAGCAAGCAATTCAAGTTTCGGACAAAGAAAAACTAAACCCAAATCAAATACAAGCTTCTTGGCCAAAATAAATAACTTAAACAGAAGCTAAACCCAGAACTCTCACTTGTGCTAAGCTCGTCAGCGATGGTGGCTTGCGGTGGTTGGTGGAGTTCCAATTCTGGTAAATGTTAGTGAGAGGCGGCGATTTCAAAGAGAGAAGCGGATAGGGTTTTCTGTTTCCCATTCTCACGATCTAGGCAGATTATGTTTTTTATTTTCAGTTTTAATATATATATATATATATATATATATATTATATCTGATAATTATATATACAAATATATATATATATATATTAAAAAAAATCTTGGAGCTCACAAGCCTCCCGAACACAAATAAATGAGCTCGAGCTCGGCTCGAGCCGAGCTATTTTCGAGCTGACTCGGTGGTCAGCCCTAATTTAGTGAACCCGAAAGTCGTACAACTTTTCAAAATGTCCCTCAAACACACAATACCTCATCGTCTGGTGTGAAAAAATCAAGGGGAAAAACTAGTGAAATTTGGGCTTTTATGAAAAGATATGATGATGAATATTTCCAATGTGTGTAGTGCCCTGGACGAAAATTTAAACACACGGCGATATGGGTGGAGGGTTATCTACCATGAGAAGGCATTTAAATGCACACCATCTGGAATGGATTAACATACTATTAGAGAGGAAAAAAACCTTGAAGTAGACTTAAGTTCACCCCATACCGTTAGAACTTTTGTTTACGATGAAGAAGTTATGAAAAGAGGACTTGCTCAATTAGTCATTCAATCGGAACTCCTCTTCCCATTTGTGGAAAACCTTGTGGTTGAAAGATTTATAGAACAATGTATTTGTCCATAATTTAAACGTATATCACAAAACGCATGTTTGAAATATGCTAACAATCTATTTAACGGAGAGGTAGTACATTTAAAGGTGATCCTTCATGACTTACCCTCAAGAGTTGCTCTAACTTCGGACATGTGGCGGTGTAGGGGGGCGAGTCATTATGTTTGTGCAACTGCACATTGGATTGCTGACGATTTTTTTCTAAAAAAAAAATTATTGATTTTGCACAACTTCAACATCCACATTCATGAGATACGATTGCACAATCCGTATATAGTTGTTGTAATTATTGGGGCATTTCAAAAAAAGATTATATTTATTTCTTTAGATAATGCAACTAATAATACTAATGCTATATCTCATTTAAAAAGTTATGTAAATCTCATCTTAGGTGGTGCATTTTTTCATATTAGATGTATTTGTCATATTATGCATTTTTGTGTTAAAGATGGTTGTCTAAGATAGAAACACATATAGAAGAAATTAGAGTTTGCCTAACTCATATTTCCATGTCAACTAGAAGAACACAACAATTCAATAAATCAATAAAATGTGTAGTGATTCTCGCTTAAAAGAAAAAAGTATTTATCTTGATATGACTGTTAGATGGAATTCAACCTATAAAATATTTACCGATGCACATCTGTATCCTAAGATAATAACTAATATATGTAATAATAACATAATGGATCAACACAACAAACCATATATATTAGAAGTAGATTGGGATGTTATTCATGTAATTGCTCTTTTATTAGAATTATTTCGTAATGCTACAAAAATATTATCCGGTTGTTATTATCCTACTTCGAACATCGTATTTGGTCATATGATGCATATTGCTAAAATGTTTAAAAAACGTAGATATGATGATAATGTTGCGTCTATTATACTTAGTATGGAAAAGAAGTGGCTTAAATATTACAGTACTATCCCTAACATAACGCTTCTAGAAACAATGTTAGATCCAAGATGCAAATTGGTAGGTACATTATTTTTAACGCAACAATATTATGAATGTTTCGATAATTTAGACATAGATATAGATTATGAAAAGATGAAATGTGAGAGTTTGTTCACATCATTAATAGATTGGTAAACCACAAATAACATTAACCAAGTTGCTTGTGATCCAAGTTCAACGAGTTCTAATAAAAGAGGAAAATCTATATATACAGGTCTCTTGAGTCCAATAAAAAACAACAATGCGCACACCAGGCCAAGTATAGTAATGAAGTAGGTAAACATAGCACTGAAGAGGTTGACGAAAATGAAGAAGTTGATATATTAGGATGGTAGAAAAATTCACAAAAAAGGTTTCCTATCTTGTCTACCACTGCCCCTGATGTACTAACACATCAAATATCTACAGTTGCTTCGGAAAGTTGTTTTAGTGCAGGTGAGAGGACAATAACGAATAAAAGATCAAGAATGACGAAAGAAACGGTGCGAGTATGCATACTCTTTAAGGATTGGCTAGATCAAGCATGGAGACAACAAGAGATTCGACGAGATGGCCGAAAATTTATACCACCAACATTCATGAATGAAGAATCAAGCGATGATGAAGACAACGATACAGAAGATGACGACGAGACACAAAAAGCCAATATACAAAACTACTATGAAAGCTTAAATGCGGCAAACCAACATGACGGTGTATATCCAATGACAGATATTGGGACGATTTTTTAAATGCTATGAACAATTGAGAATTAATAATGTTTGTAGCATAAATGTATTTTACAATAAGTGTAAGGAGTCCTATTAAAACCAAGGAATATAGACCTGCCTGCATCCACACCAGAATAAATAGAGTTTTCCGAAACAACCTGCAAGTGGAAAAAGACCTCCTAGGGATAAGAGTATGGAAATGCATTCATTTCCTCTGCATTCATATGATCCCAAAAAAAAGACGGTAGGTACAGCTAAGCCGTGAACAGCCAACTATCGTACTATAAAAATTGGATAGGTTCGATCTATAGTCATTTGATTAGGGCCTGCTAAAACGATCTACGTAAATGTATTTATTAAGTTTTAACTTTATTTATCCATTTTAATGAAATCAAAGTACTTAACACCTTTAAATATATATTGTCATTAGTCACTACCAATTAAATTTTTTAATATTGACTCTATTATCCACATATTATATTTCACTTAAAAAAATAGTAAATTAACAATGTTGTTACTTGTTAAATAACTTAATACTGTCAAGTAAGAATAAATAAATTCTAATGAGAATAAAGAAATTAAATTAAAATAACAAAATAACAAAAAAATAAAACACACAAAAAAAAATAAAAAAAATTGGTTAGGCCTATAACCAAGCCGACCTGAACTAGTTCTTAAAAAGGCCCGGTTTAGGCCAACTTGACGGGCCGTTTTGGCCCCCTGTCAGGCCTAACCAGGGCGGCCTTGATAATAAAGAGGCCGAGCCAGCCCCTTTATTTAAGTGGAGCAGGCCCTAATAGGTCGGTCCAGGTCGGCCTATTAGGGCCCAAATGACAACTTTAAGTAAAATAAAGGAAAAATTACTAAAATCCCCCTAAAATAAATTTTTATTTTCAAAAAAATTCATGATAATATTTTTCAATATCAAAAACCCACTCTACAAACTTTTCATTCAAAAAAAATCCAAAAGTTAAGATTAAGAATTTTTTGGACTAAACTACCATTCATTTATTAAGTTAAGAATTGACAATTGATATTTTTTAACGTTTTTTTTAAGATATTCAAATTGATAAGTTGAATAATACATATTTTTCTTTTTAGTATTAAATATTTTAAATATTTTTATATAATTTATTTTTTATTTTACTATGGTAATGATCTAAATATAATCTTTTTAAAGTTTTAAAAATCTAAACATTTCAAAATTAAAATTATATTTAGTCAATTATCAATATAAAATCTCTAGATAAATAAATCTCTATGTAAAACTACAATTGATTAAATTTTTAGTCTAGAAGGCCAAGGGCAATTAAATCCATAAATTTATTAAACTTAACTCTTGGGCTTTTTGGAATGAAAAGTTGGTGGAATGAGTTTTTTTGATTGAACAATATTTTTTGGATATAAAAAACTATTTTAGGGGGGTTTTAGTAATTTTCTCTAAAATAAATAATTAACTTGGATAGATATTGACACTTGGATACTATTTTGTATATGCTTCATGCTTATGTAATAAAAATATGAATATTGACTTTAAGTTATTCACTTCCCAAAATACTATATTTTAAACTTGCGTGAGAGACCTACAAGATGAATTATTTCCTGCGTTGTATAAATTTTCCAAACTATTTTTCTTTTATTATTTTTGGAGTAGTTTATAATTCAAATACATCTCACACCACAAAGGACTTATATGCATCTCACTAATATAATATGCCATTATAGAAGTGTTGTCCTTGCGTAATAAAAATAAATAAATAACTTTGATCAATATTGACTTGGATAATATATGCATCATACCTACGTAATAAACATGAATATTGACTTTAATCAATTCAAATTCCCAAAATACATTATCTTAAACTTGCGTAGATGAATTACTTCTTAAATGATCAAATAAAAAAAGACGGATTATTTCTTGCGTTGCAAAAAAATTTCAAACTATTTTTCTTTTATTATTTTTGGAGTAATTTATAATCCAAATACATCTCATACCACATAGGACTCTTATGCATCTCACTAATAAAATCCTAGACTTTGAGAATGCTACTAAAATTTTTGCTTTGAACTCCAACACAACTCATATCCTATTTTCATACAAACAAGCTAACAAGTACAAATATTTCTTTATACTAGAAAATAGAAACCGTCCCTTCAATATTATTTCATGATCATATTCAATACCACTGATATGCATTTATTATATAATTATTTACGTTCAACAAATTATCATAACTTCATTCCTTGTTCCTAAACATTTTCATTCAGCATAAACCACCATTATTATTATGCGGTTGTTTATGTGATGGATCTCCTGTCCGCAAACAACTAATAGGAGGAGTTGTGTGCGTCTTAAGTTCACCAAATGCCTCCCAACAAAAGGGAATATTGTTCTTGTCCCGTGACGACGGATTTAATTCGATGGTTGATAAAGTTATCCCAGCACACGGTGAGGAGTCGCTGCACGCGAAGTGAACAGGATTAGCTGTGTAAGTTCCCTTTATGGATTGATATGATACGGAGGATATAGCCACGGCCGATGTCTTGTTGGGGCAATTGTGACCATCGCAATAAAATTGATCGATAATTATAGGGGTTTCCACTTCAGAAACTTGTATATTTGAGAACATTACTCCTTGAACTGCCCCTGATCCACCCTGCATTTCAAAAATTCTAACCTGGTTAGGAAGAAGCTATTAGATTAGTACCAAACATTCATCAGATTTCGAACTCTAGAAAATCGCAATTAATTGTTCATATGATGGCGCCCACATAGTATACATATTAATATAGATGATTGTTTGTATTCCGCAATGAATTAAAAATTTTGTTCACACCATAAGACTATTTATAATTAGTCACTTCTCTTAAACTGCACTGTCAAATTCTAATTTTGGTAAACCAATCATTGCAATTTGCTAGTAGTTTAATAAATCAATATTTTCTAAATCGACTAACATATAAAAATGGGTGAAAAACTGTACAGTGACATATAACATTTAATTTTGTTTGATTCTATTTTACGTATAGAAGGGTGTTTGTTTACCTGCCAAGTCTTAATTCTTACACCAGTTAAAGTGTCGTGAATCGTGGAATCGCGTACGGTAATGTTCGAAACGCAAGCTTTACTACCATCTTTGCCTAATCCTCCTATGCTTATACCATGCCCAGGTCCACAGTTCACATTGTGTACGTATACATTAGAACATCCTGTTTGTATAGAAATACAATCATCTCCTGCAAAATTATAATACAAATATATATATCAAGTTGGTTGTCCTGCAGTCCCGTACAATTACATGCTTAGAGAGCTTAATCATTGATTTACCACAAGCAAGAGAGGTGGTGTGGATGAGCACATTTTGGGAGTTCTGGAGGTGGATTCCGTCTGTGTTTGGGCTATTTCCAGGTGAAGAAATGCTAATGCCAAACACTTGAACCCCGTTACAATTGTCGAATTTGAGGTGTGTTTGTTGACTGTTTTGGATTGTTATGCCTGTCACTGTTACATCTGTACTTCCATAAAATCTAAGAGCCTGAAAAAAAAAATTAATTAATTCTTTTGTCTCGTTAATTTTGGTTTACAACGTTGTTACGTGAAAGAAATAGACACGTGAATTTCATGAAAATTCTGTACTCACGGTTGGTTTGGTGCTCGGCATCCCTCCTTTAGCCTCAGCATTTGTCTGTCAATAGGAAAAAAAAAACATGCATGCTAAATATTATGCATATTTGATATGATTCTTAATATTAATTATAAGATTGAATTTGGTATTATTACATAATCTACTGGATATTTAATCGAGTTGATGTCGTCGTTCCACCAAACGGAGCCTTGGCCATCGATGACTCCTTTGCCTCTGATTGTTATTCCTTTTAGCTTTGTGAATTCAAGCCATTGCAATAGCCCTTTTCCCCAAGCTCCTGAATCTTTGGGAGCAATTATTTTGCCGTCCAACTGCAGGAGAAAAAATAATTAATATATCTACAAAAAAGATTATAATACCAATTTCGTCAATTAATTATCTGTAATAAAAATAAAATTACCTGGAAGACGATATTCGAGAGGCAATTTGGCCCCGAAAAGGATACGGGTTTAACCAGAAAAACGGACCCTGATGGAACCAACATTACTGATCCTTGTACTTTGCAAGCAGCTGCCCATGCTGCTACAAATGCCTGCCAAAAATCAATAGTATGTTATAAAGAAAAAATATTCCTAATATGAAATAAGAATATATATATATATACATAAATTCACCAAAAATATACATATATATATATATATATAGTACAAAAGCTTACATTTGTATCATCAGAAATTGCATCACCTTTAGCACCATACTTTATTACATTAAAAGTGTTGGGAGTACTTTCCAACATTTGGCTAACAGTACCATTATTCTTGTCTGAAAGGATTGGTGTTATGGATTTCCCTTGCTTCCTATGCTTACTTTGACTCTCAGCACTAATGCAAATCGAATTATTTGATAAAAGATAGGGAATAAATGTAATGTAAATTAATGTAAGAAACCTTAAATACTTCATTTTAATAAGCTTGTTAGTTTGAGGTGGTTTATTAATTAGATGAATGGCCAAGATGTATTTATATTGGGTAAAAACGGTCGAATAATCACTGTACAATCATAAGCTACACAGTTTAATTTTGTTAATTTCGACAATTTGGTTTTATTGCGTGTATGTATTGATAATCCACTAGAAGCTACAAAAACTGTCTTTTTAACTTGCATTTTAATATACACGTCTTACTTTTTTCTTTTTCTTTTTTGATAAATTATACGTCTTACTTGAATTATACATAATCCATCTTAATCATCCAAACAGAAAGGAGAAAGAACCGGAGGTAGAAACCAACAACTCGTGAACTTGGAATATGTTAAACAGTTATAAATAATTATTGTGGTAGGAAATCAATTTATATGAGAAGCGTCTAATTCATATACAACCATAATATAAATCCTTGTCAACTGTTGCGGTGTCATATTTTGATGTAGACTTTGTCTTTGTATATTCTATATTAATTATTATGTAGTACAAAAAATAATATTAATAACAAAATTGAAAGTGACAATATTAAAATTGTCGTTAGATATATATAATTGGTAACAATAAATTTTGCTTTGTCACAAAAATAATTTTTAGTGATAAGAGTTTTTTTAAAGTTGTCACTAGTGACAATTAGTGACACATATATAGTGACAACACAAATAGAGTGACAACTATAATTGTTGTCACTAAGTTATCACTAAACGTGTATCACTAATTGTCAATAGTGACAACAAATTCCTTATCACTAAGTATCAAGAGTGACAATATCTATATAAATCTTGTCACTATTAAACATGTAAAATCTATTCTTGTGACAATATAAAATTTTGTCACTAAAAATTTATAATTAGTGACAACTTTAACATTGTCACTTGGTATTTTGTCATTAATGTATTATTTTTTTGTAGTGACATGACAAACACAATAATTAATACTTGACTGATTATTCGTTGTAATTAACTCTTAAAATCATGAACCCCGACGAGAAAGAAATTAGTCACAATTGGATTAAAATTTGAAATTGGGACATTTTTTCATTAAGTTCCTTATTCAATTTGGAAAAAGAGGAGTTTATATATTATCAATCATATGTTAGGATCTATGATGCACGGACACTTCAAAAATCACCCCGTGCAGTGTCGGGCACACGGTGGACACGGACCCGGCTACGGAACATGTCGGACACAGCAAAAGTGTGTCCAGAATTTAAAATAAATAAATAAAATTCAGACACGTTCAGGACACTTCGGGGCTTATTTTTTGCATTTTTAATGTATTTTTAATATAAATGTATTTATATATATATATATATATATATGCAACTATATATAGATGAAGCTTTATAGTTTACAAAAACATTGTTATTAATAAGTTGTTATTTTGTGTAAAAATAGGTTGCTCATATACAAATAGTGAATATATATATATAGGTTGTTATTAATAAGTTGTTGAATTATTGATTATTGTCTAATAGGTACTCCATTACTCATTAGTTTATAACATATTATATATATATATATATATTAAAAGATGGGCAGATGTGTCCGAGCCGTGTTCGTGTCCTAATTTTTTAAGAATTGACGTATCTCGTGTCCGTGTCTATGTGTCCGTGTCTGTGCAACATAGGTTAGGATATATATATTTGGAGATATAGCACTTAAGAAAGATATAAGCCTTTGAATGTTGCTGGCCGCATATATGCTCGGTCCATAGAGACATCTGAGATTTGGTCGAATTTGCCAATAATCCATCACGGCAAGGAGGACTCTATTAGTTGAAAATATTCTTTGAATGAAAAAATTTCTGTTGCTTCTGCTCGAAAATTATTGCAAAACCGAGGCTCACCAAAACCTTGGTTTGATCTTTTAGGAAGTCCAGTTAAAATTCCCAAACATAATTTTATCTTATGGTTAGCGATTCGAAAATGTCTAGCTAGCTACTAGAGATAAACCATGGATTGGGGATTCAAATTCTTTGTTTGCTTTGCAATTCGAATTCAGTGGAATCTCATGATCATTTATTCTTTTCATGTTCTTTTACACAAAATTGTCTTTCTATTCTTAAGCATCGGGTTAACTTTGATTGGCCGGGGAATTCTTGGAGTAATGGAGTTCAGCGCACATCTTGTAAATGGTGTGGAAAACACTTGGTCAATGTGGCATATCGAATCTTATTGGCATCCTTAATTTACATGATATGGAAGGAAAGAAATTCGTGCTTGTTCAATGGGAAATCGGATAACCTTGAATCCGTAGCATGTCAAGCTTTGGATATTGTTAAAAATCGTCTTGTTTCTCTTAAGCTAAGAGAGTCAATCCAAACTGTAGTTCTTCGTAGGATTTGGAAAATAGCATAGTAGTTTGTTTGTGAATCGTTGGGACTCTAATAACTCATTTGTTTATCTCATTGTTTTACAAATAGATGAAAACTTAATTGCTAAGAAGCGTTTTGTGGCCTTTACACTCGAGTTAGTAAGTCCTATGGGATGTTCTACACCTAATGTCCCGAATAGATTAGTTTAGGAGCTATTGACCCAACACTTGTTACAAGGGTGTCAAAAAAAGCCTAATAAAACGGCACTGGTGGTTTAGCCTCTATTTGCTAAAGATGAGGTGATTTGCTTATAGCATAGTGGTTTATGTCTTGTTGGTTCTAATCTTATGTGATTAGTTTGGTAGTGGCAAGTTAATACCTTGTGCACTTTATTTGTATTGTTTTATTCTTTTAATGCAATTAATTTTTCATATATATATATATATATATATATATATATAAGGTATGGATTAAATACATACTTTTACATTAGATAAGATATAAGACTCAATCTACACCATTAATACCGTTTGATCCCAAGGTCCGGATTTAACTATATTATTCAGTTTTATAATTATTTTTAATGATGGCAGGGGCATTTTAGTCAATGAAACGTAACAAACTCATGCAAATATCATGTAGGATCAAAATCAAATCCCACTTATTGTGCCATAACAAATTATTTTCTCCAATTTATGTTTTCTTTCCAATTACAAATGTGTGTATATTTATATATATATCACGTTTCCTTATCAAAACACGAAATTTTTTCCGTAAACCGAAAGAGCTCTCTTCTCCAAATTTTACGTACTCCAGAGTGTGAGAAAAGTAGAACAGGAAAATGATTGTTTCATTTTTCCATTGAATCTTAATTGATTGGCGTGTTTCCTTTATTAATAATAATGGATATTTCTTCTTCCTTCAAGAAAACCTACAAATCCAGCAATTCATACAACAATTTTCTCTTCTTAGTTGCACACAGGAGATCTCTCTTTCTTTCTACACATACATACATACACACATACATACATACCAAAAGAGATGTATCTATAGCGTATATTGGATTCCCAAATTCCTTTTTGATCTGTAAGTATATACTTTCGCTTAGACATCCTTGAAAAATTCACAGATAAATGGAACAGAAAAGTTCATAAGATATTGTATAATGTGTTATATCATACTGTATAATGTCTTATAACATGCTGTATAATGACTTATAAGATATTGTATAATTGAATATTTTTAATATGTTATAAACACATACTGTATAATGAATTATAATAAATTGTATAATGTGTTATAACATACTGTATAATGACTTAAAAAATACTATATAATTAAATATTTTTAATATGTTATAGTATAATAAGAATGGAGTGATTAATTATAATAAATATATATACATATATTATAATAAATATATATACATATATATACACGCACATATATCAGATGCTTTATTCAAAGACAAGACCCCAAGCAGGCAAATGGACACAGCCAAGCCTTTTCCAAAAAGTCAACAATATCAAATGCTTATCAAAGTCTTTTCCTTCGATTCTCCATTACCGAACCCATACCTCATTACTGTATAGTTGAACATATTTAATATGTTATAAACACATATTTTATAATTTGCTCATATATATCTCCATTTTATACACTCTGTCATGTGCCACACCACATGAACACACAAATCCCATCTCATGCATGTCATAGAGTTTCTATAAATAAATGTCAATTTCCAGCATATTAGTTTCTCAATTCGATATATACATATATATATACACTATATAACATATTAAAATTATTTAATTATATAGTATGTTATAACACATTATACAGTATCTTATAACCCATTATACAGTATACGATAACACATTATACAGTGTGTGTTTATACATCATGCACACACTGTATGATGCCGAGGCTCTTCATTCTCTCCGAGTTTTCTTTGATTCTTTGTGCTCAACACTCCTCATATTCTCTATTGCCTATTATTGCTTTTTCTTCTTCTTGTTTGTTCTTGTCAAAGTTTTTGGGTATTCCCTGCTATGGATGCTCACCATTGTTGCTGCTGCTCTCTCTCTCTCTCTCTCTCTTTCTGTGTAATGCTCAAATATTTAATTTTTTAAATTTATTTGCAAGAGAGAGAGAGAAAAAAAAAGTAATAAATAGAATGATGAATAACGTAAATAAGGAAGATTTTAGGGGAGATTCTGTTCTATTTTTTGCTTCCTTTTTTACTATTATATCCCTTATTCAATTAGAATCAATTTTTTCAGTTTTTTTTTGCTTTTTTTCTGGACGGTTGTATTTAATGGATCCAATAGTATAAATTGAATCTTATATTTTATTTAATATAGGGTGTGTATTCGATTTTGACCCTATATTGGTAGGTTGTAGAATCCCAGCATCGTGTGAGTATCATTTTAAAATATCAAATTGATCCGCCCGCAATTCTTGACAAGGACCAAAGATTTGGCAAATCCATGGATGATGGTAAGTTTATTTTTAAAATTTCAAATGAAAAGACTTGATGCATGTATTTAGCAGGTAATTATTAAGATAATCGGACAAAATGTAGGATTATTTAGATTAAAATTTTAATTTTGTTACGGAAATAATATACGAGCAGAAGTAGAGAAATATAAAAATGCTTTAGATCCCAACTTAGTTATTCAGTATAAATTTTATCTTTGTGTAGATAAGAAAAGGGTGAATTTGTATAAATTAAAAAATTAGATATTGTACTCGGCCACCAATTTTTTTTTTTTTAAATAATGTAGTAATAGTAAATTAATGCTTAGACAATCATATTTTGAATTTAATTAAACTTTGAAAAAAGCCATTAAATGCGGCACGGGTCATGGTAGATTATTGAATGGATAATAATAATAATTATGAAATGTATATTACCGGGAACATAGGAAAAATAAACGTAGGGTAGTAGAATAGCACCTTCTTCATGTGATGATTAAAGTTAACATGTGAATGTCATTTTCAGAACAGTTAATTAGTATAAACCGTTATTAGTTATCCCATGATCCAGAAATCATGCAATACCTTTTGGCTTTTGGTGTTGCCATTGTCTAATTAAGATTAAATAAGAATGGCTACTCAAGCCAATGCTTATAAAGTCCAGACCTAAGTCATATAGAGTGGGACTGAAGGCGATAACGGCAACGTGAGAGCATTAAAATCGCTTAAGAGCGAGAATTTCTTAAAGTGTGTGTTAATAAAATAATAAAATAAAATAATTATTAGAAATTATTTAATCAAATTATCTTTAGACATTATTTTGATATGATAAACTCATATTCAAATATTTATTTTTTAACTTGAATATTAAAAATGATTAGATGATGTGATTGTGTTTTTTCAGTAAGCTCAAAAAATACTAAAATACGACAAAATAAAAATAATTAAGATTATTAATATATGATGATTTGTTAGCCCTAATGTTTTACTGCAAAAGACATTAAAGGTTCAAACTCAACTGTTACAACTTACAATTTTTGCATATCTACAAAATTATATTTGTAATTTAATTCTTTCTTGTTTTAAGGCCAATTCTTTCACTTATATTGGCTAATGAAGGAATTCTAATTGGGTGTATATGAAATATAAGCTTTTAGTAAAAAATTCTTGTTAATTTTTTAAGTTTAGTTGATAAATTTTAGTGTGAGAATTAGGAGTCTTAAGAGCGTTATAGAGAAGCTCTCGCTCTTAAGTCATGGGAGCGAGCTCGCGATAGAGCGTCAATCATATATGGAAGATTGTGTGATCTTGCTCCAGATTAAAGAATATAATAGATGATTATAAATGTTTATAGTTAGTAAGACTTGGTTCAAGTTGTAAAGGATGTATATATGTCTTAACACTATTAATTAGTATCTTTTTAGATTTGTTGTGGGATTTTCTAGGGAAATGTTGTATGTATTTACTTAGATATTAAATAGTTATATTAATTTCGTTATCCATTATTTAGGTTTGTTTTCAAAGAAACGATTGAAATATATTAACTAAAAGAGTCAGCAACGAGAGTCCATATTTTTGATGCTCTAAAGCAAAACGGGCAAGATAATGAGCAATCTTATTTCCAAAATGATAAATGAAAGCTTAAAATTAAGTAAACATAGATTCCCTATTCTTGACTACACTGATCTGCAAAACTTATAAAAGTCATACTAAATTTAGTCAACTAATGTTTGTTGTTACAATTTCAAAAGTCGATGAATGACAAATGCATCACGTACCAAAATTCAAAAGTAAGTGGCAAAAAGTTGTTTTTAATTAAAAGTGTGAATGACTTCTCTTTTCCATTGAGTGAAATGATGAAGTATTATTTCTATAGATCTAATTACTTCCAAGATTTAATAATTAGTTAATTTTAATTAGAAGTTGAAGATTCAAGTTCAGATCTAATGACAAAAAAACTAAATTGGGCCAGTCCAGGATCATGCCTTGCAATTGTCGCAGGCTTGAGAGGTAGCTCGTTTAACTGTTGACGGCCTACTTTAAGTCCAACTTAAATATTGGGCTCCTTTAACTATTGACGGCCTGCTTTGGGTCCAATTTAAGCATTGGGCTCATTTAACTATTGACGGCCTGCTTTGAGTCCAGTTTAAGTCTTGGGCTTATTTAGCTATTGAGGGTCTGCTTTGAGCCCATGTCCACTAAACCTCTAATAACCATCTCGGCTCATATATCAGTGCCGGCTTAGATTCCAGTCCGTCATGACTACAAGAGCTCGTATGAGTTCGATTTGATTAATATACAAATTGAGCTTTAACATCAAAATGTTCGATAAAATCTGAAAATTGACTCAATTTACTAAGCAATAGCAATAGCAATAACACACACACACATATATATATAAAGATTAAAATCTCGGCCTATATATCAGTACCCGCTTAGATTCCAGTCCGTTATGACTACAAAAGCTCATATGAGTTCGATTTAATTAATATACAAATTGAGCTTGAACATCAAAATGTTCGATAAAATCTGAAAATTGACTCATTTTTGCTAAGTAACAGCAATAACACACACACATATATAAAGATTAAAAACTTTGAATTGGATTAAATTCGATTTGATTCATTTATAGCTCTAATATTGTATGCCTAATGTAGTGCCTGATTTGTTTACACTTGTAATTTTCGAATTCTTATTATGTTCATAATTTGCGAAATTTGAAGGGATTAAAACGAATTCTCGCAGGTCCTTGTTCCTGTCTCGGTTACTTGGCAAATTCTTGATTAAAATACTTTATAAACTCCATAAGAAGTTCTTGGATGACATTAATAAGGTTCTGAGATTTACAAGTCAGTAATTGCATTTTTTAATCTTAAATTTGCATGGATAAACAATAGAGATTGTCAATAGTCAAAGGACTTTAAGTTATTATCTTATTTTCAATTTGTAAAACTAGCCAAATATTTACCTACCAAATTATAGTAGCAGAGTACTTTCTTGATTAGATACATGATACCCTACTTCCAGAATGGGCTATGATGAAACACAAAGTTCAATATCTCAATTTTTTAAATTAAAATTATAATGGCCAAAATCACAATTAGCTCAATGCATTCAATTTTATCTTTCATAACCAAAAAGAAATTCAAATTAGTCCTCACTCTGCATACATCAGAACTCATTTCAAACAATTTGACATAGTTTGTTAACTTCCTAATGAACTTACAATTCCATCATTAATGATTATAATTCAATTTACGTTCAACTTAATTTACGTTTTTTCAGACGAGTGTGCTCGACCGCTAGTAAGCAAGTGACGTGAAATAAGATTCACCAAGTGTGCTTGACAGCTAGCATAGGCACAAGCATCGAAAGATGACTTGTCCAGACTCGAGAGTACAGAATTCATGCTACTTGCTCTCCACTATTCTCACTTTTCTATTCACCCCTTCCGGTCAAGCCAAGTCAAACACAAATAAAAACCCTTTATGCTTCTAAAACCATACTATTCAATTTATCAATTAAAATGAAAATTGCAAAAATCTTCGAATTTTCCTCCACTTGGCGCGTAGGTTAAATTAATTTTTTACTGTGAGTAGTACAAATACCCAAGGGGTCAATTTTTGCTTAGTGCTTGGGAAGAGAATCTCTTCCTTTTCTCTCTTACGTTTCTCTTCTTCTCCAAAAATTTCCCCCTTTTTTAATTCTTTATTTATTATTATGTTATTTTATCTGAATTATTACTCTCCGTAGAAATCATAAAGGTGTGAATCTTTACTGCATGTTGACTGGTTTTGCCCCCGATTTCCCCCGTTTTTTCCAGTTGTGATTTCAGTAGTTTAGTTTTTTTTTTCTTTTTCGAATTAATCGAATTTTGTGCTGTTGTTTTTATTGATTCGTGTTCGATTTTTCTGTTTGCAGGAGATAGCACATTGCCGGTTTTGTTTGAAGGTGTGAATTAAGGAAGAATTCGTGTGCGGAAGCAATTTTGTGAGGATCATCTGAATTAATTGTTTTATTTTTTCCCTTTTCCATGTGAAATTCATCGTTTTTAATTTTTTACTTCACTTTGGACGCACCTTAATTGTTAATTGATACATGTAATGACCATGCAAAAGGGGAAAATGTTAATTTTGATGTGAAAAGTGATGCTTAGAGTGAATTAGGTGGGTGTATGAGTTAGGGTTCTAGTATGATTCTGCCAGATCTTTAGGATTTGGTGAGCTCGATTTAGTTACACTCTGTTGGGTTCAAAGAAAAAGAAAACGCAAGGAAAGTCATTTTCTACTGTTTGGTTACTAGAGAAAATGAAAAGGAAAAAGAAAATAGGAGAGAAAATCATACACTAATTTGAGCCAAATCATACTTAATCTTAAGATATGAATTAAGTATGATATCTTATGGTTGATGATTATATGTGCACGTTATGACTCACTAAAGATGTAAATGTTTGACCTGTGGCTGGTTTATTAGTTGGGTTCTGATCTCAATTTAATGCTTTGTTGAACAGGTTTCGTTTCTTTGCCTGGTCAAACTTGAAACATGGTAGTCTATTACTCTTTGGATAATGGCATCTTCTTTTCATTCTAGTGAGACATTGATGGCTTTTGATATCAGTTTTGGCTTTATTTATTTCACCTTGTTGTATGTCCTAATGTTTATGTGCAGGACGGATCTGCCTCTGGAGAGGAAAATGCTAGTATTGATTGGACAACAGATGACGATCTGGAAATTCTCACCGAAACAGCGACATCTTCTCCTCCAAAATTAATAACACGGGATATAGAAGTTATCGCAAGCAATGGGGAGGTAAAAGCTATAAGCTTAAAATTGATGGATAGACGTTCACGTGCCACTTGGTCTCATGACTGAAAAGCTAAACATTAATCTTCTTTATGCTCGTTGAAACTGACATTAAGGAAAAATTTCTTTCAGCTCCTTTCTGAGAATGCCTTTACTATTTCTCTATGATTGACCAACAGCTTGATGTTACTTGTATACAAGTGCAAAAACTTATGGTTTTGAAGCATTTTTTGGTTTTCAAGATTCTGATTGACTAAGTATCTCACTTATTGTGTATGAAGGCAAGCTCGTCAGCAGGTGTTTCCCATTCCATGTTGGTCAAGCAGTTTGTTGGAATGGGGTTTCCGGAAAAAATGGTCTCAAAGGTCATCGAGGAAAATGGTTTGTACACTGTTAGGTGTTTGGCAGATGGTTCTATTGAGATAACCACAGGGGTCTAATTTATCTGATCATCGTGCAGGAGGAGATACAGATTTAATACTGAACACCCTTCTAACATACTCGGTGAGTATTGTATACATATTTTGCTCGTATGCGTATCATGTTATAAATTTTATTATAGGTATGACCAAGAATTTGTATTTTCCTATACATTGTCTGACTGCTTAATTGCTGGAATGATACATCAAGATTTTTGTTTATATGGAAGTGTTATATCACAAATTGCAGAGTCTTTGTCTGGTCCTGACATGATGTGTTACAATACCTCAGATTTTTGCTCTTTAACAACTTTGTACTCACTCATAAAAAGCTTGGGTTTTTTTTGGCCCCATTTGAATGAGATATTTGAGATACTGCTGGTCTGTTGAGTAAGTGTGACTGAGTTGCGCAAAATGATAATTGTATTGAAGTTCATGTTGCATTTGAGGTGCATGTGGTCCATTTATAGCTTCAATTAATGATGTCTCCGCTATCTATTGTTCAATGTCCCTTGACATGATATCTTCAGAGCTATTACTGTCAGTGTTCATGGGGGGCGTGAGCCTATTTGTCTTGAGATTATGTTTTAGGGTGTTTTTCATAATTTATGACGTGGGGTTCCTATGTCTAAAAACAGAAAATGACACTCTAATTTAACTAAAATGACACTCTAATGTTACTGTTTGAGATTTTGATGTCCTTTTGGTCTGAGAAATTGTAGATGACTTCTCTTGCTACATATAGAGTTCTTTTCCTAAAGTCAATTTTTGGAATAGAGTGTCTGGATGTATTTTAGTGCATATTTTGAAGAATAGATTAGAGTTTGAGCATGCTCTCAAATTTGTCGTTTAAGCCTCCTGGACTGTCATTCTCGATTGCTCAAATCAATTCTCCGCAGTCTGCATTTTTTGAGCCATTTATCTTTTTAGTGTGGAGTTTATGGAGAAATTTTAATCTATATTTTGTTTTGCAGAATCTTGAACTTGAAGACTCTCCTCATCAACAATTGGGCTCTAATTCTGATCCAAGCTCTTCAGATTACAATGAGGCCGCTCTGGATGATCTTTCTGATATGGACAGCCGGTCTGAAGATGAAACAGAAGTATGTGATGCTTGATTGTTCCTCTCATTTCTCAAATTGTCTTACGTCTTCAGGCACATGCGTATTAGATATTATTTCAAGCAGTTTAAAGCTTAGTGCATTCTACATTATATATGTTTTACCTAGACTTTGAAAGACAAATTTAACCTTTGTAGCCGAAAAATCATGATTTTTACCTTTTGTTTTTCTAAAAGGACTCTTTAGTTTCTTTGTATTGAACATAGATATGGTTTTCCATGTAATAATGAAGATCATAAGTTGTCATACATATGTTCCGCATCTCTAGCTAGCCTTTTTTTTGGAGGATGCATTCTGACATTACTCCACTTCATTCCCCTCCTTCGGTAACTAATCCCTTCAGCACAGAACTGAGTGGTGACTCTATCTTATAGTTTTTGTTTAAAACATGATTTGAGTTTGTTGAATGCTTTGAATAAATAACTTCACCAGTGTCAATAATTGTAGTTTGAAGAGAATCATAAACTTTTATCTATTGATATAGAAAAGAAGAAAATCGTTCATCAATTCAGATAATCCCACACAATGTAACCAAGTAACTAAATTTAATTTGAGATATTAGTGGTCCAAAATCTGTATTTTTCCAACGTGTTCATGATTGTTAATTGGTCTGGTCTGTGACTTCACTTTGAAAATTAATGCTTTAACGGTGTCATTTTGGGCATTATGGAGGCCCCGTTTCCCCATGTTTATTGAAATGTTATATCAGGTCTATAATCTTCTTTAATAATTTAAATTGTTATGTTGTGAAAATCTTAGAGCATCTTTACTCCTTCTGGCATTTAGAATTAAATAAGAAATTCTCCTTGCAGGAGGATACTAATCCCATATCTGAGAAGCATAAAAGGTTGTTAGCCTTGGAAAATACGGGATCTTTGTCAGAGAAAGAGGAGAAGTTGCTAACGTTAGCTAAAATGGGATACTCTGTGGAAGAGGCTGAACTAGCTATGGAGAGATATGGTATGTGCATGACTTTTCAATTATCTGTGATCTAATCATCTTTGATGTATATTTCTAATACTGCTGAATCTGTTTCAGTTTTATTTATATAATTTTCTACAGAGTTTATTTTTCTTCTATTTTGTGGAATGTAATGGTGGTGGACTTGAATTATTCAATTTCTTCCATATCACCACGACATTGTCGTCCGTAGTTGTGGCACAAGTTCTGAGTGAAAGATATTATTTGGTGAAAAAACATAGTTAAAAGATTGTTCATGGGATATAATTATGAAACATACGTGTACTAGATTTGCATTAAATATAGTTTTTCATATATTAATGCTTGTACATAGTATTTGTACTTTATATTATATATTGTTTATTTTGATTGCAATTGGTTTGACATGTTAGAAATGGTTAATTCAATACAAGGTTACAATGAAGATTTATAATTTTAATTATGAAAGGTGACAATTCCAAAAATGGAACCTTGAAATCGGAAGGATGTAGAGATAAGATACGATATTGCCGTCATGTCTTGACTCTTCTCAAGTATTATGATGTTAAAGTAAGTTTCATTCTATTGAGCTTCACCCCTTTAAGTATTCCATATCTATGTGGGTTCAGGACTAATATTAGTATGATGTTTTAACTGTTCTTAAGTCGTCACAAAGGCATTCTTTGACCGATGTTAAACACACATATACAGATTAGCATGCATATCTCCCTATAGTCTTAAATATATAAGACTTTGATTAACCTTAAAATCATTTTCACTGATATTCTTTTGCAGGACAAGAAGCCTCCATTGCTGATTTAACTGATTTTATAATGGCTGCTCAATTTGCAAGAGAAGAATGTTATCAGCATGAAGACGATCTCAAGGTTAACTCTCTCTTCATGTATTCAGTCTATACATTTAGACTCAACGAAAACTAGGGGTGATTTGTTTCGAATATTACATTCAAGCGCCAATAAATTTTTTGAATTGTAAAACTGACACAGATTCCTGCCTTTTCTTCACAGCAAAAGCACGTGTATATAGGAAATAGCAACAAGAAGAAGAGAAAGTACTTGGAGATGTGTAAAAAGAAAAATGCCATTGAGGACGAGCCAATTCGCCTTCCTAACCCGATGATTGGGTTCGGCGTGCCATCTCAGCAGCCTGAGCATATCCCTCGCTCTATCCCAGTAGAAGCAAGGGGGCCACCGTACTTTTATTACGAAAATGTCGCTCTTGCCCCGAAGGGAGTGTGGGACACCATATCCCGGTTTCTCTACGAAATCCAACCTGAATTTGTTGATTCCAAGTATTTTTCTGCTACTGCCAGAAAAAGAGGGTACATTCATAATCTGCCAATTGAAAACAGATTCCCTCTCATTCCCCTTCCTCCTATGACTATCAGTCAAGCATTTCCTTTGTCAAGGAGATGGTGGCCTTCTTGGGATACTAGAGACAAAATGAATTGCATACAAACTGCAATTGGAAGCGCAAAGCTGACTGAGAGGATACGAATGGCTCTTGAGAGGTATGATGGTGACCCTCCTGAATCAGTTCAAAAGTATGTCCTCGAACAGTGTAGGAAATGGAACTTGGTGTGGGTTGGGAGGAATAAAGTTGCCCCTCTCGAGTGCGATGAAGTAGAGATGCTATTGGGTTTTCCAAGGAATCACACAAGAGGAGGTGGGATAAGCAGGACTGACAGATATAAATCTCTTGGAAACTCCTTTCAGGTTAGCACTTCTTGCTTTTACTTATCTATTTCAAAAAGGAAAACCATGTTTGGTTATGTTGTGAAGTTGTGTTTTAGTGAGGTATTTATTGGGAAGTGTATCTGTTTCGTGAGAGTATATTTGATTTTACTTTGAGAAATTAGTATTTTATTCTTTTTCTGCTGGAGTGAGTTTGGTTTAGCCATTTTCGAATGCTTATTAGGTGATTTTTTGGGGTTTTATTTCCAGACGGGACAAAATTACTGTAGCAATACCAATTTTTCTGGACAAAAAACGTGTTATCCAAACACACTTGAGAAACCCACCTGAGTATGATTGCTTAACTATTGTGATATCAACGTTCATTTTACGACTCAAATTCAAATACGAGTTTGTTGGGACGAGTAAAAGATTAAAATAAGCTGTATAAATGTTTTAAGTAGCAAAACTTCATTTGTTGAAAGTTGAAACTTATTTTCCATAGTTCATTTTCTTTGAATAGCATATCTTTAGTGATGATTCTAATACACTGTGTCTTAATTTTAGGTCGATACGGTGGCTTACCATCTCTCTGTTCTCAAGGACATGTACCCTGATGGCATAAACCTATTGTCTCTGTTCTCTGGAATTGGTGGTGGAGAAGTTGCACTTCATCGTCTCGGGATTAGATTGAAGAATGTGGTTTCAGTTGAAAAATCCAAAGCTAACAGAGACATAGTCAGGAGTTGGTGGGAGCAGACGAACCAGACGGGTGAGTTGGTCGACTTTGATGATATCCAAACGTTGGATGGGGAGAAATTGGAGACGATAATGAATTCTATAGGTAGATTTGATCTGGTTATTGGTGGAAGTCCTTGCAATAATCTTGCAGGTAGTAACAGAGTTAGCAGAGACGGCTTGGAGGGCAAAGAGTCTTCTCTTTTCTATGAATACTTTCGGGTATTGGAAATAGTCAAGTCCTATCGTGGGTAGACAAATGTAAACCTAATTTAAATCCACAATATTTTTTTCCAAGGTCTTAATTATTATTTTTTTTGTGTTATTATCATTGAAACTGCTAATAATTTTGCTTAATGAATTGTTCTGGCACATTGCTTTGAAATACAGTGAATTTTGAGCATTGAGTTGTGTTTCTGTTATGAAGCAATTCATTGTTCTTGTATCTTTTTCTCTCATTTTTGTTGGTGAATTTTGGTGATTACTTCTGTTAATATAAATTGCTTTGAAAACGTTGATGTGGGCTAATTCTAGAAATGTAAGATGTGGTAAATAATAGTAGTTAAGAAAATTGCACATGACATTCATATAATAAGTGTATGCAAATGTAAAATTAAGGTAGTTGATAGATATGTTCTTTTTTTTCACCATGCAAATTAAGTGTATGCAAATGTAAAATTAAGGTAGTTTATAGATATGTTCTTTTTTTTCACCATGCAAATGTAAAATTAAGAGACTGTTTGGCTAAGCTTATAAGCTGTTTAAAACATCTTAAACATCTTATAAGATGTTTAAAAGCTTATAAATTCTTACAAAGTGTTTGATAATTTTTTAAGTGAAACAGCTTATAAGCTCTTAAAATAAGATGTTAGGAGCTTATAAACTCTTAAAAAATAAGAAAGGGGACCCCAACCTATTTTTTAAGATCTTATAAGTTAGAGAGTTTATAAGCTTCAAAAACATCTTATAAGCACTAGGAGCTTATAAGCTCTTTAAAATTAGCTTAGCCAAACACCCTCTAAGCTGTTTAGAAAAAGGAGGGGAAAACAGTTTATAAGATCCAAACAACTTATTTTTTAGTCTTATAAGCTGTTTTTAAAAAAAATCTACCAAACAAATTTATAAAGTTTATAAGCTCTAAAACATCTTATAAGATGTTTAGAAGAACTTATAAACTTAGTTAAACACTCTCTTGTAAGATGTTTTAGGAGCTTATAAAATGTTTAAAAAAATGTGGAGTTGAGTTACTTTTTTAAAAACAATTTATAAGACTCAACCACTTTATTTTTTGGTCTTATAAGGAGAATTTTAAAAAAATAATACAAAATTAAATAGAAATTAAGAAAATAATACACAAAACAATAGTGCTCAGAAAATAGCACATTCTGCGCCACGTCAGCGCGGAATCTGCCGGATTCCGCGCCACATAAGCGCGGAATAGATTTTTTTTTTTATATATTAAAAGGCATTCCGCTCCACGTAAGCGCGGAATGCTGCCATTCCGCGCTGACGTGGCGCGGAATGTCAGTCTTTTTCTCTTTCCACCTTTTCTCTTTCCCCCCTTTTTTTCCGACTCATTTTTCGTGCGTTTTCGGGTTTCGACTTGAACATAAAAAATGTAGACTTGAGCATAAACTACTTTTTGAAATAAGAATTGGGTCGTTTTGATACTCGAGTAAAGAAATATGGCAAGACGAAAAAAATAATACCAATTTTTTTTAATGAATAATGACTTTTTATTTTTTTCCGACTCATTTTTCGTGCGTTTTCGGGTATCGACTTGAACATAAAAAATGTAGACTTGAGCATAAAATACTTTTTGAAATAAGAATTGGGTCGTTTCGATACTCGAGTAAAAAAATATGGCAAGACGAAAAAAATAATACCAGTTTTTTTTAATGAATAATGACTTTTTATTTTTTTCCGACTCATTTTTCTCCATTTTTCGTGCGTTTTCGGGTATCGACTTGAACATAAAAATGTAGACTTGAGCATAAACTATTTTTTGAAATAAGAATTGGGTCGTTTCGATGCTCGAGTAAAGAAATATGGCAAGACGAAAAAAAATAATACCAGTTTTTTTTAATGAATAATGACTTTTTATTTTTTTCCGACTCATCTTTCTCCATTTTTCGTGCGTTTTCGGGTTTCGACTTGAACATAAAAAATGTAAACTTGAGCATAAACTACTTTTTTAAACAAGAATTGGGTCGTTTCGATGCTTGAGTAAAGAAATATGGCAAGACGAAAAAAATAATACCAGTTTTTTTTAATGAATAATGACTTTTTATTTTTTTCCGACTCATTTTTCTCCATTTTTCGTGCGTTTTTGGGTATCGACTTGAACATAAAAAATGTAGACTTGAGCATAAACTACTTTTTGAAACAAGAATTGGGTCGTTTCGATGCTCGAGTAAAGAAATATGGCAAGACGAAAAAAAATAATACCAGTTTTTTTTAATGAATAATCTGGTATTATTTTTTTTCGTCTTGCCATATTTCTTTACTCGAGTATCGAAACGACCCAATTCTTGTTTCAAAAAGTAGTTTATGCTCAAGTCTACATTTTTTATGTTCAAGTCGAAACCTGAAAACGCACGAAAAATGGAGAAAAATGAGTCAGAAAAAAAAGGGGGAAAGAGAAAAGGTGGAAAGAGAAAAAGACTGTCATTCCGCGCCACGTCAGCGCACGTCAACGCGGAATGACAGCATTCCGCGCTTACGTGGAGCGGAATGCCTTTTAATATATATAAAAAAAAAATTCTATTCCGCGCTTACGTGGAGCGGAATCCGGCAGATTCCGCGCTGACATGACGCGGAATGTGCTCTTTTCTGAGCACTATTTTTTGTGTATTATTTTCTTAATTTCGATTTAATTTTATATTATTTTTTTAAAATTCTCATCTTATAAGCTTGGTTTTTGGCCTTATAAGTTATTTTTTAAAAAAAATTACTAAACAAATATATAGAGCTCATAAGCTCTAAAACATCTGACAAGATGTTTAGAGGAGTTTATAAGATTAGCCAAACACCCTCGAACAACAAAATCTAAGACTATTTTTATTTTATTTAGTACCTCAATTATGTCATAAAATTACTTAATAAAGTCAACTGCTTAAATGTTATATAATTATTAGGTAATTGTAATTTGCTATCATATGCAAACGACTTTTTACCACTTTGTTAGGAGTAATACAAACCATCATTAATCTATAATTAATTCATATAGGAACCATATTTCTAGGGGTGAATAATTCATACAGAGTCTTATTTTACCGGGAAAATTGCATAAGATCCCCCTTGATATGCGAAACTTGCATGAAACTCTCTGTGTTAATTATTTTGCGAATCACCCCCTTGTTATTTTTAATTTTGCATATTCCCCTTTTTGATTTTTTTTGGTGTTTTTTTCTATCGTAAATGTCAATTCAAATGTATTTTTGCCCCAAACATATTTATAATAATTAAATAATTTAATTTTGGTTGGATTCAGTGAATTGTATTTTTGCCCCAAACATGTTTATAATAATTAAATAATTTAATTTTGGTTGGATTCAGAACATTTATGATAAAAAAACACCAAAAAAATCGAAAAAGAGGAAATATGCAGAATAAAAAATAACACAAAGGTGATTTGCAAAAAAATTAACACAAGGGAGTTTGGCGCAAGTTTCTCATATCACATGGTGGTCGTATGCAATTTTCCCTATTTTACCATATGTTTACATACACTTATTGGAGTTCTATTAGACAATAAATCAGATTTTTTAATCAAAATTATCCAAATTATTATTGGACTTCTGAATGAGAAATATTTTTATTTTCTTTTGGAAAATAAAAACCGCCAAACAGTCAAAATTAAAAACCAACACGGAAACTAATCATACATGGGTTAACTTTTTGCTATAAATACCCTTCGACCCTTCCCACCGCCTCCTCTTTAGTAACTTACGCTTCTGATTTCTCGGAAGCGTAGTTCTGTCTCTCTCTCTCTCTAACATATATACATACACATATACATACAATATTTGTTGTGATTTAATTGTGAATCGCTTGTTTTGAGAGAGAAAGAGAGAGTGCGTCGGAGAAAAGGAGCTCTTGCTATTCTCTGCCTTTTGTTCTGCGAAACGACATCGGACGGTACCATTATATTTCCTTGCCCTAAATTTGTAGTATAATTGTTGACCTTTTCTGTTGTGGATTTATAGTTTCTCTAGATCTGTATGAATTGCTTGAGTGATGCGTGTTAATTTCTTGAGAACATTTATAATAATATTTTTTAGGGTTTTAGATCAGGATGTTTCAGGTGAATTTTTTATATGAACATGCTTCTTTCATACTTCATCTGATTTTGATTTGGTGCTGTATTTTCTTCCCTGGATATATGTAGATACTCTTTTGCTATCTTCATAGCTATAGGAATTAAGAAGTTTTTGTTCATATAATTGTATTACGGACTGCTATTAATGCTTTAAAGCTTGGGTGTAGAATATAATATTGAATCGGTTTTACATCTGAGCTTTGGGATTGATCTTATGATGTTCATCTCTCTTGTTTTTAGCCGTTGAAATACTTATGTGGAATATGAGCATGGGAGTGGAGTTTGGACAATTATTACGGAACGCCTTTTTTATAAAGTATTTACCCCTTTATATGGCATAGATGCTTGAATTCCATGATTTTCTTGCGATGCAACTGTGTGACATACATTTAACGATTTTTGTGTGAGTTTCTGCTCTTTATTTCATTTGTCTTTGGGATTACATTTTTATATTTTGATGCCAGGATATTTTAAAAGCGAAGCTCTGACATGACGGCCACTGCAACTGCCTTGTCGACTGGTATACAGTATGCACCTGAGGATCCCACCCTTCCAAAACCGTGGAAAGGACTGCTTGATGGTAAGACTGGATATCTTTACTACTGGAACCCAGATACCAATATAACCCAATATGAGAAACCCATCGCCTCCTCGTGCGGAAGCTATGTAGCTTCTCAAAATTCTTTGAGTTCGTCACTTCAGAAGTCCCCCCAAGGACACTGGAGCCATGATGATGACGATAAAGATAGATATCGCAAATCCAGCAATGGTGGATCTACAAAAGTTGTTCCCGGAGCAGGAACTTATCCGGTGCGTCCTCAAGTGATTCTTCACTAATTTTTTCGCATTCCTTTTATGTGAATGCATTTACTTACAAATGTTTATGGACCCATCCTATTAAGCAGAAAAAAGATTTATTTTATGACTTGTTTATTGGCCTTATCAGGATATTAGCCGATGTCCATTATAAAATATAAATTGTCATTAGGTATACTTACTATTTTCTTTGGTTTTTCTCTACTTCATGTTAGACTGCCAGAAGCAGATCAGATTATTCACAAAATGGTGCAGATGAGAAAGCCAGTGCTGGACTTGGGCCCCTTGCTTCTAAAGGTGTAGAAAATGGTCTGTCTGCGGAATCTTATCGTCGGCGGCATGAAATTTTTGTAACTGTAAGCATATATAACTCCATGCATAATTGCTTATACAAATTCCTAGAGGTTTTCCTGCTTGAATCTTTGAATAGAGTCTTATTCACCTGCAGTCCAGTTTTGAACTTTGACCAATTCATTCTCTGTGGAGACCGTGCCACATTTTTTGTTAAAACAGGTTTTAATGCTTAGTCAAAAGTGAAAAGCGGTAATAGTAATCATATTGTTCATTTTCTGAGGAAATTGAAGCAGTCCACAATTTTTTTGAAAACACTATGGTTCAAACTTCAATCTGAGAATGTTTGTACTAATAGGAATTCTATGTTATTTTGTATTTTGCTGCTTTAACAATGCAAATTTTATGAAATCATTATATTTATCTGACTGTCACCTGTTACAGTAGCACAAGTTTTTAATAATGTCGGGTTTGACTTTTTAGGGTAAACGAGGATCCAGTTGGATTCCTGTAAGTCACAGAAAATTTTAGCCTAGATAAAGATTGAAAAAATTCCTGTAAACCTGTTTTCTGTTTCGTCTGCAGTTATTACAGTGTCAAACTTGGTAGATGTTGGCCTGAATCATGTAGCTATGCGCTTTTCTCGTTTCGTTTGTATAATTATACTCCCGTTTTATTTTGCATATTCTCCTCTCTGTCTGCTTGTGTATAATCTATTATTTGCTATATCTTTTCTTTTGAGTTCTAACTGGCTGGATGTGCTCCAATTGGCTAGGGAGAGAATGTGCCTCAACCTTTCACCTCATTTGAAGCCACTGGTTTTCCTTCAGAGATTTTAAGAGAGGTATGGAGTTAATTTGTATATGTACAATCTCAAGTACTCAAAACATTTGTAAGTCTGAACAGTGAATCAAATAAATTTCTGCAATCTTCAAATTCTACTGGAGGTCCAATCTGGAGATTAAGAACTCATGCCCAATTTTTTCCATCTTTAATTTTTGTCGCAGGTGCGATATTTGCTCCGGAGGAGCCAAATGTCGTACGCTGTGGCCGCCCTCCTGTGGGGGCTTGCATGTATTTGGAGCGCCCTTATTGGTGGACCAATTTATGTGAAGGGCTTTCTGAATCACCCAAGCTTTGCCGGGACTTCTGTTGGTAGCGATTCAGTCTGCCCCTTGGTCTGAATAAAGAAGAGGCGTCCTCCTACTATTGCTTGCTTCAGCAAGCAGTGCCTGACTTCATTGGGGGATGTTGCTTCTTCTTTCCTTGGCCACTTGATTAAGTTCAAAAGAAACCAGTCGGAAACTTTGCAGCACTACCACTGCTTATAGGCTTGCGGGTTTTATTTTTCATTTTACAGGCACAAAATGCTGGTTTTTCTGCTCCTACTCCGATACAGGCCCAATCATGGCCAATTGCTCTAAAAGGTCGTGATATAGTAGCCATTGCCAAGACAGGCTCTGGGAAGACATTGGGTTACTTAATTCCTAGTTTTATGCATCTGAAACAAAAGCGTAATAATCCAAGATTAGGTCCAACTGTTTTGGTGCTCTCTCCAACAAGAGAGTTGGCAACTCAGATACAAGATGAAGCTGTGAAGTTTGGAAGATCATCTAGCATATCTTGCACGGTATGGTGCTATAATGGCTTCTTTATAGCATTCTTGCAAAATCGGTTTTCTACCTGTATGAATTATGCCCTTTGTTTACAATCTATTTAATTGAAAATTTTCAGTTTACAAAGTTGATTTTAAACACGATTCACGCTTTTGAGGGGTGGGAATCTGGTTAGCTTTAGGTACTAGACTTAGCCTGAACTTGATTTTTCAGGTCTAATTAGAGAACAATCCTAATGATGGAAATATATCTTTCTAGTCACCTCGCCTCTCTCAGTCCTTATTGTAAATACTTGACAATAGAGATGTTCCCATTTTTCTTATATTTCTTTTGTTTTCATGTGCTGATTCAAGTTTTGATCTTTGTCTGATGAAGTGTTTATATGGAGGTGCACCTAAAGGTCCCCAGTTGAGAGACTTAGACAGAGGCGTAGATGTCATTGTAGCTACTCCTGGTCGATTGAATGATATTCTCGAGATGAGGAGAGTTAGCCTCCATCAAGTGTCATATTTGGTTTTGGATGAGGCAGACAGGATGCTGGACATGGGTTTTGAACCTCAAATAAGGAAAATTGTGAAGGAGGTGCCTTCTCGTAGGCAGACCCTTATGTACACAGCAACTTGGCCAAAGGAGGTCCGCAAAATTGCTGCTGATTTGCTGATTAATCCGGTTCACGTTAACATTGGAAAAGCTGATGTGCTTGCTGCAAACAAGGCAATAACCCAGGTACTTGTTCTTTATTTGCTTATTTCATATTTATGAAAAAAGGAAATACACGTTTAGATTTTTATATGTTTTGGCTGGAAATATGAAAAAGGGGAATACACGTTTAGATTTTTATACGTTTTGGCTGGATCTATGATATTTTGTTGGATTAACTTAGTGGTGTATCCTTTGCTGCAGTATGTTGAAGTTTTGTCGCAGATGGATAAGCGCAGGCGCCTGGAACAGATACTGAGATCTCAAGAACCAGGATCAAAGATAATCATTTTCTGCTCTAGAAAGAAAATATGTGACCAACTTGCAGGTACCCTAACCCGACAATTTGGAGCTGCTGCTATTCATGGAGACAAATCTCAGCAAGAGAGGGATCACGTGTTGAATCAGTTTCGCACTGGAAGGTCCCCAATTCTTGTAGCAACTGATGTTGCTGCTCGTGGTCTGGACATTAAGGATATCAGGTTGGTGTCTGTTAGTTTGATGCTTCCTCTTATAGGCGTGTGCTAATTTGTTAGAGCTCTTTTGACTGTTTTCTAAATAGTCGGTTGACTGTTTTCTGGAGATTCACGTTCCATGATATTTGTAAAATCTTTTAGGATAAATTACCTGGACATCCCTTCGTAAGACTTTAATTTCGAAAAACACCCCGATGGACGAGAAATTACCATAACTTCGCTCGTCAGTAGAAACATATTACAAGTTTATCCTCTGTCAGCAAGTAATACAAATTACAATTTCACCCCCTGTTTTTTTGGGGTTGCCAGAATTTAAAAGGGTTGCGTTTTCGTAATTTGCAAAACCTCGGTGACTCGTGGTGATTACTCAATAAGTGAAGAGATGTACATGTAATTATCCCGATCATTCATTATCTCTTGTCCTCGAATTTAAGATTCATCGCAATGATAGAAGTTGCGAGTTCATTTCAGTTAACAGAAAATCATGCTTTGGATTGTCTATTGCTATTGTGGTGTGTCTTACACGATGATGATGGTGTCTCTCTTGTTTCAGGGTGGTGATAAATTATGATTTCCCTACAGGCGTAGAGGACTATGTTCACAGAATTGGAAGGACAGGGCGGGCAGGTGCCACTGGAGTGGCTTATACTTTTTTGTGTGACCAGGATGCAAAGCATGCTTCAGAACTTGTAAAACTTTTGGAAGGAGCAAATCAACGTGTTCCTGTTGAAGTCCGTGATATGGCTGCTCGTGGTGGTGGAATGGGAAGGGGAAGACGTCAGTGGGGCTCGGGCCCACCTGGTGGACGTGATGGAGGTCGTGGTGGTGGACGCTATGATTCTAACTCTGGAGGAAGATATGGGGGAAGGGGAGGCTTTGGAATGCCATCATTTCCAGATAGGGGTGTCGGCCGTGATAGGTACAGTTTTCTTTTAATTATCTGTTTTTTAGAAAAGGGAAATTACTAAAACCCTCTTAAACTGGATATTTTATATCCAAAATACCCATACTTTTCATTCAAAAATCCCAACGTTTAGGACGAATAAACTTGTGGACTTAATTGCCTTTAGCTACTAGATTAAGAATTAATCAATTGTGCTTTTGTGCAGAAGTTTATTATTTAAAACTTTTATATTATTATGTGAATTTCAAGATTTCAATTATTTTAATCTTCGAAAAGATAAAAAAATAGGTATTTATAGATGATTACTATGTTAAAAACAATTATATAAATTACTTAAAATTTGTATTATACAATCACTTTGAGATTGGAAATTATTTTCATGGGTGTTTAGATATAAAAATATACTTTAGGGGAAGTTTTAGTAATTTTCCCTAAAAAAATTGTTTTGACATTTATATACAGTTAAGAGGATGTTATTTTCTTTAAAAAACCGAAATATTAGTGATCTAAGATTTTTGTGTTTCCGTGCTCATAGACATGAAGTAAACGGCAGTGGGAGCTTTCATGAGAGCGTGATGGGTGCTACAAAGAGGAGAAGCAGAAGTCGCAGTCGTAGCAGAAGCCCCAAGAGGAGGAATTCGAGGTGGGACCGACCTCAATCACCGCCGCCTAAGAATTCAGCTTATGGCAACCCTAACAATAATACCAGATCATCTGCTGGTGGTGTTAACAAGAAGTTGAGCTTCAATTACAAAGACGAGGTAGAGGAAGGAATGCTGTCAGAAGAAGACAACCATAATGTTTAATTGAGGATCCATGTTTTGACACTTAATATTATTCTTTTTATTTCAGTGTTGTAACTGCGAATGGGGGGATTTATTTACGTTGTATCAGTAAGAAACATTTGGAACATTTTGGTTGGATTTTTTCCCCCTTTGAAAGTGATGTCTAGTTAAACATATTTAGGCTTTTGCCAATTCTTGAGAAGTGTAATGGTATAAAACTTACAGGGTTACAGTCTAAATGCTTATGCAATGGTGAATTGTTTTAGTAAAAGATTTGTTGTGAATGCTATCATCAAGCTGCTTGATATTTATTTAACTATTTAATCATCACGTTTAATTCATCAATCAAATGTTTCTGTCTGAAGCATTTTTTTCAACTCTCTTTTTGCAAAACTAAGCGAGATAAGATGCCAACCATTCGTATCATTATTAGTCATATTGACTTGGGTAAAACTTAAAAGGGAAACTTACACAGACCCTTTATTTATTGTGTAACCACAAAAAGAAATTCTCATTTTTTGAAAGTTATCAATGCACCTCTGTAGAGATTTATTTGTAATAAAATTATTACAATTTTTACGTATACAAGAGTGTAATTGTAAGAATGTCTTGACATGAATGAGAATTTATGTAATTCCTAAAAAAATAAGGGTACTTTTATTAATTACACAATAAGTGAAGGTTCCACGTTTAATTTTTCCAAACTTAAAAGTACTCATTTTCCTTCGTTTTAAGCTATTCTTTAATTATTATTATAATGTACTTACGTTATTCAATCCAAATTCTTTCCTCAATTATTGTTATTATTCCAGATGCAACTTAAAACTCCCTAGTATTTTTCCTACTCCAGTTAGGAGATATCTACAAAAAAATCGAAAATACTTAATCGAAAAGGTCAAAGGCGTCATAGTTATGCTTAAAGGAACCGTGCTCTTCCAGGTCAAAACTTAGTGAAGAAATGTAAATTGGAACTCGTAACTGTTAAATTTATTAATATGTAAATGCTATCATTCAAGAGTCAAAGCTCAATTTAAGCACTACATTTTTGAATTATGAATAATTATGTAAAGACATAAATAGAATTTATCACACATTAAATTACACATTAGAGTGCCAACTTGTGATTCAGTGATTTAATCATGGAATGGTTATGTGGCAAGATAAATAAAGGAAAACTTCCCTAAATCATAATATCATTGTGAAAATAGGAGAAAGAGACTGAGTTATATATGATGAAAAGAGAAGAAGAAGAATTTATGCTTATCAATCATAAATTTGTTCAATATTAATTTTAAATGAAATTATAAAATATCTATAGCCAAAATATAGTTCTTTTCTGATTAACATAACATTGCTAAAACATACTAACGAAATTTTGTTTATTCGAGAATGAAAAAAAAGCAATGTACTTGTGGATGACATAAATGAGAACCGGGTATTACGATCATAATTTTCTTTAATTATGAAAAGATTAAACACTAAATTGTTAATATTTTATAAAATTATCTCATTGAAGTCTAAAAGCTTTGTTTTAATTTTTGGGGATTATTACGAACATTCCCCCTCTTATAATTGGTAATTACCCAAAAAAAAATCTCATGTTTTTTAAATTTCGAACACCCGCTACATGGGCCTAAATGTAAGGTTTTTAAGGGTTAAATTATAAGAATTTTATTATTGTGGAGTGTGGAGTGTAATTATAAAAAATGTCTTATATAAGGAGATTTTTATGTAATTCCAAAAATAGGAGGGAGTAGTTGGCTAAGTACACATTACACAAGAGAAGATTTTTATAATTTTCAATCAATTTTTTCTTTTCCCTGCAAGATTAGTAATCCTGTGAAATATTTCACCAGGAAAAGTAGAAAATGATTACATTATAAGTACATAATTGCTTTCAATTTTTTAACCAAATTGAAACTCTATTAAAAATTAATGAAAAAAAACTTGTAACGTATGGAAAAAATCAGGAAATGAGAGCCACGTGTCAATCATCCATCAAATTACAAGCTAAAAGACGGAAATATATAATGACCCAATCATTTCAAGCAATTTTATTTTGTATTTTCATTAGCTTGTGAAGCTCAATAGTCACTCCCCACTCTCCTTCCTCACCGTCAGATTAGCCCCCAACATCGATGGTCATTAATTATTATCAAACCCAATAGTAATTCCCTTTCTTTTTTCACTAATAAAGCTATTACACTGCACATTTCACTCCTCATATCATATTACTTACACCAAACCTTACTCACTTTCCTTCTCCACTCTCTCTCTCTCCAAAGGGTGTGTTTGTGTGTGAGAGTTTTTGCATGGATTTTGATGCAGTCCATAGAGACAATCTTGCTTTATACTCAAAACTTTTTGAGGAAACTCCAAACATGCCACAAATAGATGAGGGTTTTTCTTCATCATCTCTTGGTCATGGTAGAGTTCTTAACAATCTTGATCATTTTATGGTGGATGGTTCATTATCAAACCCTAGTTCCATTTTTTATCCTCCTTTTTATGATCCTTTTGATCCATTTCAAGTCTCTTTTGGTGCACTAAATAATGGACACATGCATGGCTCTCAAAGTAGGAATTTTATTGATATTGGCTCCAAAAGTTCAATAATCCAAGGAATTGATCATTATAATGTGAATGAGCCATTGGATTATCACATGATGAGTTCGCCGGATGTGAAATGCTTAGAAGAAAAGGGTTCAAGTTTTGCAACGGATGATGACGTCAATCAAAAAACAGATGACGTCAAGCGTAAGTCTAGGCAGGCGGTGCAAACAAGAAGAAAAAGGATCGTCGATAAGAAATCTGAAATAATTAAAGGGCAATGGACTCCGGAAGAAGATGGGTACTTTTAATTGTTTTATGATTCAATTTATATTTTTGTAATTTTCCATGTTAATTTGATTTTTAGGCATAATATTTGTACAATCATAACATGTTTAAATTCATTTTTGATGAACATATATAACACTCTATTTTTTATTTTATTTTTAGATTGTTAGTGGAGTTGGTTGAGAAGCATGGAGTAAGAAAATGGTCCTCTATTGCTCAAATGCTTCCGGGGAGAATTGGGAAGCAATGCAGGGAAAGATGGCACAACCATTTAAAGCCTAACATAAAGGTTTAATTATTTACATTCATATATATTATTTTCTTCCTTTTGTGTCATTTTCTTTAATTAAATTGTTACTTAATTTTTTATATTTTTAACTATATTGATCTTATATATAGTTGCGCACATGGATTGTACTCCAACTAATTTTTGCCGATATGTTATAGAAAATCTATGAAAATACTAAGTAATTATATAGTATATATGATCATCAAACTTAGGCATAAATCCATAATAATCTCCTAGAATTATATCTTTTCTACTTTTGTTAATATTTATATAAATGGCATTCAACACATAATTAGAAATTGTAGCGAAAATATTAATTATCACAAGGAAAATGCTTCTTTTGATGATTTGAAAGGGATAGTAGAAATTAACCTTTGAAATGGTAACCTAATTCTTTGAATTCACACATGTTTAGACAACCAAAAATTGGAACTCAAACACGATTTAGTTCTCTTAATCTCCCAAAAGAAATTGTGAGACACAAGAGTACCATGTGACTATGAATAATTTGTTTAAGTAATTGAGATCTATCTTATAAGAATTTTAATTCATCCACATTCTTGTCAAAATAGTCTTGCTATATATTATGTATAAAAAAAAACTTGTTCAAAGCTTATAACAAGGTATACTCTCCAAACTCTAGGAAGTTATTCAGATTTTTTTGTGAATATATAAGATGAATATTTCGGCTCGTATTAAATCGATATTTATAGCGTAAAAATTTTGAATTCCATTTAATTTGCATAAAAAATAAAATAAATAATTATATTAAACATATGAACAACTACAATCATCAATACTGCTCCCTACTATCCTAGACAATTTTGAATTTACACACATGATAATGTTAATAACATATATACTCAAATTTAAGCTTGGGGGCATCACATTCAAGTTTCTATCTACTATTATCTAAAAATAATCAAGTTATTAATGACTGGACGAAATCAAGATATCACCCCTCACGGCGAAATTATAGATCTCCTTTAAGATCAAACAATTCCATGGAATTGAGTATGATTGTATGTGTGATAGCATCTACTATACCAGGAATATCAATGAACCCGATTATTGCAATTGCTCACCCTCATTTCATTATTTAGAAACATTAGCATAGTAAAACAACAATATATATGTATTCAAAAAAACTATATGTAACATTTGCAGAAAGATAGATGGTCTGAAGAAGAAGATAGGATACTGATTGAAGCCCACAGACAGCTAGGCAACAGATGGGCAGAAATCGCACGAAGCTTGCCCGGTAGGAGTGAGAACACTATAAAGAACCATTGGAACGCAACTAAAAGAAGACAACTTTCATCGCGCAAAAATAACAACAATCCAAACAGTCCCTTGCAAAACTACATCAAGAGTGTGATCTCAACCGCAACTTCTGATGAAAAAGGGTTTATGGAGATTTCGTCCTCGGGTTCTGCTTCACCTGCAGCTGCTGATCATCATATTGCTATGGTGAATTCATTCAAGCAAGTCGAAAACTGTTCGAATTTGAAGGCCGAATATGAGAGTCCTACTGCAGCAGATGAGAGCTTCAAGTTACCAGCTTCATTGGATACTCAAATCCATATGCAAATGCAGTTTGATTTGCAGAAAGAAATGGATTTCATGGAAATGCTCTCATATGGTTACATTTGAGTTTTTCATTGCATCTTTAAAGTACTTTTCTACATAGGGTGTGTGACATATGAAAGGGATAATTCTATGGAACTCCTCATGCAACGCTCCTAGTCCCTCAAACACCACAAATTCGACTTGGAGTGGGCGGTTTTTATCACCCGCCCCAAATTGAATTTGTGGTGTTTAGAGGACTAAGTGCATTGCACTAGGAGTACCATAGATTTATCCCATATGAAAGTAGTGCATGCAGTATTATTATATATAAGCTGATTTTCATACTATTGTTGGATTTTTAAACGATGAACTCATGAATTATGGTTATGATATAAGTAGTTTATGATTTCGTGTTTGTTTGAGTTTTTCAACAATTCTGATTTCATTGAAATAATTTCGTTTATTAAATTATGGAACGGTATTTAGTCCATATAGCGTTTCATGAATTTTCTTCTTTTATGTTTTGCTATTTCCTTGAGGAGTAAAATCGACTTTTCACACTTTCCGGCGACTTTATGGATTGTCAAAGTCAGACAAGGTATCTCTTGGTAATTTACCAAAGGTCTTTTTTTTTTTTTTAATATATATATTATATATATATATATAGGCTAAAGGTGCGGGGCTGTGCCCTTAATAATTTCTATCAAAATAATTATAGGCTAATGTTTGTCATTCTATTAACTTAAAAATTGCCTGTTTTGCTTGCAGTACAACATTCTGTCTTTGAAGTCTCCATTGGACATTTAGAATTTAATATGATTTAGATATAATAAGCAGATAAAAGATTGTCTTCCAGATAATGCCCTTCAAAATCATCTCCAAAAACTACTTAAGAGGCAAACTAATTGAAAAATAATTAAAGATTGAGCTGACAACTGCGAAACACAATTCCAACCCTACATGGTGCATTTGAGTCTAGCAAACGTCAAGTAACCCGTATGACCTCTAGCCTCGCCATTACGTCTTGCCATAATAGTTCGTGGCACGGAACTTTCCAGCCCGTTTGTAGAACGCTGCCTTTTTTTGCAACTCTTAAGAGATCCCAAACCCTTTTCATTATCTTGCCAGCTACCCAAATTCCCTTCTCGAACTTCATATGTGTGGAGAAGCACTTCAAACGTTCTTATATCTGAAAAATGCAAACAAAAAAAAAACAAAAACCATAAACATCAAAATATAAAGCATTGTCCAACACAATCAAAATGCTAAAAGTTTTAGATGGAAAGTTTACCAGTAAAATTTGATCTTAGAGTTTCACAAGATCTTTGTACTTGCTCGATACACGGTGAGAATGAGCACAAGATCCCATCTTGCTGCAGCATTTTTGCAGCAGATGGAATAGCTAACCATGGTTGAGGCAGGTCAAGGAAAATAGAATCAGCTCGGCCTAAAAATTCATCGGGGAATCCCTCACCCTGTATATCTCTCACCCCGACTGTCACCAAACTACTCAATCCTGTCCTCTCAAAATCCTCCCTGAAGAAAAGAATATTCACAAATATTACACACATGTATGTAGATGTATGTATATATGTATAAATATGTATATGTCATAATCAAGATACACACGAAATTCACACAACTTCTCAGGTTTTCTTCGTGTGTGCAATTTACACCATGTCCAACAAAATTTACAGCCCCTTCACCATGACTAAAACATCTTTTTGATTGGTTTAATATATACACGTGACGTCTGACTAGGACAACATCCAAAACATGCCATGTTTCTCGCATTATGGTTTTCTTTGAAAAACTAATTCTCCTCCCACGTTCCTCATGTTTTCCTTTTAACACCGTATTATAATTCCAAAACTTTTGGATGGAAATCAAATATATACTTAAAGAAATGAAATCAAGAAATACATCTCATAATTATAACCTTTATAAACGTCTCCATATTTTTTCGTTTTTCCTCTAACCAAAATAGATGAATATTGTAAGTAGTATTTTTCTTTATATCGAATGAAGCTTTAAGAAATACATCTGCAGCATCAAATCAATTACGAAATCAAATAACCCTCACCTAGCTGACGCAGCCCTCTGTTCATGGAAATCAAAGGTATACACGTGCCCATTCGGTGCAACTGTACGTGCAAGCGAAGTAGACAGCGATCCACTCCCAGTGCCCGACTCGAGCACCACGCAACCAGGCACAATCTCCAAGTACATAACAACAAAGCTAATATCCGCAATATATAAAATCTGCGTCCTGTGGCTTAAAACCAGAGTCCATAACTCAGGAGTTGGAGCTAATAAGTAAACAAATCCACCTTTACTGCTGAAAACTTTCGAACCAAACGGCTTCCCAATCCAATCGGAATGCTTAAACGCACCAAAACGGTTTTGCAGAACCCCGTTTTCAGATATTTTTACGGGCTTCATACTGTCGTATCTCTCGTATACTATAACCAAATCCCCGTCCGTTATGCGACGGTTAAAAGATAATTTTTTGCTAGGGTCCATTGGTAACATTGTCATAAGTTAAGATTTAGATTAAATTGCTATCAGGTATCTGCATTTACAGATTAAAAATAAAGGGGAAATCAAAAGGAAGAATTATGAGATATTACTACAAAAACACTATAAATTGAAATACAGTATATATGCAAAAATTGAGCTAATTATTGATAACTTGAACATGATTAGAGTACCAGAAGGCTTACTTGAAAGTTCAGAGATTCTGCAATGGAATCTAGGGTTATGAATGAAGGGTTGAAGAATGAAGACGAAAGATTGTTGCGCCTGTTTGGCTTACAATTTAGTTAAGATGAAATTCAGAATTTGGGTGTTAGGGTTTCCCGCTGGAGTCTATAAAGTCGCTAATCACAACGATGTGGCTGCACTTAAAGTCGCATTAGGATGTAGAACAGTAAATTATATGCTGTCTTGAGGGGAAAATATGGATAAGAAATAAATTAAAAAAAACATTGTTAAATTAAATTAAATTAAATTCAAAACATAACATGTGTACAATTCCCTTGCGATGTTGATTTATCAATGAAGAATAATTATAATAAGAATGACAATTTATGTACATAATTTCAACTAAGAGGTTATTTGCAACCTCAAAATTGATAAAATTATGTATTATTAATTAAGGAAAATATTCAGTCTGGCTAGTCGTTTTTTTTTTTTGGGATAGATGGATGGATCATTTGTTTCTCTTCTTTCTATGTTTCAGAAGAAAATGAAAGAGAGAAAAAAATTGAAAAAGAGATTTAAAAATGGGGAGGTGATGGTTCGAAAATGAAGTACGTAATTTATTTGCATCGATATTATTTATGCAAGGCGTTTAAGGATGATTAGACGAAAATAATTAATCGGCAACCAAACCCTTCCAATTTAAAAAAATAATATCTAAAATTGAGTATAACTATTTATTTATTTGGGTAAATTGAGCGTAATTGTGTACTACATAAAGTTTTTCCTTAAAACTGTAATAAATAAATATTTATACCTGGTCTGCTAATATAAAAATGTCATTTTATCACCCTTTGTTAACATATTTTGTTTTTGTTTTTTTTAATTCTAGACGAATGGGAATATCCTGACCCGATAAATCTGGGCTGATAGTTTTTAACTGTGAACCGCACAAATTTTATAAAACTCCAAATAAAGATATAAAAGTTGCAACGTGTGACAGCTTGAAATTAAATACATGACATCTAAATTGAAAATGAAAACTGATATAACTAAATTAGGAAATCTCAGGGAACTAACATATTTTGTTACTTTTATATATTTTTTTTGTCATAAAAGCCCAAGATTCGCTATCATGGCTTATCTAGGTAGGCCTTTATTATTCCCATACTCTGAGCTCAGCCCATGAAAACCACCTTAGGTCATTTAGTTCCATAGTCCGGTTGTAATCCAGCTGGCCTTTGTGGAGCAGGATTTTAATTGGGCTCGGCCCAATTTGCATATTACTTATATGGGAAGAAGTAAGACTACCCACGAGCCGAGCTCGAGCCAAACTTGACTAAATTTCTGGGTTCAAGCTCGAGCTCGACGAGCATGAGAAAAATGAGCTCGAGTCTGTGTCAAGTCGAGCCGAGCTCATGCACAGAATTTTTTAATTTTATTTTTTAATATATATATATATATATTATTAATTTTGGATTAATATATATAATTAAATATAGTCATAATAATATTAATATATTATTAATAATACATATATAATATCATATGTATGTATATATCAAAAAATAAATAAAATATTATATTATACATATTAAGAAACAAACAAACAAAATATTATTTTTTATTCAGGATTCGCGAGCCTTTGAACAGGCATATTTGGGCTCGAGCTCGGCTAGTCAGAAAAGCTCGACTTGTTAGGTTTGGCTCGAGCTCGAACTTTCTCGAGCTCACGTCGATATTTTTTCGAGCAGGCTCACAGAGCTCACGAGCCATCTCGGCTCGTTGGTCTCCTCTATATGGGATATTAACTGTATTTGCAAATAAAACAATTTTTTTGATAAGTCACATAAAATTAAAATAAACTACATATATTATATTAATGTATATTAGACAGGTTTTAAGAAGATAGCATATCTTATAAGAGCAATGGCACAAGTTCCACGAGTATGACTAACGCAACAAATCTGTCACTATCATTATTAGAGCAGCCATGAGCCCATGACTGTACGTTGGTTGGCTTCTAAAGTCTAGTCTAAGATGACACATTATAAACATTTTATAGAGCTGGCAGAATTTTTTAGCAAAATATAGTAGTGAATGCCAATTAGACACGTAGACTGTGAAATGAAAGTCAAGTATATGCAATTTGTATATAAATATTTACGTTTGTCATTTATATATATTTCACAATACCAAATGATATGTCGGATTGTATCAAAAGATCATAATTGCGTAGATTATTGTGTAGAAAATTATATTCTTTTATTTCTATACGTTTTGCTTAAGGGAGCGGTTGGAAAGTTGTTTATAGTTCTAATTTATATTCAATGAGGATAATTGTCACAATATTGTTTGATATTTAGCAAGTGTAATAACTTATATTTTGTTATCAAAAATGTAATAACTTATATCACTCACATTAATTAAATAAAAAAACTTTATTAAATAAAAGAATTAAAAAGTCGTGGACTCTAGTTCTGATATCATTTACGATCGATAATAAATGAATCATACCGAAAAAATAATTACGATTTTCCCAAAATTTGATGCTACATGATCCAAAACGCCTAAAAATGATTTGTTTATAGTTTGATTATTATTTTTTGGAACAAAAAGTTTGGGCAGAGTCTGATCCGCTCAACCACAACGGGACAGGGCATGCCTTGGGGGTATGGGTGTAACTTGAGTCAAGCCGAGCTGGCTCGCGAGCTTAGCTGGCTCAGCTGGAATGAGCTCAACTCGAGCTCAAGCTCGAGCCTATTTCCCTCTGAAAAAAGCTCACGAGTCGGCTCATGAGCTTTTCGATTTTTTAATATGTTATTTTTTATTTTTAATTATATGTATTTCCCTTTTTTTTATTTTTTATTTTTTATTTTATCTTTGATTGTATTAATTAAAATAACACAAACAATTATAAATGATAAAATGCCTAATTATCCAAAAAAACAAGAAGATAAAATCGGATGGGATGGAGTGGCAATTTGAGCCAGGCTCGAGGTTGTTGAACCAACAAGCTCACGAAACCAAGCTGGACGAGCTCGAGCTCTTATTTAGCTTGATAGTTAAATAACAAGAAATGAGTAAAGGGGTGTTTGGCTAAGTTTATTTTTGTTTATAAGCTCTTATTGCTTATAAGATGTTTTTGCAGTTTATAAGCTCTATAAATTATAAGATTTTAAAAAATGAGTTGAGATCTCCTTACTTGATTTTTTAGAGTTTATAAGCTCCTAACATCTTATCTTACGAGCTGCTTATAAGCTTTTTCACCAAAAAATTTACCAAAAAATTTATAACTTTGAAACATTTTATAAAATATTTTTAAGAGGTTATAAAGCTTAGCAAAATACCCTCTTAACTATAATTTTAATCAATCAATTCCACTTATTGGAAAAGGGGAAATGAATCAATAGAGTTTGTACCGGTTTCTTTCTTTATTATATATATTTGGTGGAAATTGTACTAATTACGGTCCCCATTGAAATCAACGCCGTCAAAGTTCAATCCCATCAAAATAATATATATACTACAACTCAAAATGAAATGAAGCACTCGTCTTCCAATCTTATCAACGCCCATTCTTCTCGCGCGCTGCCGTTGCCAAAACCAAAAGCGAAAATTCGTAAGTACCTCATCACACAGGATTTCTCTACTTGAATCCTATAAGTTGCTCTCTGTTTTTAGCATTCTGCGATTCATTGTGTTTGCTTGATTTGATTCATGCGTGTCTGGTGTTCGTTAATGCGCGGATTTTTGTTCGTATTTTATCTGTGTTTGCGATTAGTGTTTGAGTGCTGTTTTGATTTCTGATATGTTTAGATTCGAAGTATGTTGTTGCTTTGATAATGTATGCGTGTGCCTAGGCAGTGTTTATCGATGTGACTCTGATTCATTGTGTAACTTGATTTTAACTTTTGAGGATTATTTCTAATGACTATGATCTGATTCGTGCGTGTCAGGTGTTCGTTAATATGAATGTAATGCGCGGAATTTTGTTCGTATGTTATCTGTGTTTGTGGTTAATGTTTGAGCGCAGTTTTGATTTCTGAAATATTTAGATTCGAAGTATGTTGTTGCTTTGATAAGGTATGCGTGTGCCTAGGCAGTGTTTATCGATGTAACTGTAATACAATAGCTTAGCCTCAACAAGATGGGAACCATTGCTTACTGGAACTATTGCGACGAATCAGAACAATAGTTTTCGTTACTTTTTGCCAATACTTAATTAGGCTTAATCTGCAACGGAACCAGTATGACAAAACGGGCTACGAGTGCATATCGAGTCTGCGGGGGCTCTTCAATAGCTCGACACAAGCTTTCTTGATCTCGAGCTCAATCTCTATTGTATCTATTCACAAGCTGTTATTTAATATTTTGCATATTAATGATATATATTTTTATGGTGAATATCACTAGAGCTTAGCTTGAACTTGAGTAAGAATGCATGCTCGAGCCCTAAAGAAATGGCTCTTTGAGCTCAAGCTATTCTTTCTATATTTTAGATTTGTACATGAAAACATTGTATATGTTTATTTTGTTCTTGTCTTTGAATGTTTATGTGGATCTGTGAAATTTATTTAGCTTCTTAATGAGCATACAACCGAATTCTTATTCTGGTAGTGGGCCATTTGGGGATTGATATTATGTGTCTGTGACAGAATGCAGCTGCTGGTGAGCAGTGATCCTACTACACTGAGTTATTGGTTGAACTGGAGAGTGTTTGTGTCTGCAATATGGGTCTTGACATCCATGCTTGTTGCATCGTTTATCATATGGAAATATGAACATTCAGATAATTTACAATCCGATGAAGAGAGAACACAACAAGAGAGCTCAAGGATTTATGATAGATCATGGAAACCTTGTGTGGAAGAAATCCATCCCATGTTTTTGATGTTCTTTCGGTTGATTGCATTCTGTCTACTCCTGGTAGCTTTTTGTTTTGATGTCGCTCTTCATGGATTTGAATTATTTTACTACTACACCCAGTAAGTCATTCTTCTCCTTTGGAGTTTCTATATATATATATATATATATATTTATATATAATGGCACTTTCTCCACCAACTGATACAATAAGTGAAGTGAGGCTTGAGTAGTCACCGTAACATTCCTTTTGGCAAACACGATTGTCAACAGATATAGATAGATGAAAAGAACCATGCAAAAATATTAGGAGTCAAGATTTCAGGCGTCCTATTAATTCTTGATATTCGCTTTGTGATTAATGTTTGGAAGTCTTTTCGATTGTCTCTAACTGCATGGTACTTCTTTTCTGTGCTTCTTTACAGGTGGACTTTTACTTTAGTTACCATCTATTTTGGGGTATGGTTTCTTATTTGTATTCAGTCCTAAATCAAAAATCAAATGGGTCCATAGTAGAAACGTTATTGTCTGAACTGTTCTATACTACCCTGATCCTCTGAAGGCACAACAGTTTATTCAGTAAATTTATCCTATTTACTATTTCCTCTTGCAGCTTGGATCATTGCTTTCTATCCATGGATGTTTCCACCATCTCAGATCTAATAGCAGCAACAAGTTTCATGCCTCAGAGGATTCGGAGCAAGGTCTATACGTGCCTCTGAAAAATGGAGGAAACAAAACTGGAGTGAAATTGTTAGAAAGCTTGGACCACCCTGGAAAATTTCATATTCTAGTAACTTCCAGATTTTGGGGTTATCTGTTTCAAGTTTTATTCCAGGTATAGTTTCTGTCTAGTTCAATGTATGAGGACCTAGCTGCTAAACGTTGCTCGGGTATTATCTGCATGCAAAAACCAAATCAGTTCATCAATTTTGCTTTGAACTTGTTTTGTGTTTGTGAAATCTATTCCTTGTTTGGTTCTTTGTTGTTTCATTGTTTAGTATGTCTTTCTGTTGTGGACTATTCGAGGCTTTGCAAAAGTTTCTGATTTCATTTAAAGATGCAATTGTTTGGAAGTAAGAAAAAATAAGCTTGAATAGTGACAATTAGGCTGGCAACATCAGAATTCTAATTATTCTTTACTTTTGACCAGTCTGTGATACTGGAGAAGTGTCATTACTTTTTCTAGGCATGCTAGTTGTTCACATAGTATAAGGTACTCAAACTTTAATATCTATATAGAAAACTATGTGGCTACCTTTCAGCTCTTACAAGTTCTCATTTTCACATACTTTTGCATGAGCAGATGACAGCAGGGGCAGTAACTATCACCGATCTTGTTTACTGGTGTTTGATATTCCCGTTCATAACTCTCAGAGATTATGAGATGAATTTTGTAAGTGCTTATGGACTAAATAATCCCTTTGTGCTTCTGTTCCCGGTTATCATTTCCTCATTGTTAAGTCATCATGATGCTGTCTCTCTGACATCATATATTATGGGACATAATCTTATTTTCCCTCTAGTAGGAAAACTTTTTTGCTTGCTTATGTACCAAAATAAGGCTGCAAGATTTGGTTAAGTTCAAATTTACTATCTGGCCCTTCTAGTTTCTCTTTCCATTTGGACACTGAAAACATATAGCTCTGCTGTCACAGTCAGGACAAATAGTCAACATACAGTTTGTCTTTTCATCACACTATCAATCTTGCACGGCTGCATTTCTATGTACCTTCCTGAATAAGAAATCACAGTTTGCATATGTTCTTTTTTGCAATGTGGTCCGGCTTTCGCTAATTATCCTGGGGAATGCCTAAAACCTTAATCTTTAATTATTTATACATTTCCCTTAAATTGATTCTTTATTATAAATTTTTTTGCCCGGAGTACCTAGTTATTTGTTATAACTTCTCACTATAAATTCTATCAATATCTCACCGTTTATGGTGAATCAATTGTCACCTTGCAAATTTCAAGCATCTCTATTGACTAGTCCTGGCCTTGTCGTTAAAGATTTTCAGGATGCTACTCTTTCTCGAAACAGATTTATTCAATTCAAGAATCTAAATACCCACTCACTTGCTACATATATCTACAACTTATTGTTACTTGATGATATTGCCTCTTCATTTTTAGAACTTTGTCTCCCTCTTTTGATTAGTTGACAGTTGTAACACATTCACTTAACGCCATCTTGCTACTTGGTGATACAGCTATGAATAGTCTGGTGAGCTGTTACTGCATATCCTTAATGCTTTTCATTAATTCCATTTGTAATTTCTTTATTTCTTTGATTTTATAACAATCTTTGAGATTTTCCTCTCAGCAATTCCCATGGTTCCGGATTTCTTACTTCCTTATGTTGACGAGTATATATGTCATCTTCCAGTGGGTTGTCCATGCCTGTGTGTCAATCTGGTAATCATAGTTCCTCTTGAGTTTATTTACAGTGAAAATGTAAATTGTTAATGTATTACTGGTGATTGCCTTTTGTTTTAGGTGGCCATATCCTTTTCTTGACTTGTCAGGAGCTCAAGCTCCGCTCTGGTAAGTTTGTTAGATACAAAATGATACTAGAAAAAACAAGTTTTGAACTTTTTCTTTTCCCTTTTTTCTTTCTCTAATCTTTAGAAAACCTTGACTTATTCCTCATATATAACCAAGCTTTTCTCTTAATGTATCTTTAAAACTTGAAATTTAATAAATAGGAACTAAAGCTTAAAGTCTGCAGACCAACTTGCATTGGTTATTATATTTCTTTTAATGATGCTGTTTCTCTCTGTCTCTCAAAATTCCATCACCAATCTTCTTATGTGAACTCCAGTACAATCCCGTACTTCTTTACAAATAATACTAATATTGCTAGTCCACTGTTATTATTATTACTAATACTAAAGTAAAACTAATATAACAACAATGACGATAAACATGATGATGATGATAATAATAATAATAGAAAATTGGGATACGTAACAAAATGAAATAAAGTGAAAGCATAGATAGAAAAATGATACAAATAAAGAAACACGCTAGAAAGATACCTTCCTTTACAATCTTTATGTATTGTTGAATGGTGTATCTGATCAACTTCTTTTCTTTATTTATCGTCAGGTATTTGGTAGTCGCAGTGATGCATGTGCCATGCTATTACCTCTTTCTATTGGTTGTGAAAATAAAACATCTTCTACTATCCAGATGGTTCCCTCATTCATATCAATGTCGCCCATAAGATATGGGAAACCAGGAAAGAGTTTCATATTTCTTGTAAATGTGGAAGGCAAGAAACTATTTCCACTCATTCAGAATTTTCCCCGCGAGGGGGCATCGGATATCAAGATATAATTGGGTTTGAGGTTTGCAATTATTTTATGGCGCTATGGAGGAATGACTGGGAAGAGTATTGTTGTGGCAGATTCTTCAAAAGATAGTTGAGTTATTTGCACAAATTAGACTATACTAGGAGAAGAAGAACTGCTTTCTGTTGTTGAAAATTCATTGTTGTAATTCATTCCCAAACATACAAAAGAGGAAAAAAAATCATGAAATTACAACCCCAAAAAAAGTTACCTTGTTCATGCGTGTTTTGATTGTTGCGGAGACTTTCTATACATAATGCTTTGATGTGTTGCCAATTTCCTTTGTGGCTCTATAGAGGAGAATGGTTGAGGAAGAGATAAAATAATGGTGACAGGTCCAGTGGTGATTATTATTTGTTTTATTTGATTAACTGATGAATGGTTCATGTCTGTGATAATGATCTAGTTAAAATTAGTTTCACACTTGAATATCACTAGTTTGAAGCTTACAGAGTTTGTAGCGCTCGCCAATTAAGTGAGTGTATTATTGTTGACATTGGTCGGCTTATAATGTTTGATTTATTGAGGACTATGATTTCTTTTCTAATGTATGGTGAGTCTGTGGTGATAAGTTGAACTACATATCCCAACGAAGTTTTGCGAAATGTTCGTGCCCGACTGCCCGTTATGTTTTATTTGTTGGATAGTCATCACGGATTTTATCCAACTCCACATCTTTTTGAAGGGGGGAAAAAGCTCTTTAGAGTGCATTGGAGGTTGAATTAAGTATTTTGATTTTAAGAGCCCAACAATTGACCAATGACTAACAATTTTGATAGTGTGGTGATAGAGCTTTCACAGCCCATTAATCCAGAATTCTAAAATTAATGTGAAAATCAATCGCAATCTTGTATAGGATGATCTTATTTAAAAAAAAAATCTTTAAACACTATTCGTACTTTAGTTGCCTCCAACAATCTGAACCGTACAAATAGCTGCTGGCAGTGATTTGAACCGGACACGTGACATCCAACAATATAATTAAAACCGTAAACAAAAATTATACACTGGACGAGCCTACTCATATTTAGTTCTTCTTTATGCATTGACGCTCCTCCTCCTCGAAACCTTTTAATTTAAAATGTATCAAAAGACATGTGAAAATCAACACTTAATTAAAATTCAATTAAAACTCTACAATGATTTAACAAATGTCACAACAATATACAGGACTATGTATTTAAACAGGTAAATATTACGTTTATTGTAGCAAACATTAGTAAATATTATAAATAGGACAGGTCACACTTCACCTGCACAACCTGCACCACCTTAAATGCATGTTCTTGCCGGATGAATATAAATGCACATGCAAACGTACTCTCATAAATTATTTCTTCGGCAAATTATATGTGAAAATAGCACGTCAAATAATCTCGTTTTCAATTCTACGTAACACTCCAATTTTCCAAAAAAAATTCTAAACCAGGAATGGCTGTGTTATGGAGAAATGCCATTGTTTTTTCTCCTTCTCCTCTCATCTTCAAGAGCTGCAGCAATTACTCTTCTGAGATTCGCAGTTATTCTTTCTTCGGTCCAAACATCCGAAATTCATTTCTCCGAATTAACGCCATCCGTCCTGCACTCCAGCTTCCTATTACTTCTTCCAAAGAGGTATTAGTTTGTAATTTTTGAGCTTTAACTTCTATTTTTTTATTTTTCTATTTTGTTTACAGCTATTTGAATGCCTATTGAAGAAGGAGGACTTGAGTGAAGAGGAAGCAGAGGGTTCACTTGATTTCTTGCTAAGTGATGGCAGTCAAGCTTTAATCAGCGGTTTTCTTGTTCTCCTTAGAGCCAAAGGAGAAACATTTGAAGAAGTAATGTATATTATTTTTTCGTTTCGTTTTTTCGGTTTTAGTATGCTTGATTTTCTTTTTCTATTGTTCTTTTTATATATTTGAATTTTTGATTTGATTTTTGTTGATAGATAAACTTTGTTGTGCATTGCTGTTTAGATTGTGGGTTTAGCCAGGGGTATGATAAAATGTTGTAAAGAAGTTGAAGGATTGGAAAATGTGGTGGATATAGTAGGGACTGGTGGAGATGGCGCAAACACGGTGAATATATCGACAGGCGCTGCGATTCTTGCTACGGCTTGCGGTGCTAAAGTTGCTAAGGTGAATTGTATTCATCAATGTGATAATTGAGGATATTTATCATGAGAAGTCAATTGTTATGTATACATTTTGCTCCTTTCTCTGTTTTGACAGCAAGGGAATAGGTCGAGTTCTTCTGCTTGTGGAAGTGCAGATGTTTTGGAAGCATTAGGAGTGGCCATTGACCTAGAGCCAGAGGTAACTCTTTCATAAGTTCTCGATGCCAGCGAGAGTCTTCGATAGTACATAATTGTGATGATGTGGCATCGCGAATTATTTAATCAAAATAGAATTAAAAATTGTTTGATCATTCCTATATGTATTGTTATTTGAAAGATTTCCTTTAGTTTCAGGGCTCTATGAGTTGGTAGATGTTGGTTGATTTTGCTCAATACATACTTTTGATCATTCGCTTTCCTTTTTGTTTTTTCATGGTTCTTCTTTATCGAATTTGGTCAAACCTAGTGATGTTCATGTAATTTTCTCTAAATGCATTTATAGATGCTTATTTACCTTGAAAACATAGTATTTAGACACACAAGAGATATTTAATATGTATCTTCAAACCAGGGAGTGAAGAAATGTGTGGAAGAAGTAGGAATTGGATTTATGATGTCTCCAAACTACCATCCAGCAATGAAGACTTTTGCTCCTGTAAGAAGAAAGCTTAGAATCAAGACAGTATTTAACATCCTAGGTCCCATGTTGAATCCAGCACGTGCGCCTTTCTCAGTAGTCGGGGTTTATAAGGAAGATATGGTAAGAAGTTGACTTGAAAGAACACCAACTTTTAAAACTCTTTGGTTTGTTTGAGGACATGACATCTAATATGTTGCCTGCAAATGAACTCACATTGTAATTGGATAGGTCAGTAAGATGGCTAAAGCGCTACAACGCTATGGCATGAAAAGAGCATTGGTTGTTCACTCCGAGGGCTTGGATGAAATGAGTCCACTTGGTAAGATTCATTGTCTTGTTTAGAGCATTTACGTTGTCTTCTCTCGAAATTCAATTTTTCTCGTTTCTCATGCAATGAAGCTTTCAATTACATCAGGGTCTGGGGTCGTGCTTGATATTACACCAGAAAAGATTGAGAAGTTTTCCGTTGACCCCTGTAAGAAACCTCGTTTAACTTTCTTAATGATACTTGGTAATTGGTATAGAGAGTTGGTATTTTCAGATTGGATTTTATCTAGTTGCTTGTATCTAAACCGTAATACTAATGATCTCCTTTTTCTGATGTTCTTTATGCTGTAAATACTCTGTGTTGAGGCCTATATTGTATTTGCAGTGGATTTTGGTATTCCTCGCTGCACCTTAGCAGATTTGCAAGGGGGAGGCCCGAAATATAATGCTGAGGTACTAAGGCGTGCGCTCTCTGGTGAGCGAGGAGCCGTTGCGGATGCATTTGTAAGTTATTTAAGATTGTGTTTGGGTACAAATCCGTTGAATTTGATTGGATAATTTCAAGTTATAGATTTCGAATCCTTTGGAACTCATTTTGACCTGCTTTTTCAAGCATGATGGTGGATGTTATTAAATTTACATCAATTGAAACTAGTCCAGCAAATCCAAATCCACATACAAATCCATCCAACCAAACACAACCTAAATGTTTTCTTTTCTATAATGGCTATTGAACTACGGTAGGACGAGGCGATGTCTAGTTGAGACATCAGCCTTGCCTAAATCGGGTCGGAACACCAGATGAGAAGAGGATGCTATCTGAATGTGTTAAACTAACTTGATATATTACAATGAATCAGGTCTTAAATGCAGCTGCAGCATTGTTTGTCAGCGGGCATGTCTGCAGTCTCGGTGAAGGGATAGCTCTAGCCCGTGAAACACATCGATCAGGAAAAGCTCTGGTTACTCTCGACTGCTGGGCAAGTGTCTCAAATGTATGTTCGTCGTTACTTTTCTTTTTTCCTTACTCTTTTTTTTTTTTTTTGTTTCTTTACATATATTTTTTCAGTCTAAAAAATGTTGTTACTTATTTTTGTGATTCGTTGCATGATATAGTACACAGTCTTTTTATTTCCTTGTGTAATTTCTATATTCTGACTGATATAGAAGGTGAAGGACCTACAGTCATGGCTGCATGAACAAAGAAGATAGAAAGACCTCTCGTCGTTTAAGTACGCAGCAAAAGTTTTGTCCTGACTCCTGAGCTTAGTATCTGGATTCTAGACATGATGAAGTGAAAAAGACGAGAATCGTTGTCACCTAATTTGAAGCTCGTATAGTTATCTTTTATTCCCCTCGTTAAGTCGAGACGACATGTATAATAAATAATACATGTAACTATTCAGAATCAACTAATGGCTTGTAATATCTTCTTGGATTTCATCTTGTCAGAAATTATCATAGATTGTAAGTTTTTTCATTTTTGTTTCTAGAATCACTGATAATGCAAATCAGTCCTTGAATACTAAATTTTATAAAATAATAAACACCTTACGTTAATTTGAAAATATCAAATTAAATTGTTTGCCAAGTAATTTTACCAAACACCAAGAAAATGAATATAGGAATAGCGATAAAAATGACGAAAAAATAGCCTACACAACCATATTGTTCATGAACATATAAATTCACTTCAGAGTCACTACCCCTACACAACAATTCAGTTCTCCACATAACACGCGCATAAATGGTATTAGGAATTTGGAATTCTTAACACAGATTTCTTAATAAGCCAATCATATAACCATAACAAAAAATTACCCGGAGTTTACTATCATAACATTCACAATTATTGAGCCAAACACTAGTTCACAAGCACTTTAAGCAGAGCTTGAGCTTTTGGTAACTGCCCCAGCTTCAGTTAGCAACGGAACAAGCTTTCCGTTGTTGTGCAGAGCAGTTGTATCTGCAAAATATGTGAATTTATGAATAGGGAGTTCAAAATAACACATGAAAAGTATGCAAATTCACATCCTAGAAAATGATAAAGTCGTACCATCACAGCCACCAATGTGCTTTCCGGCTATGAATACATTTGGCACAGTACGTTGTCCAGTCCATTGAGCCAGAGCAGATTGTATCTCACTTCCATCACCTTCATAGGTATCGAACAATCTCAGTACCGTAATCTTGGAAACAACAAGTGATGCACAAGAAGAACGCACATCAGATACACATATTGACATAAAGATTACAGTAGCAGTCATTGCAACTCTTAGACAATTTTCTCAGTCATAGAAAAATACATACGAATCATCGTTCAACGAGTTGCCTGATTTTGTGATACTAATTAGTTATTGGCATCCCATGGAATTAAAGCCTGTACATAGAATTAGAAATGCTTAATTTTCCAATTCCATGAGCAATCAATGGATGCAAGCAAACTGTCAATCGGGCATGTCAACGAGGACTCAATAGCGTAAAAGTTACATATGGAGAGACAAATAAAGCATAAAACCATTTCAAATTTTCAATTGTCTTAAATTTTAATCAAGAAACACACAATAAAATTATAAACGCGAACATGCGAGAGAAGAAGGAACAAACTTTCAGCATCCAGTTCAATGGCCTTAAAGGAGGCGCCGAGGTCCGTCAACAATTTCTTCACCCTCACGCAGAACGGACAGTAGCTTTTGCTGCCACGAAGAAGAAAAAAGCACAGATCCACATAATCTTTCAATCAAAACATTTAATCAATCAAAACATTTAACTTCAAACAACACTTCTATGACTAAGTAATTCTACGCATAAATATATATATACATAAACCTTCTGATCTAACAATATCGCAAGCTATATTAATCAGCCATTCTAAATCCAAAATTACCGTTCAGCGCTATACAAAATATATATTACGTACGCATCGTAAAAATTATCGAATGAACCCAAAAATGCTCATGAAATTAAACAAGGTCACACAAGCGCACGCACGCACACACACACACACACACACACATATATATATATATATATATATATAGAGAGAGAGAGAGAGAGAGCTAGAGAACCTGAAGACAACGACGGAATTTGAAGAAGCAATTTCCTTAGCCTTGGGTAGTGCCATATCTGAAGTCTGAATTGGGAAAAATCACAAATTATTAACGACCGCTAAGACTGATTTATATATATTGTAGAGGAAGATTGGGATGGGAGGTTGAATTGCTATGGGCCAATATTAAAAAGCCCGGTCCCACTATTTATTCACAATGGCCATATTCTGGGCGGCCCGCAAGTTGTATTATGGACTCGCTCTATCCTAGAATTTTTCGTTAAAAGAATGTAAGAATTTGGCCCTTTTTTTAAAGTCAACATTCTATAAAATTCAGAAGAATCCAAGTCAATTATTTTGTTCTCCTATCCAATGTCCACCGATATTGTGAATATGAAGTTATTGCTTCAGATTAATGTGTCAATTACCATTGAATGTATGGACAAGGCAGTAAAAAAGAAATCTAAATTATATGCATCCAAAAATATTAAATATTAGAGAAAACAATGATGCGGTTCAACTTTCTTTACCTATTGAGTTGACACCAGTTTCTTTTGAATAATATAAGGCACTTATAAATAATTGAATTGAACATGTAATAATGATAATGCAAATTGTGTATGTAAGATCACGACGAAAAATGTTGTATACTAGTATCACTTTCTTTTTTAATACTTTTAGTACTGCCCGCAGTGGAGACTGCTTTATTTGTCAAGACTTTGATTACGACTTCTATATTTTATTTTCAAGCAAATTTTAGGCCCCAATTGGATGGCATGCCATATTCCAATTCTCAATTTTTTATAGATATTTTTCATAAAAAATGCATATATTTAGCATCTCCGAAAAATATTTCAAAGAAATGTTACACTCAATTTCCCAAAAAAATATCTCAACTTTCATTTAAAAATGGATTTAATTATCATTTCTCTTAGATTTTTCTCAAGAAAGTCAAAAAAAAATTTATATTCATGATTAGACAGCTCACCCAATAATTAAAATATCTTAACGAAGTTATTAAAATAATCACATATCTTGATTTGAAATGATGTTAGATACAAAATAAGATTCACATTGGATATTTTTGAATGCCTTAATATATGAGTTTAACTCATATATGTTTAAATTTTTTGAGAAAATAAAAGGGCAAACTACACTTTGCACCCTTGAACTATCCACTTTGGCTCATTTAGGTTCCTGAATTATCAAATGTGATAAAATGGTCCCTGAATAATAAAACATAACAAAATAGTCCCTAGATTGATAGATGTGTCTGGCTCCGTGACATTCCTGATATGATCATGAGTTTGACCATTGCAATGTGGTCATAGAAAAAGTTTACATATTTTTCTCTCACTTTTCAATAAAATGGGTCTTTTGTATACTTTTAATTTTGCTATTTTTAACCATTTGCCTACCATTTTAGACGCACTTTTGTGCAGAAAATAGTACACCGGTTTCTATTAATTTCTTAAGGAAAATTTACTAAAACCTTATTAAATAAACTTTATATCCAAAAAATTCTTTTAAAATATTTTTCAATCCCAAAACCTCATATCACCAACTTTTCTTTCCAAAAAATTTAACAATTAGATTAATAAATCTATGGATTTAATTGTCCTTGGCCTTCTAGAGCAAAAAACAACTAGTTGAGAAATATTATTATATAGAAATATCTAAAAATTTTATTATATAGAAATATTATATCGGTAATTGATACTAATATGATTTTAACTTTACATTTTTTAATTTTTTTCTTCTTAAAAATTTTAAAAAATTACAGTAAAAAATTTAAATATTAAAAATAAAATACATTATATAAAATATTTAAAGTACTTAATACTCAAAAATAACACTCATATTTTACTATTTATCAATTTAAAAACTAGCCAAACACTTTCTTAAGTCGATGGGCTATTTTGTTACATTTGATAATTCAGAGACCATTTTGTTACCTTTAATAGTTCAGGGACCTAAATGAGATAAAATGAATAATTCAGGGGTATAAAGTATATTTTTTTACAAAATAAAAACCCATTCCTACCAACTTCCCACAAAAAACAACTTTTCTTAAAAAAAAAAAAACATTATAAAAGTACTGGACAAATTTTTATTACAAGCAAACTGTCAATCCGGCATGCCAACGAGGACTCAATAGCGTAAAAGTTACATATGGAGAGACAAATAAAGCATAAAACCATTTCAAATTTTCAATTGTCTTAAATTTTAATCAAGAAACACACAATAAAATTATAAACGCGAACATGCGAGAGAAGAAAGAACAAACTTTCAGCATCCAGTTCAATGGCCTTAAAGGAGGCGCCGAGGTCCTTCAACAATTTCTTCACCCTCACGCAGAACGGACAGTAGTTTTTGCTGCCAGAAAGAAGAAAAAAGCACAAATCTTCATAATCTTTCAATCAAAACCTTTAACTTTGTTGCAAGTTCTGCACTTACAAAGAATAATTCTAAAAAATGCGAAGAACAAATGAATAATAATCGAGACGAGAGTTGAACTCTCTATCCTTAAAGCTATATTGCCTCGCCTATGGTGGTACGGGTTCGTGCAACTAACTTCCCAAGATACAACGATTACGTATTGTACTTGAACCACTTCAATAACAATACTCCACGAACTTAATTTACTCACGAACTCTCAGAGAATATGTATGCTTAAAATGCTGAAATATGCAGAATGCTTCAGATTTTGGTGTGTCTTTTTTCTTCTGCAGGGGAAGCCTTATATAGGCAGAATTTTCAGACAGCAAATTAATCCCTATTAACTCTGATTTAATTCGAATTGTAACAGCAAACGTTTCAGCCTTTAAATCCCACGTTTGACTGTTTAAATTCAATTGAATCAGATTTAAAGAGAAAAAAAAAACGTAAAAACGAGGCCTTTCATTTTTCCAGTTTTTTCCATAATTTCTGTACTCATTTTTGCTGAAAAAATTAACTGGAAGTTGGGCCTGTACACATTTTTGCTGGGAAAAAAGAAACTGGAAGTTGGACCTAATTTAATTTGTTAAATTAAATGACCTCAGGCCCAAAAGAAATAATTTAACTGGGCCCAAATTAATTAATTTGAATTAATTCAAATTTGGCCCAAAAATAATATCTTTAGACTCCAAAGCCCAACAACCACCAAGCCCAAGCCACGGCCCACGACCCGCGCCCGAGCTGGAGCAGGTCGGCCGGCCGGACGGCGGCGCGCATGAGGCGAAACGAACTATGGCTAAGTCCTTACCCCTCCAAGCCCACACAACCACCAAGCCCAAGCCACGGCCCGCGACCCGCGCCCGAGCTGGAGTCAGTCGGTCGGACGGACGGCGGCGCGCGTGAGGCGAAACGGACTATGGCTAAGTCCTTACCCCTCCAAGCCCACACAAAATTGTCATGACCCAAGGGCCCAAACTATCATTGTCCTACCATTGTATATAAACACACTAAACTTGTATCTTATTTCCAATGTGGGATAATGCAAACTCAAACGCCCAACTTTAGCAATTAATTTCTCATTCGTTTCAACTCCGAATCGAGAAATTCGAAATGCTAAACTTATCTACTCCCGGAGTAGAATAATATTATCCAATAATATTTAGTATCCCCAATACTTATAGTATTCGAATTTCGAGTGCAAAAGTGTTCAAACACACTTTTAACAATTTATCTTTTCCAACAAACTTCAAACAACACTTCTATGACTAAGTAATTCTACGCATAAATTATATATATATATATATATATATATACACACACATAAACCTTCTGATCTAACAATATCGCAAGCTATATTAATCAGCCATTCTAATTCCAAAATTACCGTGGAGAGCTATATAAAATATATATTCCGTACGCATCGAAAAAGTTATCCAATGAACCCAAAAATGTTCATGAAATTAAACAAGGTCACACGAGCACATGCCCACACACACATATATATAGATAGAGTACCTGAAGACAACGACGGAATTTGAAGAAACAATTTCCTTAGCCTTGGGGAGTGCCATATCTGAAGTCTGAATTGGGAAAAATCACAAACTATTAACGACAGCTAAGACTGATTTATATATATTGTAGAGGAAGATTGGGATGGTAGGTTGAATGGCGGACGATTACAAAATTAGACCTCATTTGCAGGGGTGTTGCAATTTTAGACCTCTTATGTCTGAATTTCTTTTTTCTTTATTTTTTGCGGCTAAATCAAAAGGTAAAATCCAAATTGTCCACCTTGTCAACCTCTTTACACTATTGAATATTTTAAGATTTACAAATCAAGTCCCTTATTCTTAAGAATAACACCTTTAGTCCATTAATGTTTAAATTTGGTTTATTTAGTCCATAATATATGAAAAACGTCATTAATTAAAAGTAATTACATAAATTAAGAGTAATTAACATAATAATTACAGAAATAACATAAGGTTAATGTACTCCTTTTGGATTAAAACTCATATTCTATCATTCTCAAGTAAGAGGATTGTTTCGAGAATCCAATTGCTTCATCAACGAAAACTTATGTTAGAAAGAGATGAAGTACCTATCTTACCCTTTTGAAATTTAAAATATAAACTTAATTCATTTTAAAAATTTACAACTCAGTAACCTTCCTTTGATAAATAGCTCGAGAAAACTTTTCTGATGTGGAAGATCAGATAAACTGTGACCACAGAGCATACTCAGAATACTCAAGCTCTGATACCATTTTGCTTGCACGTTGGGGGGAATTATCCCGCACATTTTATCTCCCGACCAGTAACACCGAGACGGTAAACAAAATCTTCCCAAAACAGTATCAGAGATTATTGAAAACAAGAATTTGTACAGAGGAAACATATTTTTGAGACGATAAAAAGGTAGAATGTTACTACTGTTCATCATCATTTTTTATTTTTTTATTTGGTTTTTGAGCATTTTTAATGTTTTTGGATTTTCGATTTTTTAATGTTTTTGTATTTTTTGACCATGAGAGAATTATAACATTTTTAAATTAGTAGGGAAATCCCGTCCCTAGGGGTAAACTACTCACTATGCATATTAATAAAACATAAAAACTTACAAGAAAATTGCACACAAAGAAGATATTTTATTACAAGAAAGGTGAGAGATTCTCTAGCAACCAAAAAACGTGGGTTGGAGAGTATTCAAGGGGCAATTTTTACAACTGAGGGGAGAGGTCCTTTTATAGGCCTCGGAATTGAAAAACATTACAACAAATTGAAGAAAAACTTGGCATCCACACCTGTCATTATTACACAAAGTACAAATAGTGCTTAAACAGTAAAAAAGTACATAGGTGGCAAACTCGAATAGTAAAAGTGTACAGTAACATGCATTATTGTAGTTGGTAGACTGAATGCTGCTGTAATGTTTTGTCTTGTTGCTGAATTATTGTTGCTTTTCCCCCAAATATGTAAATAAGTGTGGAAGAAAATTTCTACCCTCTTGGTACAAACTATTTCCCGATTGGTTAGAGTATTCTCCTTCAAAGAATGCTGCATATTGTTTTCCATGTTTTCTTTTTGTCAAGCCGAATGCACATTTTGGGGCAAATGCGTTTATTGTTGATGGATTTCAATCTTGGAAAACAGTGAACGATGGGAAAAATTGCAAGTTTTTAATTCATGAAGGATCTAGTCTCAATTCTTCACATATCAAAGCAGTGAAACAATGCCATGATTTGATGAACTCATTACAACATATTGAGAGAATAGTAGACAAACAATCTTCAGAGTTAGTTGCAAAGAATCGTCTTCGACTCAAGGTTCCCGTCGATGTTACAAAGTTATGTGCATTCGAGGGTATAGCTTTCAGGGGATGCAATGAACGCCCAGATTCGCTCAATCGTGGCAATTTTCTCGAAATTATAAAGCACACGGTTTCTTACAATGATGAGGTCAATTCCATTGTTTTGGAAAATGCTCCTCAAAATGCTTCTTATACTTCGCATCCGATTCAAAAGGAGATCTTATCAATCTATGCAAGGAAAATTCAAAATTTTAGTAGAGAAGAAATTGGTGATGTGAAGTATTGTATTATTGTTGATGAATCTCGAGATGAATCAAAAAGGGAGCAAATGGCCATTGTTTTAAGATTTGTTGACAAAGAAGGCTTTATTCGAGAAAGGTTTTTTGAAGTAGTTCATCTGGAGGATACTAAATCTGCTACTTTGAAAAGAGAAATCTCCGCCGTTCTTTCTCGCAATAATCTTAACGTAGAAAATATTCGTGGGCAAGGGTACGATGGTGCTAGTAATATGCGAGGAGAGTGGAATGGTTTGCAAGCCTTCTTTTTGAATGAATGCCCCTATGCATATTATGTTCATTGTTTTGCGAATCGATTGCAATTAATATTACTAGCAGCTGCACAAAGTGTTATACCTATCGAGCATTTCTTTTCACACTTGCTTGTAGTTGTGAATTTAGTCGATTCTTCTTCCAAGCGCCATGATCAGCTTCAAATCGCTCAAGCTATTAGGATCGTGGAATTGACCTCTACTAACGAGCTTGAAACCAGAAAGGGAAAAAATCAAATTGGCACTGTACAACGTCCAGGTGATACACGATGGGGCTCCCACTTGAGGTCTCTTCGTAGTGTACTTGGAATGTTTGAACCAATTCTTCTTATACTAAGTGAGATCATAAATGATAAAACAAGTTTATCTTCTAGAGTAACAGCTGATGGAGCTTATGACATGATGACATCATTTGAGTTTGTGTTTATCTTGCATTTTATGAGTGAGTTATTGGGGATGACATATGATCTTTGTGTAATTCTACAATGCAAGTCTCAAGATATTTTGAATGCAATGGATGCAGTTGTGAACACAAGAGAGCTTATTCAGAAATTTAGACAGAAAGGATGGGATGAGTTGTTTGATAAGGTGAAGACTTTTTGTGAGAAATACGAGATAGAAATCCCGAACTTGAATACACCTCGTTGATCGGGAAGAGGCCGACTTCATAAAGGAAATCCTATTACCTTGGAACATCATTATCGAATCGATATATTCACTAGCACCATAGATTCTATATTGCAAGAGATGAATAATAGATGAATAATAGGTTTGATGAAAATGCAATAGAATTGCTCAGACTTACCTCAACTTTAGATCCGATAGATGGTTACAAATCATTCAACATCAACAATATTTGTAAACTTGTTGAGAAGTAGGGGTGTTCAATCGGTTCGAACCGAAATTTCGGTTTGGCAAAATCCGGAACCGAAACCGAACCGTAAGGGCCCGGTTCGGTTCTGTTTTAACCGATTGGATTTCGGTTTTATTTCGGTTAATCAATTGGTTAACCGAAATTTGGCCCAAAAAAATTAAAAAACCCACTCCAAATGTATAGGTAATGTTTGGATATGTTTTGGGCTCCTTTTGGCCCAAATTTCTGGCAAAATAACGTTTGGATCGACACATTTGGGCCAGAAAAAGGAGTTCATATTTGGTCAAAATATTCAAAATGCAGATAAATTTTTATTCCTCTCTCCTCCTTCCACTTTCTCCCAATACAGTGTGTGTGTGTCAGAATGTTGTCTCCTTTCTCTCTCTCCCTCATCTTCGTTTCTCTCTTTTCTTCACCTCCATGTTCAGGAAATGAAACCCTTGGTATGGATGGTCCTTCACCAAAGCACACCTCCCTGGTAAACCCCCCCTTTAAATCCGGCACTCCACGGTACACCGCCGCCTCGTCCCCTCTCCCCACCCTTGCTTATACAGAATATTTTCAATAGAAAAGGTGATTTCTTAATGTTGAGCTTAACTTTAGGATTTTACAGAAAACTTGTAGATCTTACGGTTTTGAAGGATTCTTAGGATTTTTTACGAAATGAATTATGGGTTTGATTTGTTACTATTTTTCACAAAGTGGTTTGCGGGTTTGATTTATTCCATAATAGATACATATATACATACATACACCGTGTGTATTTTTGTACATACATAAATTACAAACCTATATATATATACACATATACATACAATATATACATATATATTTATCTATATAATAAATATATATAATAATTACATATATACATATATATTTTTATATATATATATACATGTATATTTATCTATATAAATACTACTATTACTTATACTACTATATATATATATATACTACTATTACTTACATATATACATATATATTTATCTATATAATAATTATTACAATCTCAATATTATATATACTACTATTATCTACATATATACATATATATTTGTACATATATACATATATATTTATCTATATAATAATTATTACAATCTCAATATTATATTATAATTTTTAATTATTAACAGACAAAAACTTACATGATTTGACAGCTACAATAATTTATGTTCCCTCTGAAAACAAAACCAAACACTATCTCACCAAAAAATCACTCAAAAATCAACTCCCAAAACATAATCAAACATAATCTCATCAAAATTGCACGTGTCCCCATAAATTTTTCACCAATAATTCTCACCAAAATATCATCCCAAAACATAACTAAACATAGCCATAGTTTTTCACTTGGCAAACAAAAAGCTCAAATTGCAAATTCAAAGTCATGCAACCAAATTAATCAGTAATTAGTAAATTAATAAAGACAAAATCAACAAATTTATGGAGAAAATTAACCCAATTGATTTGAAAAATTGAAAAATTGAATAACTTAATTTTAATTTTTTAGATTTGAAAAATGGAATGGGAGAGGAGAGCCGACCGAGAGAAGGAGAAGGATTGAAGAAGTCGACGACAGAGTGGCGACGGCGACGGGCAGAGTTGAAGTGAGGAGTCGGATCCGGCTGAAGCTTCACTTGCAGTTGCAGAGGCCAGAGAGGAGAGATTGAGTGAGAGTGAGTGAGTGACTGGGGTGGGTTAGGTAATTAATTTGGTTGAGTTTTGGAATTTCTTATTTTAGCCCCTAAAATTTATAAAAGTCTCACAATAGCCCCCTATATAAATATAAAATTATATATAATTTGTATATATTTTGGTTTTCGGTTCGGTTTGGTTAACCGACCATGAAAACTGAAACCGAAAACCGAACCGAAAATTTTGTTCGGTTTCGGTTTGAACCGAAAACCTCGGTTTCGGTTCGGTTCGGTCGGTTAACCAAACCGTGAACACCCCTATTGAGAAGTTATATCCTTGTGATTTCAGTGATCAAGAGAAGTTGCATATAAAGTATCAATTGGAGCTCTTTGAGTTTGATATTCAACGCAATATTCATTTGCAGAATGTATCGACACTTTCAGAGTTATGCCAAGTATTGTCAAAGACGGGAAAGACAATGAATTATAATCTTGTAGACAGATTAATTCGCCTTATTTTGACTCTTCCGGTTTCTACTACGACAACAGAGCGTGCATTTTCAAGTATGAAAATTCAAAACGAGATTGCGTAATAAGATGGAAGATGATTTTTTGAGTAGTTCATTACTAGTCTACATTGAGAAAGAAATTGCTCAAACTTTCAATATTGACTCAATCGTGGATGAGTTCGATGTAATGAAAAAACGTCGAGCACAATTTAAAATGTCCAAGGTTATATGTAATAAATAAGTTAGCACTATGTTTTATTTACCCTTGGTTTTCATATTTTGGAATTTTATATTATCTTGAATTATGACTTCTTCTTTTTTGTTCACAAACAACTTTTCATTAGAATATTGATCTAAATACAACGTTTTATGGTGTGTGTTAATATTATGTACAAAAACTAGCTTTTTCATTTGTTCTTCAATAATTAATTATCTTAATAAAAATTATCGTAATCACACCGAAAAAAATGTGTGAAAAAATAAATATTAAAATAGTTATATTTTTTACATTTCGATTTCCCCCCCCCCCCTGAGTCAGAATCCTGGCTCCGTCCCTGGCTCCAAAGTCTGGTGCATATGCTGGAGGACATTCTACACTTGTCAATGCTTTAGTTCCTTGAAACTATATTCGATGATAAACTCGATTATTAGCTGGGATGAAAATACTATGATGATGTTCTTGAAACAAAAGTTGAAATCTTGTAGCTGAATCTGTATTTATCATATATCTTTGTTGATCCTTTCGACGAGTTTCAATGGCTAGTTTCATTTCTGCTGTGTCTGAAATGAGATTTATTGCTTCGTGTAATAACCAAAATGCTACTGATAGTGATGATAAACTTTTTTCATAGGCTTCATGTATCCAATAAAATGTATGTCCCAATTGAATGTTTGCTTTTATCCAAATTGATGGTGTGGCTGTGACTTCAATTCGTAGAATATATATTCCTCTACTAAGCTGGAGGCTTACTGCGTCTGTTAGATGTCTTCCTAATTTTTTAACTTGATTTGAATCAGTAACATATAGTCTTGATACAAAACCAAAGTCTAGAAGTTGTGCGATAGTGATGAAATTGTTTTCGATCCATCCTTCTTGAAAAATTGACGTGTCGATCTGAATATTTGGCCATGAGATATACCTTGTAGTATAAAATTTTAGGGTTCTTTGCTGTCTAATAGGCTCTCCTTTCCATTGTAAAAGAGTAGTGGAAGGCAGAATTCCGCCTATTTTAGCTGTCACAATTAATTGAGCTACTTTTAACATTTTTCTATAGAACGCTTCTTCTGCTTTTTGCCAAATCATATTCTGTAATCCTTCAGGTAGGGATGAAATCGTTTGAGTAGGGAAATGAAAAGTTCTGACTGATAGATATTGTAGGGCTTTTTGGTGTATTTCTTTTGGCACAACTCTTTGATTGGGCTTTAAAACATATTCTTGAAGGCTTTCATGTTGAATTAAAAGGTCTTGGTATAATTTGTTTAAGTTGGAGAATTTCTTTGTTACGATGTCAAGATCTTCTTCTAGTTGATCAACGTCTAGGCTTATAGGCTGCTTTTCTGATGATAAATTCTTAGGTTTTGCATTTTCAGCATTGGGCTGAATGTAAAAATTTGGGCCTAGTAATCTCCTTGCTGCTGCTATTGCTTCGTAGAATTGCTTAAAGGGTACCATATAACCATTTGAAACTTTTTGAATGCTTTCTAGTGCCTTTTGATAATCTTCGTAGAAGTGCATTTTTTTTCTAAAACCTCCCGAACCCGACCGTGTACACTCCTACTCAATACAATACAATACTCAACTCATACCTACGACGGGCATTGACACGGTTCTTTGCGTGGTTATACACAGTAGTCATGGCAATATTATGTTGCACAAAAATGCAATATTCAGCTTGTTTTTCATATACCAATGTCCTAAAAGACTCGGCCCCCATGACTGAAAACACGACAGTGACCAATAATTCAGTCACCTCGGACTTTAGTTTCATTCTGAAAAAGCACAATTCGTAATCCGGTTTTTTACAGATAGTCGTCGCACAACAACCAACTTCTCCACAAAGAGTCATCCTATTTATTAACGGAGGGCGGAGGAGGTGCTCGGGCAAGAGCAGCTGCTGATTGAATTTGGTGAATAATGGGAGAAGGGAAGTTGTTGATATAATTTGGTGAATAATTGTGAAATGAGAGAGGAGGAACTGAAAAGTAATGGGAGAAAGAAAAGGAAGAAGCGGGATTATAGTTTTTGAATTGTTAAAAAAAATTAAAATGAAAAGATGGGCGGGAAGTGATAAGTAATGGGATTTTGAATATTTGGCAGTAAAAAATGAAAATGAAAAAATGGGCGGGAAGTCATAATGGGCATGTTTGAATGAAATTTAAGGATTAATCCTCAACGAATCGATATTTGATTGGTTGACATAAAAATCATTTTAAAATATTTACTTAAGTGAAATGATATGTTTATGGTAGGGGTGATTACGGTTCGGTTTTGCGGTTTTTTTTTATTAATTTCAAACTGAATTGCCAAGTGCGGTTTGGAGAAAATAAAATTTGAAACTTCATGAATCATTAAAAAAATTATGATTACATATTATTATATAAGAGTATCATATGTTTTAAATAGGAAAAAACACTAGTATATCACTTTAAATATTTGTTTTACACTGAGTACAAGTATAATATGTAAATATTTTACTCTCTCTATATATATAAATATATCAAATAAATTCACACTCATATATAAATGACATGTTACGTCGTAATTGTTTGTTTATTAAAATTTGTGCATTAAACTTGCAAAAGCGCAAAAGATATTGTAAAGTATATTATAAGGTTATAAAATAATAGGTAATCTTATACGCGACATTGCTATTACAAATAATTGTAATAGTTAAATAGAACAAATGTCATAAAATTACAAAATGAATAGTTTTACAAGTAAAACCTATTAAAAGTTCAAATTAAAAAAATAAATAAGAAATATATATATAGTCATCTAGATATTACAATTCATATGATTACTATATGACACGTGAAGATGATATGATATAGTTAGTTACAATATTGCACACCTTCACTTACTTCGGATCAACACATATTGATCCATCATAAATCGACCTATAATTAGATGAAATACAAATAATAGTAAACCACTTAATTGAAATGATATTTATATAAACCCTAACCCCTAAACCCTAACCCCTAAATCGAACCCCTAAGGCCCAAACCCCAAACCCAAACTCGAAAGGCGAAAATCATTGAAACTAATAAAAATGACATGTTTTATTTTATTATAAACTCAAATTGGATCCATTCAGAACGATTTTTGATTGAAAAAATAGATGTTTATACCGATATGATAAACATCCGGTTAATCGGTATACAAGGCATATTCGAAACAGAATTGCACATCGATACATAAACAACTGACATTCAATTGGGTGACATGGAATACTACAATACATTGCGAAACTAATAAAAATGACATATTTTATTTTATTATAAACTCAAATTGGATCCAATCAGAACGATTTTTTATTGAAAAAACAGACGCTTATACCGGTATGATAAACATCCGGTTAAGCGGTATACAAGGCATATTCAAAACAGAATTGCACATCGATACATAAACAACTGACATTCAATTGGGTGACATGGAATACTACAATACATTGCGAAACTAATAAAAATGACATGTTTTATTTTATTATAAACTCAAATTGGATCTAATCAAAACAATTTTTTATTGAAAAAACAGACGCTTATACCGATATGATAAATATCCGGTTAAGCGGTATACAAGGCATATTCGAAACAGAATTGCACATCGATACATAAACAACTGACATTCAATTGGTTGACATGGAATACTACAATACATTGCGAAACTAATAAAAATGACATGTTTTATTTATTACATTATACTTTGAGGCAATAAAAACAATTGAAAAACACATGCTTATACCGGTGTGATAAATATCCAGTTAAGCGGTATACAAGGCAACTGGAATCCGAATAACAATTGTACATCAATCCATCAATAAAATTAATACAAGTCCACAATTAATGACACATGAAAAAATTGTGCAACCCCATTGTTTAGAGGGGTTTGATTAGATTTAGGACATTCTCGGATCTTTTGGTCTCTTTGATTTTTTTCGAACCTTCTGTCCACCAGCCTCCATTCTAACCATTTGAACTCTTCCACACCTTTTCAAGTAGTCAGGATGTACCACCTGCAATCACGTGCGCACAAGGGATCTGGTCAATGTCGAAAACTCAGCAACTACATGTTTTATTCCAGAGGTCAACATAGAATTGATCAGAATCTAAAGTCCCCATGCGTCTGACAACATATTCATGTGTCATCTTATTTAGTTCATCGACTCTAAAGAAACTGGCATCATGTTTCCTTGCATGCAATGTTTTTTCAACTTCTGCAGTAAGGACTTGTGATGATCCACCCTCTAATGCTTTATTGCGGTGGTTATTGAACCACCTAGATATTAACTTGACAATCTCATCCAACATAATTACCACCGGAAGAGTTCTAGCTTTAACCAATACAACATTAATGGATTCAACTCCATTGGAAGTTAAAAAAAGCACTTGGCCCAACGGTCCTTTATAAGGAGTAATTCTCACATATACTCATGAAACTTCACACATGTAGGAGGTTGCCTTTTTGTTAGGTCATCAAAATATTTATCGAACTCTTTAACTGTATATGTTTCAGTGCAAACCATGAACTTCGACACCATGTCACGATGTTGATTTCTTTGTTTACTGCCCCCTGCCTGAATTAATGCGAGTCCTAATATTTTGAGAGATATGACAAGAACAATATCCATGTGAAGCCCTAGGATACACTATCTCAACAAATTTTAAGATGCTTGCGTTTCTGTTTGAAATGAGGACCAGATTTTCAGAATCTGGTATGACCTCGATAAGCTTCTCCAATAACCATTTCCAAGTTGAATCGCTTTCATTTTTCACTACAGCAAACGCAAGGGGATATTGATATTTGTTGCCATCTTGTGCAGTGCAAACTGATAACACACCCTTCTATTTGGTCTTTAAGTGTGTGCCATCAATAACAATAACCTTCTATTTGGTCTTTAAGTGTGTGCCATCAATAACAATAACCTTCCTCAAGAACTCGAAACCTTGAATACATGCTCCTAATGCAAAAAATAAAGACACAAACTTGTTATCCGCGTCTGTAACACAGTGAGTAACTGTACCGGGATTCATCTCCTTCAACACATGTAAAAAACTCAGAATTTTAGCATAACTCTGACACGGATCAGCCATGACAATACTTAAAGCTAATGCTTTACCTCGCAAAGTTTTATGGTAAGAAACACCAATGCCATCATTTAACATAAGGTCAACTATTGTCTTTGGTGGCGTTGTATCATATTGAGATGGATAATTCTCCAATAACATCTTACAAACCATCCTTGAGTTACTCTTTTCTCTTCCATTATCCACTGAAGGTGAGCATGTGTGGATTCTATTATGAGAGCGCAGGGTGAAAACATCTAACCCACTGGTCTTTGAAGCACGCAAACTCCAGTTTCAATCCTTGACTATACACTTAAAACAGTATGCGACATTTGTTGTCTTAACTGTCCTAAAATGGAAAGTTGCCTTAAATGAAGCAGCCACAACCAAATCGAACACCTCGGCTTTGCTTTTGAATTCATGTCCAATCGACAGATCTTTACCATCATCAAAACTGAAGGTTTCACCAATCTCAATAGGACTAGGTTCAAGATTAAGAGATGGAAGAATTGGAGTCGAGTCACATCTCTCTGAAGATGGAGCTTCTTGTTTCACAGGAGTTGGGGCAGAAGCTATAGATATGGGCGGTGACGTCGGCTTTTCTAAAACACCACCCGGCTGACCAGGGGCAGATGTATAGTCGTTAACCAAATTTACATCAACATAAGTATCTGAATCCTCATCAACGGTTTCCGGATGGTCCATATATGGGAAGCCACCATCACCATTTTGAACAAAATCATGTTCATCATCATCAGTGCAAAAAATGTTATTTCCAACAAGAACCGTCTTTTTAATAAGCTCAACGTGAAGAACGCTTCTACATTTAGATAGCCGACATTGGTCCATAAGATAACACCTTAAATCAAAATCATCGACTATATATATAGGGGTTAAACATTTATAGGACAAAGGGATATAACTCACTTTAATGTCATACTCCTCCCTTTTAAAAGGAGCCCTTTCAAACATACAATCATGAAAACTGGAAATCGTTACCGTGTTAAGATCATGGCCCTCTCCTCCAATTATTGTGTTAATCAATGCAAAATTATTATTTGAAATCCATTCATACGCTCCACCAACGTCTCCATCTTTCATCTGCCACTTACCATCATATCGATAGTACAACAAATTTTTTGACATTTTTCTACAAAACTGGAACATGAAAAAAAAAACCCCACATAATTTGTTACAACAATTTCATAATTTATTTAACTCTGAACACATTCCATTTAACATATAATACTCTTAACACATTCAATTTAACATTCCTTTCCATTTACTGGCCATGTCGGAGGTTTTTTTACATTTTAATGGGCATGTTGGAGAAATTATTTGAGAAACCCATATTATGTTGTTTTAAACAAATAATTAGATGAAATAATGAACAAATTTACCTATTATTCTGCTCGATTGAATACCGATTGCACCTCCAAAAACTACAGAAATCGAGTTGAATCGTCAAATTGAAGTCTTCCGCAAAATTTGACAACAATGTCGCCAGTCTTCTATGGGAAATATCAATCAATTGTACAGAATTTGGAATCAATTGAAGATCCCTAATTCAAAAACCCGAATGGTTGCACTTCCAAAAACTATAAAAATCGAATTCGAATTGTCAAATTGTAGTCTTCTGCAACATAGGACAACAATGTCGCAAGTCTTCTCTGGGAAGTATCAATTAATTGTAAAGAATTTGGAATCAATTGAAAAACCCTAATTGAACAATCCTAAGTTTACAGTTTTGGAGGGAATCGCGATTTGGCGCCAGGCTGGGGCGGCTGCTAAGCATTTATTTCAGTTTTTTTTTCTTTTTAATTCAAAGTCATGAAAGGTTAATTTAGACATTTACAAAGTCCTGATCTTTATTTTCTTTTATTACATATTTTCAGTAAGGGTATAAAAGAAATTTCCCAAATGCTGAATTTTTCTTTTGTTTTATTATCATGCCTTAGTAAGGGTATTTGTGTACTTTCAATCTAATGGGTCCCATATGGGACATTCTTTGCAAGGCCTTGTGTAATTTGCAAGGACTTGTGCAATTTTGAACTCTTTTTGCTAATATCCCAGTTACATGACCGTTTTTAAAAGATAGAACCCTAGTTTTGAAGTTGCATACGCCGCTTCAAAAGAAAAAAGTTACATAGCCTATATCTCTTCCAGAAAACCCTAGTTCAGAAGTTACTCATATTATATTCACCATAAAACCAAAAAAAGAGAAGTTGCTCATATTACCCAAAAAAAAAAAAAATGCAGTTACTCAAAAGTTTGGTTAGAAAAAGATATTCGTTTCCTGAGAAATGGGCCACCTTGTCTCGAGCCATACGTGGGCTGGAACGTGGCAGTAAAGTCTTCTTTGCGGTGCGGATCGGCACTTCACCGCTTCAATCGAGTCAATCCCTTCCTCAACTCCAAGAGGAGGCGACACTTTCACCGCTTCGATCGGCTTTTGTCTTGACTGCTACTGTAACTTTTGTTTCCTATAGAAACAAAACCAAACGTTATCTCACAAAAAAAACATCCAAAAACAACTTTCAAAATAAAATCAAATACAATTTCATCAAATACGCACGTGTCTCCATAAATTTTTCACCAATAATTATCACCAAAATATCATCCCAAAACATAACCACATATAGTCCAAAATTTTGGTTGAAATTTCGAGGGAAATTTAAGACAAGAAAAGGCTTCAATGATAAATATAATAAAAGTTTTTAGAAAATAGTTTGAATAAATCAGATTTTTTTTAAAAATATAAAATAAACAAAATGAAAACCTTAGATGCAACGACTCACCAATATTTTACAAAATACAAATTATTTTTATAAAAAACCACAAATGGGCGAAGAAAAACACAAAAAGCCCAAAACATCAGACCAAACACTAACTGGGCGAAGTCGGCTCGCGAAATGGGAGCCCAAAACAAAAAAGTTACATAGCCGTCTTCTTCAAAAGAAAAAAGTTACATAGCCTATATCTCTTCCAGAAAACCCTAAAAAGAAAAGAAAAAATGGAGATACTCAAAAGTATGGTTAGAAAAAGTTATTCGTATCCTGAGAAATCGGCCACCTTGTCTCGAGCCATACGTGGACTGGAACGTGGTAGTAAAGTCTTCGTTGCGGTGCGGATCGGCACTTTCATCGCTTCGATCGAGTCAATCCCTTCCTCAACGATGTTGCCTTCAGTAATTTCACCGTGGCTGATGATACCTCCAAGAGGAGGCGGCTTCCCCAGGGGTAGTTACTGGTTCTACACCCTAGCAGAGCAAGCATACATAGGTCTCGTCAAGAGATGCCAAGGAGGAGAAGTAGTACCACACGACGACAACGTTCAGATCCTCGGGTCATCCCACGGCTGGATCGCATCCTTTAACCGGCAGAATCACGATTTGATTCTTTCTAATCCCCTCTCTGGTCGTCACGTAAAGCTTCCCCCCATTCACACCTTACCTATCCCCGAATCTAACTTAAAAGGTGGGTACGGCTGCGTAAATAAGCTGATACTTTCTTGTTCCCCTGTTGAAGAAAGCCGCCATGAAAAGTGCCGTGCAATGATGACTTTCGGTCCCATGAATTTATTGGCATTCTGCCTGCCCGGCTCCAGCAAGGAGTGGACTCACATAGGGAAGCCGCGTTTGGAAAATGGTTGGTGGGGGCTAATGCCAAGATCATATGAATGTTTAGTCTTCTCTAGTAAATCTGGCCTTTTCTTCTGTGTGTGTGGAAATGGAGACTTGGAGGCCTGGGATTTACGAGAACCCGAATCTCCGGGTCTTATTTTGATGAACGTCAAGTGTCCTCTGACCACCTGCTCGGATAATGTCAATGTCAAAAAGTTGTCATTTCTGGTGGTTGATTCCTTCTCTGGCGATCTCTATATGGTGAATCGACGTGTGATTGCAGAGCAACAACATGATTTATGTGGTTATGAGGGTTGTCTGTACCGGACTTGTGGTTTTGATGTTTTTAAGTTTTGTGGTAACGAATCTGAATTTAAGTACATGGACCGTTCCTTGGATGGTCTGGCAATGTTTGTTGGTAAGAACCATTCATTTGCGCTGAGAGCGAGTGACTTCCCTGGATTGAAGCCCAACTCCATATATTTTGCTGGAGTGGATGAGGCAAGTAATTTATCTGATCAGCCATTTGAGCAAGAGATTGGCATGTTCGATTATGAAAACGGGAATTTTTCGCCCTGGTATACTCCCTCTATAAAAAGCACGTTTGGATGTGCGATGTGGCACACTCCAACCTCGGTTTAGGAAGGAAGGATTTCTAGATTATTATCTGTTATCTATTATGGATTTCTGGTGACATTGTGCGATGTGTCACAATGTTGTCACAATGTCGCAAGTCTTCTCTGGGAAGTATCAATTAATTGTAAAAAATTTGGAATCAATTGAAAAATCCTAATTGAACAATCCTAAGTTTACAGTTTTGGAGGGAATCGCGATTTGGCGCCAGGCTGGGGCGGCTGCTAAGCATTTATTTCAGTTTTTTTTTCTTTTTAATTCAAAGTCATGAAATGTTAATTTAGACATTTACAAAGTCTTGATCTTTATTTTCTTTTATTACATATTTTCAGTAAGGGTATAAAAGAAATTTTTCAAATGCTGAATTTTTTTTTTGTTTTATTATCATGTCTTAGTAAGGGTATTTGTGTACTTTCAATCTAATGGATCCTATATGGGACATTCTTTGCAAGGGCTTGTGTAATTTGCAAGGACTTGTGCAATTTTGAACTCTTTTTGCTAATATCCCAGTTACATGACCATTTTTAAAAGATAGAACCCTAGTTTTGAAGTTGCATACGCCGCTTCAAAAGAAAAAAGTTACATAGCCTATATCTATTCCAGAAAACCCTAGTTCAGAAGTTACTCATATTATATTCACCATAAAACCAAAAAAAGAGAAGTTGCTCATATTAACCAAAAAAAAAAAAAAATGCACTTACTCAAAAGTTTGGTTAGAAAAAGTTATTCGTTTATTGAGAAATGGGCCACCTTATCTCGAGCCATACGTGGGCTGGAACGTGGCAGTAAAGTCTTCTTTGCGGTGCGGATCGGCACTTTCACCGCTTCGATCGAGTCAATCCCTTCCTCAACTCCAAGAGAAGGCGGCACTTTCACCGCTTCGATCGGCTTTTGTCTTGACTGCTACTGTAACTTTTGTTTATTATAGAAACAAAACCAAACATTATCTCACAAAAAAAACATCCAAAAACAACTTTCAAAATAAAATCAAATACAATTTCATCAAATACGCACGTGTCCCCTTAAATTTTTCACCAATAATTCTCACCAAAATACCATCCCAAAACATAACCACATATAGTCCAAAATTTTGGTTGAAATTTCGAGGGAAATTTAAGACAAGAAAAGGCTTCAATGATAAATATAATAAAAGTTTTTAGAAAATAGTTTGAATAAATCAGATTTTTTTTTAAAAATATAAAATAAACAAAATGAAAACCTTAGATGCAACGACTCGCCAATATTTTACAAAATACAAATTATTTTTATAAAAAACCACAAATAGGCGAAGAAAAACACAAAAAGCCCAAAACATCAGACCAAACACTAACTGGGCGAAGTGGGCTCGCGAAATGGGAGCCCAAAACAAAAAAGTTACATAGCCGTCTTCTTCAAAAGAAAAAAGTTACATAGCCTATATCTCTTCCAGAAAACCCTAAAAAGAACAGAAAAAATGCAGGTACTCAAAAGTATGGTTAGAAAAAGTTATTCGTATCCTGAGAAATCGGCCACCTTGTCTCGAGCCATACGTGAGCTGGAAAGTGGTAGTAAAGTCTTCGTTGCGGTGCGGATCGGCACTTTCACCGCTTCGATCGAGTCAATCCCTTCCTCAACGATGTTGCCTTCAGTAATTTCTCCGTGGCTGATGATACCTCCAAGAGGAGGCGGCTTCCCCAAGGGTAGTTACTGGTTCTACAGCCTAGCAGAGCAAGCATACATAGGTCTCGTCAAGAGATGCCAAGGAGGAGAAGTAGTACCACACGACGACAACGTTCAGATCCTCGGGTCATCCCACGGCTGGATCGCATCCTTTAACCGGCAGAATCACGATTTGATTCTTTCTAATCCCCTCTCTGGTCGTCACGTAAAGCTTCCCCCCATTCACACCTTACCTATCCCCGAATCTAACTTAAAAGGTGGGTACGGCTGCGTAAATAAGCTGATACTTTCTTGTTCCCCTGTTGAAGAAAGCCGCCATGAAAAGTGCCGTGCAATGATGACTTTCGGTCCCATGGATTTATTGGCATTCTGCCTGCCCGGCTCCAGCAAGGAGTGGACTCACATAGGGAAGCCGCATTTGAAAAATGGTCGGTGGGAGCTAATACCAAGATCATATGAATGTTTAGTCTTCTCTAGTAAATATGGCCTTTTCTTCTGTGTGTGTGGAAATGGAGACTTGGAGGCCTGGGATTTACGAGAACCCGAATGTCCGGGTCTTCTTTTGATGAACGTCAAGTGTCCTCTGACCACCTGCTCGGAGGATGTCAATGTCAAAAAGTTGTCATTTCTGGTGGCTGATTCCTTCTCTGGCGATCTCTATATGGTGAATCGACGTGTGATTGCAGAACAACAACATGATTTATGTGGTTATGAGGGTTGTCTGTACCGGACTCGTGGTTTTGATGTTTTTAAGTTTGATGGTAGCGAATCTAAATTTAAGTACATGGACCGTTCCTTGGATGGTCTGGCAATGTTTGTTGGTAAGAACCATTCATTTGCGCTGAGAGCGAGTGACTTCCCTGGATTGAAGCCCAACTCCATATATTTTGCTGGAGTGGATGAGGCAAGTAATTTATCTGATCAGCCATTTGAGCAAGAGATTGGCATGTTCGATTATGAAAACGGGAATTTTTCGCCCTGGTATACTCCCTCTATAAAAAGCACGTTTGGATGTGCGATGTGGCACACTCCAACCTCGGTTTAGGAAGGAAGGATTTCTAGATTATTATCTGTTATCTATTATGTTTTGTCTTATAGCAATATAGCTTCTTCTTTTAACAAGGAGGGCATGCTCTATTTTGAAAAATTATTTTTTTCAGTAAAAATTTTCAAAAAATGTAGATGGGTGGCTGTTATCAAATTTTCTTTTAAAAGATTTTTGAAAAAATTCTTCCCAAGAAAGAGAAAATTAACTTTAGATTATTCATGATTTGACAGTTTCTGATTAAAAAGATTTTATCTGATTTTTCGCAACTCCAAATAAAAAATTAATCACATATTTTAATGTAAAATAACACAAGATGTAAAATAAGATTCATTTGCCTATTTTTTGAATTTGACTAAAATTCGTATATGAAATATTATATTTAAACACAAATTTTCACAATAAAAAATATATCACATCAATCATAATCATTATATATTTTTCTTTAAATAAAAATTCATCCAAACACATTTTTAACATCATATTTTTTATCTCTAAAAACAATTTTTCTCACTTTTATTGTAAAAAAAATTCTTCGAAATGATATGCCATCCAATTAAGCCCGCTTCCAACCTGCTGTTTGTCTGTTTAACAGTATAGCAGTATTATTTGAATTTTTTAGTTTATAATTCTCTTTAATTAATGGGTTTGCTATCATGCTCGTTACTCTTTTATTGAGAATTTTAAATAAATAATATAAAAATAAATGAGAATTAAAAAAATAATACAATAAAAATTCGGGTTCAGAAAATAGTATATTCCGCGTTGTTCAAGCACAAAATAGACATATTTACATTTTTTTTTCCTGCTTCCCTTTTTTTACTCTCTCTCTCTCTTCTTTTTCATCCTCATCATCTCTTTCATCTTTTCTTCATCTCATCTTCACCTTCACCTTCATCTTCTTCATCATTCTCAACAATATAAGGTAAATTTTACATATTATTGCTTTATGAAATATATAATTCGAATTTTTGTATAATTTATGGTTTAAATTTGTGAAGTTTTATAATGTAATTTCGAATTTGGGCTTTAGATGTAATTTTTATTTTTTGTTGAATTTTATCAATTTAATGTTTGAATTTGTGGAATTTTGTAGTGTAATTTAGAATTTAGGGTTTAGTTGTAATTTCAAATTTTTATGGAATTTTGTAGTGTAATTTCGAATTTAGGATTTAGGTGTAATTTTGAATTTTTGTGGAATTTTGTAGTGTATTTTTGAATTTAGGGTTTAGGGGTAATTTTGAATTTTTGTGGAATTTTGTTGTAATTTTGAATTTTTATGGAATTTTGTAGTGTATTTTCGAATTTAGGGTTTAGATGTAATTTGAATTTTTGTGGAATTTTGTAGTGTAATTTTGAATTTATGTTTTATGTGTCGAATTTTTGTGGAATTTATCAATTTAGGTTTAAATTTGTGAATTTTGTAGTGTAATTTCGAATTTTTGTGAAATTTTGTAGTGTATTTTTCGAATTTAGGGTTTAGGTGTAATTTCAAATTTTTGTGGAATTTTGTAGCGTAACTTCGAATAGTTGTGGAATTTTGTTGTGGAATTTTGAATTTATGGTTTATGTGTAGTTTTGAATTTTTGTGGAATTTATCAATTTAGGTTTAAATTTATGAAATTTTGTAGTGTAATTTTGAATTTAAGGTGTAGGTGTAATTTCGAAATTTTGTGGAATTTATCAATTTAGTTTAAAATTTGTGGATTTTTGAAGTTTAATTTATATTTGTTATAATTTTGATATTTTGGCTCTAATTTCGAATTGTTGGTATAATTTTGATATAATTTGTTTATTTTTGATTTTTTCTATCTAATTTTGAATTATCATGTTATTCTTGAATTGGTAGCTATAATCTTGAAATAGTAGGTTTAATTTTGCATTTAAAAATATAATCTCGAATTATTAGTTATAATCTTAAATTTTTAAGGTATAATTTTTAATTAGTATGTTGAATGTCAATTATTTTTTTTATCTATAATCTTTAATTTTTAGGTATAAACTCTAATTTTTATGGAAAATTTTCATATCTATATATAATAAATTACAACATTTGAGGCCATCCAAGTAAGCGCACGTGTGGATGGCCTAATTGAGCACAATTTTGCCACATAAACAAGATTGAATAAATAGACATACATATTAAATAAATAAAAAAAAACAATCTTAACAACTTCACATATTTTCCGATAAAAATAATAACTAATAGATTTCTTCATTCCAAATTCCAAAATTTCAAATTTTAAATTAATAACTAAAGAATATGGTTATAAGAAGATTTAGCCAGAAATTGAAAAAAAAATGATTTCGTGAAAGTGGATCGTTTCTACCACATAATCCAAATCTCACCAATATCATTAGTTGGAGAAAATCATAATCCTAATGAAATCTACTAATACATAATCAACATCTGATTTTCAAATTTCAAAAAATATTCAAACCAAAATTTTAGTTCATAAAATTTAGAGACTTATGATATTCAAACTAGATGTAACCCCGTGCCAAGGCACGGGATATTATATGAACAAATATATTAAAAGATCCCATTATATATTTTATTTATTTATAATCTACAAAATTTTAAAAATGGATCAATTTATCATCAAAAAAATTCTTCATATGAGTGTTTAAATCATATTTATTTTGTTTAAAAAATAATTATACATCTAAAACAATATTAAAAAAATAAAAGTGAGGTAACTATCATTAATAAAAATTTGACTCAATTTAGTTGATTATTAAATCTTATTATTTATTTATAAAAATTAATAATACATGATTTGTAAGTATAATGTAATAGTTAAAAGGTGATTAATAATTATCATTGATAAGTGAAATGGATGCAGAAAACTTATTTTCTATTTGAATTGAACTATATTGGTAATCAACTTATTTTGAATTTGAAATGTGACTATATCTATCCAAGTTCCGTAAGAAGGCACATGATACCGATTATAGAGAAAAATAATTAAAAATGTATACAAAATTTATTGTTTATATGTTGCAAATTAAAACTCAAATTCGATGTGAAAATTGATCTTGTGCAAGGGTATATAAATTTACTACGCATTGGACCTCCCGATGGTACGCCTCTCTTCTCTGATTTAAGCTCGATCCACTTAATTTTGTTGTCTACAAACAAAAGTTATTACGGAAAAAGTTATATATCTGCTATTTTATTGTCTGTTTCCCCCATATATACTTTTGTATTGTATTAATGATGGGATGTTTAAATTCTAAAATAATCTATTATACTTAAACTTTTTCATTAAAATTTATATGGGCATGCAAAAAGAAATTCCACTTTTGAACTTTTTGTAAAAGTATAATAATAACGAAAAGGTTAAGCAAGAGGACAAAAAAAAAACTTGAAAAGGAAAAGGTGACTAATAAAAGTAGTCTTCAAATGAAATTAGTGAAAGACGTAGTCAGTCTTGGATGATTTTACACATTAAAATCAATACAACATAACAAACAATTAAGAAGGTAAACACTATAATAAATCAAGTATTTGATTTAATGATTATAAAAAAATAGTATTTGATTTAATTGGTAATATCTGATCGATGTAATAATTATTTGTCCACAAGAGAAGAAAAACAAATATCATTAGTCTCAAGGGCCAAGTACGTGGACAAAAAGACATGCTAATTGACAAAGCAATGTCCAAAATAGTTTCACTTGTTTTAGATTGTTCTAAAGTAATTTACTAAGAAAAATATCCCACAATAAAAAAAAATCTCCTATCAAATCCACAGATAGAAAAAGAATAAAATGATTAAGCACAATGTACTATAAGCCTCGTTGCATGACTAAAAAACTTAGATATATAGGGGCGGGGGCTTGAAGAAAATATAAATCCATAATGGTTAGATAAAATTGTTACGTGTATTCTAATAAACTCAACAAAGAAACGATATAAAAAGTAATCCAAGTCCCACCAATATTTTGTATTGAATGTTTTACAAAAGAATATATATATATATATATGTATGTATGTGTGTGTATTAAATCAATGAGTAGAAATATATTGTTATATATAGTGGCAATTCATCATATTGAAAGAAGAAAAAACCGTGGAGAGACAATATATCAAGGAAGTATAAATGGATGTTGTTAAATTAAAATCTTAAAATATGTGGAGAGAGATCTTTACATTAATAGAATACAAAAGGAAATATTAACAGAATCTTGAAAGCCAAACAACAAGGGGCACGAAAATTTACTAATGTCTTTGATGTCATTACTGTTAAATTTATGAAAATTTGAATAGTATTGCAACTACAGCAAATGCAAATGATGAGTGTCAAGATTTGAGATAAGTGAACATTAAATTAAATGAAATAAGGAAGCGATATATATATATATATATATTGGTAAAGTATATATATATAAAAATAAACAACTGTGGATGATGCATAGAAAGTAGACATAAATACAAATGCTAAAAACCTCTTTAAATATGAATAAGTTGATGGAATCAAGCACAAATGAACTTCTCTACTATATATTGTATCAAAAAACAAAAATAAAAAATGTATAGAATTTAGAAAAAATTATCAATCAAGAGAAATTAACATGCAAAATATTAATTTAAAAAATATACTCTACAATATTCAAAAGCTTCTCATAAAAGGAGTGTAGAAAATTGTACAAGTACAAACAATGAACGTGGGAAATAAATAAAAGAGAATCAAAAAGGGAAAAGAAATGTATGCCAAGTATAAGGATTATAGAACTGACTTACCAAAAATTATATATATATATATATATATATATACACAACAATATGATAGCAAAATAAAAAAAAGAGTAACATGATGAAAAAGAATATTAGAATAGAAGATAGAAAAAACAGTAAGATGAAATTAGGAAGAACTCCATTGTTGATCAGAGGATATTTAAGTTAGAGATGACTGAAAGTTTGAATGATAGAGTAGTCTATTTAAGCTAGAGATACTCAAAGGAAGTTAAAAAAATTCCGCATATAAAGGCTTGATTGAACGAACTAATCAATAATATTTATCTTCAAATCTTTTAGTTTGTAACAAAATATTTTAAATTACCTTTTAAATAGGCAACTATTTACTTACGTATAAAAGTACGGATTTCGAAATAGAAACACCCAATGAAATTTGGATATGGATGTTTCTAGCATTTGATGAGTACACATGTTTTTTTTTTAAAATTAATTAATCCATCTTACTTTATCAAAAAAAGATATGATAGATTTAGATAGAGATGGATAATTACATTTATTTAAATTTAGTGAATATATATTTTTCAATTTTGCTTATGTGGCAAAATGGAGATCAATTAGGTCATCCACATATGCGCTTACTTGAATGACGTAAAATGTTGTATTTTATTATATATAGATTTCAAATTAGATGCTATCCATGTACTATTTATAGATGAATAGTTCACTTTATTTTCATTAGCACATTTCGAAAACGCAAATTCTGGAGAACTCAACTCACCAGACGATTTATCAACCCATTAAAGTTTTTCTCAGCGGCTTAAATGATGCACTATTATCGCATAATCGAAATTTGTTAATTGAGCATATGGAGGTGAATATTTTTATATTTATCAAATTCATTTTATAATTTTTTTCCCATTCTTTTCATTGAGTATATAGAACTTTTACATATACTTTTTTGCAGGAATCTAACAATACAACTCACGTTTATGTGATGGTACATCGTGATTCGAATACTAGATACAATTGTCTCAGGTCGTCACTTGGATGTGGTGAACTCATGTGTAACAGTGTACGTATACTTTTTTTTTTCTGTTGGCTTTTTATTTAATTAGTGTCATATATATTTTCCTTTTCATTATCATTACTATTTCATTAAAGAAAAACTGAACCTATTTTATTCATTTATTTATTTGTTTATATTATTGTGTGTTTCTCACTTAAATTTGCATTTTGAATTTTATAGAATCGTAACCGATTTTCATCTAACATCCCAAGCAGACGGTAAACAAATGTTTGAATATGTTCCTAACATCAAACTCGAGGCCTCTAATGACTAAATATACTAACACTTCTCTGTCTTCACTCCAGAAGTTGCTCTCAATTTTTTTCTTAGAGTAATTGCTTTCTCCTCATTCCCCATGATCAGTATTGAAGGAGAGATATTTCTCCCTATCATCTTATCTTATCATAAATCACATTATCATTTGGAATCCTTCACATGCCCATAACAATTAATTTATTAGTTTGCCATACTCTGGAGTTTCTTCTTAATTTATTTTCCTGTCATTATTTTCAGCACTTACTTTGGTTTCTTCAGCACCATCATCCCAATTCTCAAAATGTGAGTAGTAAAAGGTAAATAATTTATTTTATGTTTATTCTTATGCCCCCTTTTATTTTCAAAATTAATTGTTCTTCTATTTCCCACATATTTATTCTTAAAATGGCAATGCTAATGTGAATAAAGATGTAATAGAATGATCCATAATGATCGAACATATATAATTTTATCTTTGTTTGTGGAGTAATTTTTATTAACACTTTAAAAGTATTATTGTTTTCTTATTTTTGTCATCAGATTTTTCCTTCTAAACATACTCCATTCAATTCTACAGGTAAACAAGCTATTTCTCATCTCTTATTTCCATTTATTAAAAGTTCAAAGTACTTTTTATTTTCAGTAATACTATCTATGGTATTAATTAATCTATTTACATGAGCACCAGCTCATGGTCGTGGATAACTTTTTTTTTTTTAAGAAAAATCAGTCTTATATATCATTCAATAGAAAGTTTACAACGCCTGGAACAATACAATTCATATCGACTCAAACGATATAGTAAGAACATCTGAAACACTAACTATCAAGTTCTTGAAGATAACAAATCTTAAGAACTCACAACTGAACACAAGAAAATTCTTGTGCAACTCCTATTCAAGGAGAGATGAAACTCTCATTCGAGAGAGAAAGCAAACTCTCATACGAGAGAGAAAATAAAATACTAAACAAAACATCTAAAATGCTATATAAAAACTTATGTATCACCCGTCTTCATCTCGTCAAATCTGTCTCTATCTCGTTAGATCCATAGCCGTCTCGTCAGATTTGAAGATGTGATATACAAGTTGAAGGAATGTGCTTCAACCCAACCCGCCGACGATGGTGGTGGTAACAGTGGTGAAGAAGACGACTGTTTCACCAAGCCATCATCGGAGGAGGAAAATAGAAAAAAAAGAAGGCTAGAGTTTAGAGAAAGATGGGGAGAGAGAGGAGTTTTTATGAGTATGATACCTTGGTCGTCGATAACTTAAAAAGCCTAATAATAACTCTCTTATTTTGAGTTACTTTAATATTTTTCATTTCATATTATCCTTATTTATATGTTGAGTTATTTTCTTACTTTCATAATGCCAATTTTTGAAAAGAAGTTGATGATGATCTATCTATAGCAGAGCGGTCCTTGACTTTACTTGACTGCAATTTAATTCAATACTAATTTTCTAAATTTTGAATTTTTTTAATTATTATAAAAAGTTTTGATTGGTTGATTTTATAAAAAAATATTTTTATTTTAAATAATAATCATAATCTTGTCCAGAATAGATTAGTTAGTCATCGACTCATCGTATCTCTATTGTGGCATTACTAATTCGAGTAAGTCTTATGTTCCTATCTCAATGGCTAAATGGAATCTTTTTTTCAAAATTAGAATTATCAAATTTTAAACAATCTACATCTTTTATAAGAAGACTTAAGCCCTACAGATTTTATTTAGTTTTGCGAATATCCTGATGTTGCCCCTATTTCAGTAGTTCTTTTGGTTTTATATTTTTTGTGGGCTTGCGATTTTCTCTTTGAGATGATTTCCTAATTTTTCATCAAGCTTTTTATTTGGTTGGTTTAGTTTTTCTATCAATTGATGTGTGAAGATTCCTCAAACATTCATTACATCAATTTTCAGGAATTAGAATACATATTTGTTTGTGAAGTTTTTCTATTATATAATATGAGATCAATCAATTTTTTTGATATATTTTTATCAGGTATTTTTTCTTTATTCATTTTTAGATAATTATCAGGAAACCAAATCCATTTTTGAAGTATTCAACAGGAATCTAACAAGACAACTAATGTTTATGTAGTGGCGCATCACAATTCGAAACAAAATCTTATCAACAACAGAACTAGATACAATCAAGTGAGGTGATCACTTGAAATTTTTTCATGCGGAAGATGGCCTGCAAAATGAATCATTGAAATATTTCTAACTACATTTTTCAAGGTCCAACAATATAAAATATTGGTTAAAAAGCATTAAATATTTATTTATGTACCTTTCTTTGCATGTAATTTCTTTTATTATTAATGCAATGTATTAATGTCTATTCATTTCTTTGTATTTGCAGATGTAGTAGAAAATTTTATGGTTATGTGCTCGGGAATAAAAATAAAATGTGAAAGGTGTTGAAAATGTTGTAGCGGTGACCATTTTTGAAGAAATGAGAGCGCCCACATGGGTTTACTTTATATTTTTTTTGTTATTTATTTTCTAATTCAAATGTGAGTTTTTTTTCCGATTAAGTATCAATTTTATAAACTTAGGAAATGTCAAGTACTTTGCAAACAAAAAAAGAATAAATTATGTTATTGTTAATTGGTAATCTCTTTCATTTATTTTTCCAATTTAGAAGTTTTTCTCTTTCAATTTTGCATGATAAATACACATGCATGTTTTTTTCTTTGTCAATGTTCACCCATGCATTCATATCAATATATGACTATATATTTTGAATTTCTTCAACGTAGTAATTGATGATTTTTATTAATATTCAATATAATTATTATAAATTCCTCTTCATCATAATTATTTAATTCCAAGTTACCGAAATTTCTTTTATTTTGTTCTTTTTCCTAATTTTGTTAAATTTTTCAATGAACAAAACTAAGTAAATTCTTTTATTAATGATGATTGTTATCTCTCATATTATCTTTCAATATTTTTTTTATTAAATTTAGCAATAATATACTACATTTTTAATAGATATAAATAAACAAATTATGCAATGATAGATATTTTTCATTTTGTTTACATATTCAGTTCAAGGCATGGGGGTTACATCTAGTTATAGGTATAATTTTGAATTGATGTGTATAATTTCCAATTAGTAGGTATAATCTTGAATTTTTAGGTATAATTTCAAATTATAGATTTATCGATTAATTTTGTCACATAAGTTTATTTTTTTGTGAAGTATGTGTTTGAATTTATGAAATATTGATTTGTATTATTCTAATTAGCTCAAGTATCATTTTAATTGAAAGTGACTTTTTATTTTATTTTAATATTGGATGGCGCAACAGTTTGTTGATCATATATATGGCCCGATAGACGGTAGGGTGTTGACCGAGTAGGCAAATCATATGTCTGAGGGAGTTCGTGAGTTCCCGGATTTCGTGTTCTGTGCTAGACGGGCGGACAATGTGTATTTTCGTAGTGCTTATGGAAGGACCCCACATAATCGAGTCTTGTTAAAACTGCAACATAAGAGGGTATATCGGGTATACAAGTTAGGGCCATGGACAAATGATATGGGTCTTGTAACTGCGCTAGTCGAGAGATGGCGACTAGAGATCAATACATTTCATTTCAGAACTGGAGAGGCTACGATTACTCTTTAGGATATTGCTGTGATATTTGGTCTACCAGTCGATGGTCGACCTCTAGTAACCAATCGTGTGTTCCGAACTTATCATCAGTGTGAAGCCTATATTTTGGAACAATTACGGTTTAAAATGACTAGACCAGATTTTGAAAAAAAAGGTTTTTAACTAAAAATCGCGAAGATTGTCGACCATGTGACCTCGTCTTCTGGCCAAATCACCCCTGAATCTGACGAAATGCAAGTTGACCGGATAGCCCGTTGTTGGGCACTTATGTTGCTTGGCGTGTTGTGTCCCAACACCACCGGAGATGTTGTTCCGATACTATGGTTGACGTTATTTGAAGATATTAACGCAACAAACACCTATAGCTGGGGGAGTGGTGTATTGACGTGGTTATATCGAGGGCTGAGCAAAGCATCCACTATAGGTCAGAAAAATATAGATGCTTGTGCACCATTGTTACAGGTGGAGAGAATGATTATTTAAATATTGTTATGTTATTTTTTTATGATAATTCATGATTTTTAATCATGTGTATATATTCATTAACAGATATGGGCGTGGTCTAGGATTTTAGTTGTCAAACCTAGTAATGTTCCTAAGCTAATGGCGTGAATTGATGAGCATGGCATTGCCCGAGCTCCTTATGGTGCACAGTAATTTACTGCTAATTTCATGAATTTTAATTGATTAACAATTTTAACTAGGAAAACCCTTATTTTTGTACTTAATTGTGTAATTGATGTTTAAAGGTGGTATCGCCCTGTTACAAATGACATTGTTGTCCCTCACAGCGTCCGGACAATTAGAAATGGACTTGATCAGATGGCCGAAGGACATGTGAGTAAAAAAAGATCATAACATTTTTATATTATAATATTATATCCTTCTGTATTAAATTTTTTTTAATACCTTTTTCATATTTCAGTTTGTTTGGACTTCATACAATTTCAATGATGAAGACATCGGCGAGTTGCCACCTGAATGTTTGGACATTGTTGTGTGGAAAGCATATATCAGTTCCCATGATATTCTTCGACGTCGTGGAGCATCATCGTCCTGAGCGTGTTTTGCGGCAGTTTGGACTTCGACAAAATATTCCACTTCTTGTTGCACCTGTTCGAAGGAAGGACCGTATGGGGAAAAATATAGATTGGGAAAACAAAAATGGTCCCCACATTGCAATGTGGAATGATCGGGGCAATAGAACTGTGATTGGACAACCTATTCAGGGTAGAGACGATACAGAGCCGGGATACAACAAATGGTATGATAGAATCACTCGTCGTTATATTTTACCCACCTTGACTAGGAGAACAGTGGGACATCAAACAGGGTCGGCCTCTCTATTGCAGAATGTGGTTAGTAAATGCACTTATTGTTCTAATATAGTTATTTTTTCTATGATTTTTTGCTTAACTCTTTTGTTTTATCTTTTCAGTATAATCACATTCAAGGCCTGCAAAATACTATTGAAAAAACCTCTCAAAGTAGCCATCGATTTAGGAGGGTACTTGGACAGGTGCGATCGTGTCTCACCGGCCTCGCAAATCTGGTCACATGTGGACGTCATGGCGATGTAGCATCTGGTTCTCACATTCATAGACATTGAGGAGAAACCATGCTTCCACAGAGGAGAAGCCGGAGTACGAGTGCATTGGAAGACTCCGAAGGTATAGAAGATGATGATGACGAAGATGTAAAAGATGATGAGGATGAGGATGGACCATCCTCTTCAGCCCCAACTTTTACACCTCAGCACCGAGGCGGGTCTTCCTCTTCCGTGTTTCCACCTCAGTACCAAGACAGACCTTCATCTTCCGCTTCAACACCGAGGCGGACATTCCTCTTCTGGGTTTCCACCTCAGCACCGAGGCGGACCTTCTTCTTCCGGGTTTTCACCTCAATACCAAGGCGGACTTTTATCTTCTGCTTCAGCACCTCAGTACCGAGGCAGACCTTCCTCTTTCGGGTTTCCACCTCAGTATCAAGGCGGGCCTTCATCTTTGCCTTTTTACCGTCCCCCAATGTCTGCGGTGTCGGATTTGTTCACGACGCCTATGGAGCGTTCATTCGTTGATTACATATTCAATGAACCACCCCCTCAAACTTTGAATGAACCTTCACCAGTGGAGCATTATACTCGTACATCACCTACTCTGTTCTCTTTGGGTATGGACAACTAGTGTTGGGTTTCGTTTGAAAAAGCATAAACGCAGCGGAAGAAATTTCAAAAATTAAAATGAAAACCCAATTGGTACTCTAATTCGCATAATTGAATCTAAAAGCGTATAACGAATAAAACTTACTCGTTAATATTTTTCTTTTATATAGTATGAGTGAACCCATTTTATCCACATTGAATCAGATTTATGGGCCAGGTTCCAAATGTGTTTGAACATTACTGCAATATTCCATTTGGCTAGAGAGATTATGCCCAATCCACCCTCACTTTTAGGCAAACACAATGTACTCCATTTGACTGTTGCTTGCCCCTCTCCACTAACTTTTCCACTCCATAGATAAGCTCTACACATTTTTTCAATCTCACTCACCACTGTTATAGGTAATGGAAAAATCTGACTCCAGTAAAGTTGCACTCCAAACAAAACTGCTTTAATAAGCAGAACTCTACCCGCAAATGAAAGAAATTTTGAAGTCCAAGAAGTAATTTTGCTCATAATTTTCTCAATGGGGGCTTACAATTATTCACAGTTAGCCTAGAGGATATAAGTGGGACCCCCAAATACCTCATTGGCATACTCTCCTCAACAAATCCTGTGCTATGTAGAATCTGTCTTTTCAAGTGTTCATCAATACCTCCACATAATACTTGACTCTTCCCAAGATTTGCATGTAGTCCTGACAGTTCAGAGAAAGTGTCAAAAGTTCTCTTAACCATGTTGATAGATGCAAGATCCCCTCTACTAAACATCATCAAATCATCTGCAAAGCAGAGATTGATGAGTCCCACTCTACTACATTTTGGATGGAAATTGAACCCTGTATTCTTATGTATCATCTTGAAACTCCTGGAAAGATAATCCATTGCAATCACAAAAAGATAAGAGGACATGGGATCCCCTTGTCTCAATCCTCTCTTCCCTTTGAACTTCCCAAACGTTACTCCATTTAGCATAATAGAGTATTTAGCAGTGGATATACATTTCATAATGAATTCAGTAAGCTCTGGAGGTACCCCATAAGCCATAAGCACCTGCTCTAAAAAAGCCCATGATACTGTATCATAGGCCTTTCTGATATCAACCTTCATGACCATTCTAAGAGATATGCCTTTTCTTTTGTAACCCTTTACCAATTCATGGCAAAGCACCACATTATCTACAATGGATCTCCCCTCAATAAAAGCCTCATGTGCCTGGTCTACAAGTTTAAACAACACCTTCTTCAGTCTATTACAAATTATCTTAGATATAGTTTTATACACCACTGTGCAACATGATATTGGCCTGAAATCCCCTACTGTGGTTGAATTTTTGCATTTTGGAATCAAGTGCAATAGGGTATGATTGATTTCTGTAAGGATTCTTCTCTTCTGTATACTATCAATCACTGCTTTAGTAAAATCCTCCCCCCACTGTTTCCCAGGTACTCTTTAAAAAACAAGAATTTATTCCATCAATCCCGGGCTTTTATCATCTGGAATTGAGAAGACTGTTTTCTTTACCTCTTCAGCAGTCATTTCTTGCAGTAACATCTCCTTGTCTTCTTGATTTAAAATGTATCCCTGATTCACAATTGACTGGCTGATTTTTGTTATTTCACTACTATCTATGCCCAATAAGTTACGATAGAACCCAAGAATCTCATCCTTAACAGTTTGTGGGTCCTGTAAAACCTCTCCTGTACTGGTTGTGATACTCAAAATGTTCCCCTGTGCCCTCTTGGCCATCATTCTAGCAAAAAAGTACTTCCTACACTCATCGTCCTACTGATAGAACTCTATCTTTGCTCTCTGATGAATAAATTCCACTTCCATTTTCAATAGCTTTCTCAACTCATCATTCTTTGCCTTTTCCTGTTGCATTAACTCTACATTAAAATGGTTGCTCTTCAAATCTTCTTTAATTTTGTGTAAATTTTCCTTTTCTCCATTGATTCTCTCTGAAATGTTAGAGTAATGATTCTCATGCATCAACTTCAGTCCACCTTTCACTTGCTTACATTTTTGCACTAGCTTGAACATAGGGCACCCTTTAACCTCGTGTTTTCAAGCCTCTTTAACCAGTTGCTGAAATCCAGGATGCTTCCTCCAGCCATTTAGAAACCTAAATGGTGTGTTCCCCATCCTTGTTCTTGTCAAGGTTAGAGTCATACGGGAAGGCCTCCGTATCGCATGGATTAAACATATGGGAACGTAGATGTCGAAATATTATTGTCGAGATTGACTCGGAGATTGTGCACAAATGGATTAAACATGGAGAAACAAGAGACCATCCTCTGGGTCTAATCATTGAAGACTGTCGTGAATTACTTATGGGTCCATGGGAAGTAACTCTTCAACACACTCTTAGGGAGGGGAACAAAGGAGCAGATTTTATGGCCAAATTGGGGCACTATCTGGATTGTAAACTTAGAATGTGGAACTCACCATCTCCAGGTGGCCAGGATGTTATTCAAGAAGATATGAAGGTGTTTTACTCCAGGTAGGAGATTTAGTGTTTAGTTTTTAATGTAATTTTCCTTTTGTTTTGTCGTCGTATTACCAATTTTTTAAAAAAAGTAATATATAATTTAATCACAGCAACCAACTCCAAGAGCTGCTAGAGCAAAACTTTAATGGGGTGTGGCTTATTTTAAAGAGATTATGCGCTCTTAATGCTCATGAGTTCTCTGTCTTATAAGTTGTTAAAAGTAAATTGGAGTCTCTTTACTTATTTTTTAAGAGTTTGTAAACTCCTGACGCCATATTTTGAGACCTATAAGTTGTTTTACCAAACACTTTGTAACAGCTTATAAGCTCTCAAACAAATTATAAGATGTTTTAAAGAGCTTGTAAGCCCAGTCAAACACTCTCTAAATCATTTGCAGCCAACTATGTTAGATGAACCGCTTCAATGGACCCAGTCCATCTTAGAATTTTGCATTAGATCACAGAAAGAAATGATGAGTTTAACTTTCTTTACATATTGAGTTGACAGCATTTTCTTGTGAATAATATGAGGATAAGGCGCTTATAAATCATTGAATTGAACATGTATTAATGATAATGCAAATTGTGTATGTAAGACCACAACGAAAAATGTTGTATCACTTTCTTTTCGACTACTTCTAGCACAGCCCCTAGTGGAGACTGCTTCATTTGTCAAAACTTCGATTACGACTTCTAGATTTTATTTTCAAATATGGTGGGGACTGCTTCATTTATCAAAACTTTGATCACAACTTCTAGATTTTATTTTCAAATATAATTTCTCTAAAAGTTTTGAGTATAATTTAGTGTCTATCTCCTTTATGTTGTAAAAAATTAACTCAAGCAAATGAAATAGAACATGAAAGAATGAAAGAAGCATTAGAATTAGATTTATATATACCTTGGGAGTTTGGACAGGTATGTTTGTAAGAAACTTGATGGAATCCATTCAACAGCTATTAAATACCAATGACATAGATCGAACGCCAATTATAATAGCATTTATATAATTTCCCACACAAAATTGATAAGATTGGAGTACCAAAATGACACTACTGAAATATCAGGTCCCAAGAATTGTGGACTCAAATTCTAAACAAGCGTGGGAGAATGAAGCTTTGTTTGGAGATTTTGTGCCACAGCTTCAATAAATTCTTCGGTGCTCAAGTAAAACTCTCTCGATACTCTGCACACAAAAACAAGAACGATTCAAAAAATGGTAGTATATATGAATTTGCATATAGAACTATGAGGATTACCAAAAAAATATATATATATATATATATATAGAACTATGAGGAACCGCTCACGGGTTTTAGAAAACTAGTTATCCCTCAAATGCATAAGATAGAACCAAAGATCTTCAAATAATTGAATCTTCGAATTGTTCTTCATTATTGTCGAGGTTGACCAAGTGGTCACAAGATTAACACTATGAATTGAACTTTGCCAACAAGATTAACAGAGGCTCCTAGTCACAATTAAGAATAATTAGTCTTTAGGTACTTCAATTTTCAACAAACCAGATAAAATAATTAAATGCGGGTCTTTTTGCATCTACCTCCCCTAAGGTATCTACCTTTGGCAAACAACCCCCTGAGGTATGATTTTTTGGCATATAAACCCTTCTATTATATTGACCATTGGATCAAAATCTAGAAAAGGGTCAAATGTCACTTTTGTCCTTGTTCATGAAAAAGATACACAAAATTGAAAAATGATTTTGGCGTGTTAAATTTTAAATCATGTTCACAATCAACTTATTCTTATTTTATAGCTAAGGCAAACTACTAAAAATGAAGTGCACAAAATTTAATATTTTAAAAATAGATGTATAGATAGGTAAGTCCTCTTACAATGATCGGAATTGTTAATGTATTATCACAATTGAGCAATAAAAAAATTAAGAGTATGAAAAAGTAACTAAAGAACAAAATCTTAAAATGTAACTATAATTTTTTAAGAATATTAATTAATAGCATACAAGTAAATATATTAAACTTAATAATTATAAAAATATTAAAAGTGCTAAATGGCCATCTCCATATTGTATTATAATCATGAATTAAGCTATATATGCGCTAATACATAGAACAATTATAGCATAATTTAATGATTACAAACATTATAATATAAAAATAAGCCTCTTTTTTCTATGAACAAATAGTTTTACATCCATATTTTAGTCCTACATCTACCAAGTACTAACATGTATATTATTTTATTTCGTATTTTGCTGATTTTTTTACCTTAACTTTTAGAAGAATTTATAGACCCATATATATTAAGTTCATACTTAATTTTTTAATCTCATATATATATTTAACTAGATCTGCAATTATTTGTAATTCTATTTGAAGAAAAAATCTAAAACTAATGTATTTCTATTTTTATTGATTAGGCATGAACCATAAAAAAAAAAAAAAATTGTGAAGCCGACTTAAAAATTGAAAATCAGAAGAATATATCTTGATTAAGGATAGAAATGGCAGTCTATCTCTTTATAATATTTTATCTAATGGTCAATATAGCACAATGAGTTATATGCCAAGATTTCATACCTTAGGGCCTCATTTGCCAAAGGTAGATATCTCGGGGGTGTTATATGCAAAAAGGCCCATTAAATGCGTGATAACATAAAACATGAGTGAAATTTAGTTTGTACTAGTCAGCTTGTATGATGAAAGCATCGACAATATTATAATTAGAATGAGGAAAGCACCACTTATTTTGCCCCGTGAACCAAAATAGCAAGATCCTTAGTCATTTTTCCAGATTCCACCGTCTTACATGATTTGTGTGGCCATGATTATTAAAAATTATTGACCCGATTTTGTCGAGTCACGATATCCCCTTCGTCTAGAATTAAAGGGAAAAAAAAGCTAGATTAAAATACATGTAGTTAGATTAAAATACATTGTAGTTTAATCAACGCAAGAATGTTATTATATGATTGAAATTAATTTAACGAGTTTATAATTAATTTATATCGGGCTCCGTCATCGCGCATCCTGCGGTGCCCTTTAACTAGTTACAATACCAAAAATTTGATTTTTGTCCATGTCAAGTAGCCATGGTGAAAAGCTCATTTGACATGGTCAAAATTGATTGACCATGGCTTTGCCTCGCATTTAGCCGTGGTATTTGCAAGCAATGTCAAAACATTGCCCATACCTTATAGACATTGTCAATGTTATGTTTTTTGCAAAATCAATGGCTTAAAGTCCTATCGTAGAAAAGTGTTAGATAATCATTTCTTCTATTATGGTTAGTTAGAGCTTAAAATAATTAACATAAAACTTTTACCACGACCAATGGATATAGACTATTATATACCACGGTTTTTAGCCATGACATGTATTTTCATTGACAATACTTAATTTTCTTGTTGTGTTATTATATATTGCTTGATTATCCTTTTTGAACTTTAAAGTTCCCCAAAGTAAAAGATTTAAAGTCGAATGCTATACAAAAGAGAAGAAAAAAAAATTATATGAAATTCAGAAGGATTTTCAATTCTGACATTATCAATTTAGTTACTTATCAATTATTAGTTTTCTCTCTATCCACCACTATTTTGTCTCCAGTTCTTTAGATATTCACTCAATCGCAATGATCAATTTGTAGAAATAAATTGAAAATATATTGTAAGCAAGTAAAGTAAAAAAAGAGGAAAAAGAAAAGATATTGTTGTGTTTACAAATTTTAAGAAAATAAATTCACTAGCTATTAGCTAAAGATTTTTCCAACTCACCTATTGGTGTTAAACATTGCCACCAACGGTGTTCAAATTATAAGGGGCTCATCGACATATCAATAGTTTAGAGGGTGATTAAGAGATGTATATGGTACACTTTAAAATTTCCACTTGATTTTCACCCTAATTCAAAATTTTCTAGTATTTTTTTATCGGGTAATTTTATATCAGATCGTGTCCAATAGTTCGAGTATAAATTTCGTGTTTATCTCCACAGTCCACACGTGGAAAACTGACAAAGTTGTGTACTAGGGTTACAAAAGGGGAAGGTCTTCAAAAAGAGTCAGTAGTATTTGTTGCAAATTGGGCGTCATCGGTCGGCTCCAGAATCTTGTAAATTGAACCTTGTTGTGGAGATGGCTTCTTCGATTTTACGTTGGATTTCTCGAAAAGTCACCGCCGCTGCGAGATCTCCTCCTAATTCTCCGCCTTGGCCGAAAAGTCCCCGTAAAAATTGTGTTAAGTTGCAGATCGGGCCGGACAGTATTTGGATGTCGTCATTCCCTCAGAAGACGGTCTTGCCTTCAAGGATCTCTCTGTGGCTGATGCTACCTCCAGCTGTTGTTGAAGGCGGCTTCCCCAACAACAATAATAATAATATGGTTTACATGTTCTACAGCGTCGCAGAGGACACAGTCATAGGTCTCAGCAAGATCAGAGGCAGTAGAGGAGGAGGGGAAGTACCAGACGATGACGTTGAGTTTGTCGGATTGTCACATGGCTGGATAGCTTCGATTAATCGGCGCAACTGTGATCTGTTTCTCTCCAGTCCCCTCTCTGGCTGTCACGTAAAGCTTCCCCCCATTCACACCTTACCTATCCCCCAATCTAACTTAAAGGGCGGGTACGGCTGCGTAAATAAGCTAATAATCTCTTGCTCTCCAGTTGTAGAAGATCGCTATGCCATTGACAAGTGCCGTGCGATGATGTCTTTCGGCCCCACAGATAGATTGGCTTTCTGCTGCCCTGGCCGCAGCACGGAGTGGACTCCCATTGGAGAGCCGTTTGACTACGGGAGAAGAAAAGCAAGGAAATATGAGAGTTTTGTCTATTCCAGCGTGGATGAGTGCTTCTTATGCCTAACGGAAAATGGGGAATTTGAGTCTTGGGATCTTCGAAACCCTAAATCTCCAATGCTTTCTCCTATGGACGTGTCCATGAACCAGGTGGGTTACCCTTGGGCCGCCCGGTTGGCGGAGGATGATCAGCACAAGCTCAGAATGTTTTCATTCCTGGTGAATTCATCATGGGGCAGATTGTATCTCGTGAGGCGCCACGTGATGGAACATCTGACCCCCGATGGTTCAGACAAGTGTCCATACAAGACTATTGGTTTTGATGTTCACAGATATTATCCTAGGCAAAGGGAACTAAAGTACGTGAACAGTTCGTTGGATGGTCTGGCTTTGTTTATTGGTAAGAACCATTCATTTGCGGTGAGAGCGAGTAACTTCCCTGAACTGAAGCCCAACTCCATTTACTATACCGACACACAACCTCGCGGGCATGATATTGGGATCTTCAATCATGAAGATGGGACTTTCTCGTCCTGCTATTATCCATTGGATGTCACAAGCTTTCCAAGGATCATCCCAGCACCTATGTGGTTCACTCCAACACCAATTTAGGAAGATTTCTAGATTATGTTTTATTTATGTTATTGTTCTATTCGAAATAACACGGGATGTTTTTTCTATTTATCTTTTATCTATAACTAGTAATTAAGAGCACGTGCGTTGCACTTGTTTATATGAATCTATTAAATTAATTGAAAAATCAAATAAATAAGAATTATAATATGTACAAGAAATATGAATGAAAGACGTAGCATCTTATTAATAAGTATACATCACACTGCTTCATAAGAATAAGTTGTAAATTATCTTAAAGCGAATCTGATTGCTCGAGCATGTATTGAAAGAGGATGAACACACATCTTTCGTTGCTTCCGTAATTGATTAACATGTTGACAATATGTTTTTTTCTTCTCCTCATGCAAGTCATGGAAACAAACATAATTATAATGGTGTAACCAAGAAAATTTAAAATATCAGTTGTAGATGATAAATAAATTAAATGACATACAATAGAAAAAATTAAATGATAAATAACATGAATAAAAAATAAGGTTTAATATTATATGAAGGTCTAATTATTCATTTTCTTGTTTGATCTTAATGGACGTTTTAACCTTGTTTTTACTTTACTTCACGCTTTTTTTATTATTATTATTTTTCTTTCTTAAATTGCTCAATTTGTCTTCATCATTACTTGGAATTATATTGTTGATGTCTCATTCCCTATTGTTCTTTGTCAGCTACTTTGTCCCCCTTGCATACTTTCTTCATAATTGGTGGTATATATTTTGAAGTTCCCTCAGTAGAAGAAACTTATTTAAGAGTTTCACTTGCATTAATTATTCTCCCGGTGATTTTTTTCCTTTCTCTTTTTTAGTTTGTGGTCGTACTATTTCATTTGCATTCTCTATAACACTAAGCTTGCCCTTTGTGATTTCTGCTTTTCTATTAAGTGAGATGAGAAAGTGGATATCATTTGATGTTTGTAGGCTAATTAAGTGATCTATAATACTTTGAGTTGTATTCTCGCTGGGAACTTCAGTTAGTCAACATGCTCGTTCTCTGTTGCCAATATTTCCTGATTTTTCATGTAATCAGTTGAGTGGAATTTTTTGTTCTCAAATCTAGATAAAAAAAGTCACAGTAAGACGGTTTATTGATTTTTCTTCATTGATATACTCAATAATCGTCTCATATGGAATTTATTGTTACCTTCATTATCAGTTGGTTCCTCACAGTTCTCAACTCTAAGTAATAACTCACTGAAGTTAGGGTCACTTCTAGCCTTCATATTCATTGACAAAGTAATTCCTATCAGCCTAACACCTTTTTGGGCCACCATACCACTCTAGGTCAGCAACAGTCTTTTACTCCGGGCATTCAAATTTTCAGCCCATACAGAACATGCCTGACATCCTTGGACCTGCCCCGTTTCAGCTCCAGCAGCTCGCTTCCACGACCCATTCTTTTCAGTTGTCGGGTGGGTCTTACTTTCATTGATAAAATATAAAAAACATGAACCTATTGAACCTCTAAATATAATATTTATCTATTATATCTTTTAGTTTTATTAACGATAGTATGCAGTTAAATTTTAAGAAAAATAAAAAGATGTAACTTAACATATTTATCAGAAAATGGTATACATGTAATATCTTAGAAAAACTCAATTTATACTTTTGGTGTTTAAGTTTCAATACGTGCAAGATTTAAAAAAAAATATAGTCTGAAAAGTTATTTGTTTTATCTTTACAATTAACAAAAATATATATACAAGATATGGAGAAATTGCTTAAGATTTATAATATTAAGGGGTAAAAACAATAACCCATCCAAACATTTTGCGTTTTTACATTTTTTTATATAAAAATTTTTCTTTACAATTTCTTATCCAAACTACATTTGTTTTTACATTGTTTTATATAAACTTCTTTTGTTTTTACACTATCTTATCTGAACTACACATGTTTTACAAATTTTATACTTTTAGCATTTTAGGACGGAATATTCACCGGATTTTCATTACATACATTGCATATGACTCTTTGAAGGGTAAAAATGATATTTTGTTGCACTTAAAGTTCACTATTTTTACCCTTTTTAAGTTGAAATGACATTTGAAACAAAATAATTTAAAATATTGAAACCCCAAAAAAAAATTCGTTTCAATTGATAAAATGTCATTTTTACCGTTACATAGGTCGCATGTGATGGAATCCCGTCGGAATATTCCACCTATTTTGCCATAAAATATTAAAATATAAAACTTTATAAAAACCAGAGTGGCTCACATAAGAAAGTGTAAGAAAAAAAGTTTATATAAAAGTGTAAAAACCCGAAAAGTTTGGATTAGTTAATGTTTTTATCCCTAATATTAATCTTTCTTTCATGTAGTCTTTTTATTGCAACAAAATGTAGAATATTCGAGGTATTGAAGAAAAACAAATCCACTTATTTTATTTTAATAAATTATAAAATTTGGTCAGTTGTTCTCTCGAATCACTATAGAGTAATTATATATTTTATAGTTTTTAAAGCTCTTTGTCCCTTAAAACTATTTTTCCAAAATAAAGCATACAAAAGAAGAAATAAAAAAATGGTAAAAATATTACTAAAAGGTAATAAAGACAAAATATAAATGCAGACACCCCCAATCTATGAGGGGTTGTGCACTTTGCCTTTAGGTTATCAAAATGTGCGCCCGACACCCTTACCTTTGGTGAATATTGCATTTACCTCCTCGTCACCAGATCCAGTAAAAGCTTAGGGAAATATTTCTGCGCATGTAAGAGTAAAATCATCACTCATGGGGCAAGGTGCTAAGCATCCATGTGATGGATGGTTGTTTGCTTTGATCCTAAAATTCGTTCACTTTTTAACATATTCATTTTTCTGAATTCAAATGGTAGTAATTTTACAAAAAGAAAAACAAAGTCAAAAAAATCATAAAATATTAAAAAAAAAAAGCAAAAAGAAAATGGAAAATTCAGAAAAATAAAAAAAAAATAGAAAGAAAACATTCCAGTATGAAAAATTGAGAAAAGAAAAACAAAAAAGTTTAAGAAAATAATTTATTTATTTTTAAATCCGGAAACATGAAAAAAATCAGGAAAATTTATCAAAAGGAAATAAAAATGTTAGGAAACACCATATAGATTATTTTTTTATGTTTTGTATTTTATTTAATTTTGTTGAAATTTTTAAATTTTTAATGTTTTCTTCTAATTTTTCTACTTCTTTTTTCTGAATTTTTCATTAATTTACTTGAATTTTCGATTTTTTTCTTTCTAAATTCTTTTATTTTTCTGAATTTTCTATTTTTTTCTTTTGGTTTCTTTCTGCAATTTTTAGAAGTTTAATGATTTTTTTTCTGAATTCTTTCTTTTTTATTATTTCTTTAAATTTGTTTTGATGTTTCTCTTCTTTTTTTTTGGTCTTTTTTCTTTTTCAAATATTACGAATATTTGAATTGGAAAAATGAACATTAAAAAATACAAGAAATTTAAGATCAAAGCATACAATCCCCTATCATATGTGGTTCGTAGCTCTTTACCCCCTGAGGAACGATTTTACCCTTATATGCACCAGAATATTCCCTAAAATTCCATCGAATTCGGTCACAGGGGATTAAATACAAGAGTTGTTAGCTGACACCCCCCAACCTATAGGGTGATGTGCACTTTGTCCCCCAACCTATTAAAAATTGCACCAAATACTCTAACCTATCATAAATGTACACTTAACCTCCTCGGTCAGATTCCGGTGGAATATAATGGAATATTCCGTCGCATGCAAGGGTAAAATCGTCACATAGGGGCAAGTGCTACAAACCGCATAAGTTAGGGGGCAAAATGCACATCACTCTATAAGTTGGGGGTGTCTGCTAAATTTTTTTTTTTAAAATTCAAATATTCTTAATTTTCCAAAAATAAAAAAGACTAAATAAAAAAATTCGAAACATTAAAAAAATTTGAGGAAAAAAACACAAAAAGAGAGGAAAAATTCAAAAATAATCATTAAAATTTTAAAAATTTAAATTTTAGGAAGAAGTTGAAGGAACAAAAATAGAAAATTTCGGGGAAAAAAATTCAACTAAATTTCTGAAAAAATTCATACAAAAATAGAAAACTAATAAAAGAAAATTAAAAATTTGAAAAATTCAAAAGTATGAAAATAAATTAGAACAATATAAAAGGAAATTTTTATGTTTTTACTAATTTTTTTATTTTTAAAATTTTTATTTTTAATACTTTTTTTCCTTTTTTTTCTTATTTATTTTCATGTTTCCAAATTTTTGAATTTATTTAAAAATTTATTAGAACTTTTTGATTTTTTTATTATTTTTCTGGATACTCCAGTTTTTGTTTTATTTTTTGGGATATTTTTTATTTTTAGTTTTCTTTTTGGAAAATGAGTATTTGAATTTAAAAAAGAGATATTAGCAGACACTCCCCCAACCTATAAGGTGATGTACACTTTGCCCCATAACCTATGTGGTTTGTAGCACTTTGCCCCCTGTGTGATGATTTTACCCTTGCATGCGCTGGAATATTCCATTATATTCCGCCGAAATTTGACCGAGGGAGTTAAGTGCACATTTATGATAGACTAGGGTGTCGGGTGCAATTTTTAATAGGTTGGGGGGCAAAATGCATTTCACCCTATAGGTTGGGGGGGTATCCGCTAATAACTTTAAATACAACATTAACCAAATGTGAGGGTGTTGAGTACACATTTTGATAGGCTAGGGGGCAAAGTGCAAAACCCCCATAAGTTGGGGATGTTTGCTTTTATCTCTAAAGACAATTACAAGATAAAGAAAGGTGGTAAATATTACTTTGAATAGTTGAAGGGGGTAACTTGTACAAAATTTTGTTAAGGGTGTGTTTGCTAACAAATGACATAATTTAGGGTAATAAATTGTACGTTACCATATCTTAACTCTTAAATTTATTTCTATCATTTATTTTCAACTCTTTTATCTTTTTAAAATAAAATCACATATGAATATTTTAAGTATATCAATCATCCCAAAAAACCATTTTTCTTCAAATCCATATCTTTATAACAAAATACAGAAAACAATCATGCGGGCGACATGGCTGCATTTCTATTACTGGAAATCCCTATAGTCTAAAGTCCTCATTTGAATGGAGGTAGGGGTGAAAGACGAACCAAACTACTTGATACTCTACTCGAGCTCGACCACTGAAAGCTTGATTGAGCTTGATTCATTAATATATCAAACCAAGCTTGACCAAATTTTGTGTTCGATAAGTTTTGAAGTTCGGCTCGATAGTAAAAAATAATAAAAACATGTACAAAAAATCAAACTACTCGAGCCCGGCTCAACTTTGAAACTTAATTGTATTTCAAACAAGTTTGAACAACATCTCATTGAACTCGGCTCGTTTACACCCCTAAATGGAGGATAACTCTGAAATAATTGTAATTTAAAAATATCATAGTTCTCTGAATTTTGAAACTGTCACATGCAATAGTTAAATCATTTACCATGCAAACATATAAAATTGTGTATCTGCAGCTCTATGCTTCATTTATAGTCCAAGTTTCATGCATTGAACATCTATCACTCAACGTAATATATCTTCCTAGATGAAAGCCATAGGTCGTTTAAGATATAATGAAATTTATATTTATAAATTGCATTATGTTTGTGTTTGAATGAATGGTGTTAGAGAATAAAAACTAAATCATTGATATTTAGCTTAATTTTCTAAATGTCAATAGAATGTTTCTTCTCCTTTGATTGGTTATATCAACTATTGAGAGGTTCCATTTGTTAAATTGCATATGTTTTAGTGGAGTAGCTTCATAGATGATTATTTGGCTTATATATGGTTGATGAAAATCATGGGGACGAATTTGATGAAGTTAGAGAACAATCCCTTCTCTATAAAAATATATCTCGACACATGTGCAAGTGAAAAGTCTTGATTCTATCTAATATTTAGATTATTGTAGGTAATTCAACTGCAGAGTTTTAATATAACCATACATATTATAATTGTAAATATCTGCATTTTATTATTATTATTATTATTATTATTATTATTTTACTCTCTTGCCCTTAAAAAATTGAATTACATAAGATATTTTAGGAATGTCAAAAATTTCTAAAACAACTCGTACTTTTATAATACACAGATAGATAGATAGATAGATAAATAATTATTTACACTACAATTCTGCAACTAAACAACCGCGTATAAAAATTTTGGCTATCTCAATTCTCAAGAATAAAAAAAAACAAAGTCCAAAAACTAACACACTATTTTAATCAGAAATCAGAACATGTCAGAAAAAGTCGAGAATTTGCAGTAAAAATGTGAAATGAAGGCCAAGATAATACATCAGTTACTAAGTTTATACCTGTAAACCAGTAGTTAACCTCATTTACAAGCATATACATAAATGAAAACATATCAGATCAATTTTGATTAACTCTATACATTTTCAACAGTTGCAGCCTCTTCCATAAATATAATTGGAATCCTCTAGTAAGAGAAGCGAGAGACATTTAACACTAAATGACATCATTATAAGAGTTAGTTAATATAAATGCATAACTAAATTAAGTACCCTACGTTTTTGTACAACTAAACAAAAATATGATGATAAATAAGAGTTGTACTTAAGACTTCAGTCGAAAGAATCGAGACATAGATAAGCCACTCGTAAAATTTCAAAGGTGAAAACACACACAGAACCAAAAAAATTGAAAAGATGGACAATAAATTACAATGGATGTTTAGCCATTTGCAAGTCATTTTTATTGAGTAGCTTGGTATTTATTCAATAGTAATATGTACTAACATGATTGATTGTTTTTATTTTTTTATTCTTATAAGGATCATGCGAATATAGGTTGAGAAACCAGAATAGAAAAGATCATTATAATATCAAGATCTCGGTAAAATAGGATCAACACTACCATCACGTAAAAGAAACCCGAGAGACACTAATTCTTCTTCTTCCTTTTTTCTTTTCTTCAAAATTAACTAAAATCTTATTGCACCAATATCGAATCGTTTGGTACAATAGGACAATGAAAATCGGGAAGATCATCACAATCTCCCTCTAAAGATAAAGCAACCCATGCCAATGAGTGGGCATCGGCATTACCTTGACGTATAACTAACTTGAAGATAATATATACAAAAGAGTGCTGCAAATTCTTTATATCTAAAATGAGTGTGACTATGTGTGAATGGTCTTGTTCCATGTTCTGTAAGCTTTGAACCAAAGTCAAGCAATCTACTTCTACTTCCTCTCTGTTCCATCCCTTAGCAATTGCCCGTTGAACAGAAATTTGAGAGCAACAACTTCAGCATGGCCTGCCTCTCCTCTTCTTCTTCTTCTTCTCTCTCCCCCCCCCCCGTTTTTTTATGACAAACATGTCGACGGGGAAAGTTTGTTCCTGCAGTCTAATATAACAAGAAAAACATTTGATAAGCTTTGCAAGGAAAAGTTAGTACAGAAAATCATAAGTTGAAGACAAAGTAATATACCATGCATGTTTCATTTTAATTAATTATATGAGTTCTTCAATGAAGTAGTGAAAAGATTTGGAAAAGAAATTTACACAGACAGATGCATAATTCGAAGTGGCTGACAAGAATTTTTATTCAGTTTGCCTAACAAGCCATACCAAAAGCCTCTGGGAATCAAATTGATACATTGAACTTACTTTGAATTATTCAATTCAAGTCCATGCACCTTTATTTAATAATTATTTTTCATATCAAAGGGGAATTAATATGGGGTTATTTTAGTCTAAACAAAAAAGTTAAGAAATGTAAATCATTTCATAAGATTCACACTTCAGAATAGTTAAGATTAAGATTATTATAAGGGATAATTACATTGGGTACCTCTGAAGTATTGCGAAATTACAAAAAATATTTCTTAATTCAATAAATTACATCTAACATCCAAGCCATTTATTCCATCTAACATTTGACACCTTCCGTTAGGGTTTCAGTACGACGCCGTTAAATTTTTCGATGAACTTCCGAAAATACCCATGACTTTTTCTGGACATGGACACCCAACTTTGCTCGAACAATTATACCCTTTTGGTATTATTTGTAATATATTGTAAAAGTGTAGGTGTTATATGTAATGTTGTGTATGTAAATAAAAAAATAGATATTTATAATTAAAAATTATTTTCAATAAAATAATTTTTTTACACATTATTAAAATTATAAAATAAAAATAATTATGTATGAAATATCATTTTTAATCTTTTATTTAAATTAATATATAATAGTTTAGATTATATAACTAGTTACACTACAAAAAATTTGATTTTTGCCCCATGTCAAGTAGTCATGGTGAAAAGCTCATTTGCCATGGTCAAAATCAATTGACCATGGCTTTGCCTCGTCTTTAGCCGTGGTATTTGCAAGCAAGGCCAAAACATTGTTCATGACATATAGACGTTGTCAATGTTATATTTTTTACAAAAACAATGGCTTAAAAGTCATCGTAGAAAAGTATTAGATAATCATTTATTCCACCATGACTAGTTAAAACTTAAAATAGTTAACATTTTTTTCACCACGATTAAGATTAGGGTGGCAATATGAACGTCTACCACGAACAATGGATATAGACTACTATATACCATGGTTTTAAGCTATGATATGTATTTTCATTGCCAATACTTAATTTTCTTGTATTGTTATTATATACTGCTTGATTATCCTTTTTGAACTTTAAGAAAATGAATTCCCTAAAGCAAATGATTAAGTCGAATGCTATACAAAAAATTAAGAAGAAAAAAAAATACATAAAATTCAGAAGTATTTTCAATTCCGATCTTATCAATTTAGTTACTTATCAATTATTAATTTACAAAATTCAATGACTAAGATAATGAAATTCTCTGATCACACGCCGCATATTCCAGCACAGTATAATTATTTTAGAGTTTCAATTTTGCATAGTGTAGAAAGTGTGATTTTCCTTTTTCTTTTTAATGAGTAGGATCTTAATATCATGATTTTATATACGAATTTTATACAAAGAATGTATATTACTGCTATTGTGACTGATATATGATGTTATGGATGTGTATTACTAGAGTTTTATATGAGATAATTAATGGTTCAGCTAGATTACGATACATTTTAGTTTACTTAATCGGCATATACGTACACAAGAATGTAACTATATGTTTGAAATTACTGTGAGCAGATTATAAATTAATTTATACCGGCCACCAGGGACGGATCCAGGAATAAAACGTCGGGGGGGGCGAATTACTACTGATAATTTTTTTGACAAAACTTGTAAATAAATATTCAATTTTATTTTTAGTTTTAATATATAAGTAAAATTACAATAATCAAATGTAAAATTTTGACTTTTAATAAAAACATAAAGTAGTTGAAAATATGCAAGCAATTCTTGAAAAAGTCTATCGAAATTATATACGGCGTTCTTTTATCAAATATAATATTCATTTATAATCGACTACGTATCAAGTTGACTATGATTGAATAAGAAAATACATATAGAAATATATACTAAAAAAATATAATGACTTTGCCCATTTTATTTCTAGATACAAGCAATTGGTTTTGAAAAAAATAAAGTTTTGCTCTTTACAACTCAAAGTATAATTAAGCAATTCAAGAAAATAACATTGAACCAAACAAATAAAAGATAATTCAGCCGCAAAATTTCAATACTATTATAATGCTAATTTTTCAAAAAAATATATATATAATAACAACCATTAAAACTAATAAAATCACTTTATGTTACCTTGTCGTGAATAAATCCAAAATAATTGAATGATGCCGATAGACTTTTTTTGCCTTTAGATTTATAGATGTTGTACTTTTTCTTCTAAAACATGCTTCTTAAAGCTTTTAAGTAAAATTAATTGTTAATTGTAATTTTAATCCTAACAAGTATATGAGAGAAATTTTAAAAATGAATAGTGGAGATTGTTAACTACATCTTTTCATTTCCTTACTTTTTTTTTCAAAGCAAGTATTTTTTTAATTGAAAATAAGTATCTAATTTAAAAGAAAATAAGACTTCCCTTTTTAATTAAAATAGTTAAAATAATAGATATCTAATCTAAACAAATAAAAAGAAAAAGGACAGGGAGCTGCACTAGTTTTGAACCCCAAACCACTCGGACGAATGAACAACTTATGAGGCCCAATGCTGACAGTTGGACCATTGTTTTTGTTTGTACAATTCTTAGCACCTTTGTTTTATATTTTCTTGGAGGGGCCAAAGCATAAACATATCTATACCCGATATTAAAAGTTTGAAGTCCCCCCTGGATCCGTCCCTGCCGGCCACCGTCACCTTGTGCGGTGCCCTCACCATTTTATATAGCTCTCCAATGGAGCGCTATCCACCGGCTCTAAGATAGCGCTAGTGAACAGTATTGCGTCAAATATGACACAACACTGTTCACCAGTGCTAAGGGCATCTCCAATGTGTAACACAAAAATAGTGCAACTTTTGCACCATTTTTGTGCAGCTACAATAAAAACATTTCAATGTACTGCACCATTTTTCATACAAAAAACATATTCCCTAGAATATTCTTTTTTACACCTCATTTATATCAATTCTCTTGTTTTACAAATAACACCCAATTTTAAGTTTTTTGTTACGTATTCATCCAAGTAAATATATTGTGTTGTTTTATGATATTATAATTTATTATGTATTTTGGTATTTTGGTATTTTGTGTAATATAATCTATGTTGAAATGACTATTTTAATGTTCTTAACCTATAATTTTTTTGTACTACTTTTAATATATATCTATTATTCGTAATTGAATTAAAATCATATATAATAAATTAACAAAAATTATAAACATAGGATCTAATCATGACTTTTTCAACATTTAGGGACCTAATTATATAGGACTTAATTGTAACTATACAAAATTATAATACTAAATTGAAATAAATAAAACATTAATAAAAACAAAAAGTGTGGGCCCTACCCACTCAAAAAAAATGTTGTGTGAACAGTGTCACGCCAAATATGGCGTGACACTGATCACTTCCTGCATTTTGCCGTGAGTTATGCAGCTCCATTGGAGCAGCAAAAAGGTGAAATAACACCATTTTTGTGCTCCGTTAGAGATGCCCTAAAAAGCTATTTTAGCGCTGGTATTTTGATTTTTTTTGTCTTGTTTTGTTTTTTTATTTTTATTTTAGTCCAATATTTAACAATAGCTACAATTAGATCCTATGTAATTTGGTCCCTAAACTTTGAATAGTTATAATTAGTTCCTATGTTATGTTATTTTTTTCTTAATTATATATGGTTTTAATTTAATTATAAATAATAGATACCTTCTAAATAATAGATAATTTAATTTTATGAAATATTGAAGTAGATTTAAAATAAATTTAAAATATTTTATATTATTTATTATTATAAGTGACAAAGGGAAAATTGCACTTCACATCCCATAACTTTTTTCGAATTCAATTTTGGTCTTATTCGTTACCCACATCTCACATTGCGTCTCATATCTTTCAAAAAATGTCACATTTGGTCCCATCCATCCATTTCCGTCTATTTCTAACGGTCAACTCCATTAGACAACCCTTTGACCGATTTTTTCGGGGTGATTATGTGCATGAGTGAGACGTGGTATTGAATAAAAATATCGTAATAATGAATGTAATCCATGTGTGAGTGCATTTATGCACGAATTCTTCCCCAAAAAATTGGTCAAAGGGTTGATTAACGGAGTTGGCTGTTAAAAATAGACGGAAATGGACGGATGAGACCAAATGTGAGATTTTTTGAAAGATATGGGACGCAATGTGAGATTTGGGTAACGAGTGGGACCAAAATTGAATTCGGGGAAAGTTATGGGACGTGAAGTGCAATTTTCCCAAGTGACAAAAATATTTAATTGAATGAATATGTAATATAAAACTTACAGTTGTGTGTATTTTTGAAATATGAAAAATAGTATAAATGAGGTGTAAAAATAAATAAATATATATATATAATATTGATTTGATGCAAAATATAGTGCAGTACGTTGGGGTGAAATTACGGTAACTGCACCAAAATGGTGCAAAAGTTGATTTCAGCTCTCCACGTTGGAGATGGTCTAACTAGTTATTATATAGTTATTATACAAGATTCTGGAACCAACCCATGACGGAAAATTCTTGTATACACCAGTTGTGGTATCCAATTGCATGCACCAAAACACAACAAAAAATAATAAAAAATATTTGACTTGTTTTTATATTGAATATATTTTTTTTTATTGTTTTTATTGTGTTTTGGTGCATGCACACAAATGGGTCTCACACTTGGTGTATACAAAAATTTTTCCTTCATGGGTCAGCTCTAGGGCCAGGGATTTTCTAAACACTGTAGTGTTATATATTGGTATTACACCAATGAATGACTGAAATTTGTCTATTTAATGCAATTAATATTAATGTATATATTAATTATATTACTGAAAAGAAAAATATAATATTGATCCTCAATCTAGCGCTTCTTATTTAGATTCTCCGATCTTGCCCGGAGTTAATTTGACCACCAAAATTCCTAATATATACATTAAGTGTGACTCAAGCAAAATTAAAATAATGTATGCTATGTGTTTCTTCCCTTCTTTTTGGTGCTGAAAACGTGAAACGTGGCTTAATTGTCTTTGTTCGCTAACATAACTAAAATTTAGTGTAATCACAAAAACTAATCTTCAATGGCAATCTCTAATTTTCTGCGTGCCAGTCGAAAAATTAACTGAAAACATATGAGAGCTTGGTCCCCGGCCCATTTCTTTTACTTGTGAATCGAAACAATCTTTAAATCAATGATTCAATTTACACACACACACATATCCTGCTAGATCAGCACCAATGCGAAAGAAATTCTGAGCTTGTTGAATTCTTGAGCTCTAATAATTTTTACGGTAGAAGGAGAATAGAAAGAGAAGTTTACATCAATACTTAATGGGAAGGAGAAGAGAGAGAGAGAGAGAGAGAGAGAGAGAGAGAGAGAGAGAGAGAGTTGAAAATTGAGAAAGGAAGTTTACATTAATTGGGGAACTGATTTTGTTATTTCCTTTTTCATTAGTCAATTATCTATTAATTTAATTTCCTCTATTTTTTGTATAACACTTACACCATAACCTTGTAAATTGTACCTTGTTGTGGAGATGGCTTCTTCGATTTTACGTTGGATTTCTCGAAAAGCCACCGCTGCTGCGAGATCTCCTCCTAATTCTCCGCCTTGGCCGAAAAGTCCCCGTAAAGTTTGTGTTAAGTTGCAGATCGGGCATGCGGACGTTTTTTGGATATCGATAAGCCCTCTGAATTCGCTCTTGCCTACAAAGATCTCTCCGTGGCTGATGCTACCTCCAACTGTTGTTAAAGGCGGCTTCCCCAACAATAATAATCATAATATGGTTTACATGTTCTACAGCCTCGCAGAGGACACAGTCATAGGTCTCAGCAAGATCAGAGGCGGCAGAGGAGGAGAAGTACCAGACGATGACGCTGAGTTTGTCGGATCGTCACATGGCTGGATAGCTTCGATTAATCAACGCAACTGCGATCTCTTTCTCTCTAATCCCCTCTCTGGTCGTCACGTAAAGCTTCCCCCCATGCACACCTTACCTATCCCCCAATCTAACTTAAAAGGCGGGTCTATTCCCACTTGGGTAACCGCTTCTTATGCCTAACGGAAAATGGGGAATTTGAGTCTTGGGATCTTCAAAACCCTAGATCTCCAATGCTTTATCCGATGGACGTGTCCGTGGACCAGCTGGTGGGTTACCGTTGGGCCGCGAAGGATGATCAGCAGTACAAGCTCAGAATGTTTTCATTCCTGGTGAATTCATCATGGGGCGAAGTCTATCTTGTGAGGCGGCACGTGATGGCACATCTGACCCCCGATTGTTCAGACAAGCGTCCATACAAGACTATTGGTTTCGATGTTCATAGATATTATCCTGGGCAAAGGGAACTAAAGTACATGAACAGTTCCTTGGATGGTCTGGCTATGTTTATTGGCAAGAACCATTCATTTGCGGTGAGAGCGAGTGACTTCCCTGAACTGAAGCCCAACTCCATTTACTATACCGACATGCAACCCGGCGGGAATGATATTGGGATCTTCAATTATGAAGATAGGACTTTCTCGTCCTGCTATTATCCGTTGGATGTCAAAAGCTTTCCAAGAATCACCCCAGCACCTATGTGGTTCACTCCAACACCAATTTAGGAGGATTTTTAGATTATGTTTTATTTATGATTGTCTATTAGAAACAATATATACTGGATCACTGTTTGTTTTTTCTATTTATGCCAATAAGTTTTATGTTTTTGGACGTTTCGTATGCGAAACTTTTCTTTCACAATTAGTTAGATATTTTCACATTGTTTATATATCATCCTTTTATTTTTTGTCAATATTTCCACAATTTTGCTTTCTAGTTTATACTCTATAGCTGCATGCCTTCTTCACATCATCGCTGTCGTGTTATCTGATGTTCTTTGAATTTGGTCGTGAAACACTGTTCTCCGTTTTCCATTTATATTTGGCTTTCATCTACTCTTCCAATTACCTTTGGTTGTGGAAACATGTTCTTTTTTTTCACTAGTAGAGTGTACGTGCGTTGCATGTAAAATACATATTTATACGCTAAAAAATTCTTATATTCAACTATTATATTTGGAAGTATAAAAAAAAATTAATAAAGACTTATACTTGTTCATATGAAATATTTTGATATGGAATGTATTCAAGTATAGTATAAAACTGGAAGGAAAAAAAAAAACAGATAGATAGATAGATTTACAGCAAAAGTTGCAAAGAATTGACAGATATCAAGATTATTTTTATAGTAATTTTGGAATGATTTTGGGAAGTTCGAGAGGGGGCATTTTTAATGTTTGAATGTAAAAAGTTGCTCACATTAATATGGTGAATATGAATTATTTATTATCATGATTGGCTTGTATGGTTCCATATGTTTTGGGTAGTTGGGAAGGTGGGTTTTTTAAAATTCATAACAGATAATTATATATATTAATCATAATTAATAACAAACATATATAATATATAATAATTAAGTTATAATGAAGTTATTTAAGTAAAGGGCAATAATGTACTTTCACAATTAGAAGAAACATCTTCCAAGATTCATACTTTTATAGTAGTATAGATATAGATATCGATAGATATAGATTTATATTTGGCTTCCACCATGTTTCTGCATCTTTTCTCTAGGCCTCCTACTAATATTGGGAATTCAGAGGTAGAAAACTGAAAGAAAAACGAGGCATCTATTATCCTCTTGAGGCCAGGAAAAACAATCAGATTTCATAAACAAAATCTGCTCTGCTCATTTGGTTGAGTCAGCTTAAGGTTCCACAATGCCTCAGATAATAGCAAGATTAAAGAAAAAAACCCATTAAACGACAATCAGAGTTGACAGCAGTTTCTTGTGAATAATACGAGGATAAGGCGCTTATAAATCATTGAATGAATATGTAATAATGATAATGCAAATGTATTTAAGACGACGAGGAAAAATGTTGTATCACTTTCTTTTTGAATACTTCTAGTACAGTCCCGGTAGAGACTGCTTCATTTGTCAAAACTTTGATCAAGACTTCTAGATTTTATTTTCAAATATAATTGCTGTGAAAGTTTTGAGTCTAATTTAATGTCTTGCGCTCGTGCCAAGGGTACTTTACATAGTTATGATTTTCATCTGTCAAGAAAGAGAGAACAATCGCCACCTTCACTCTTACCAAGGCGCGGACAAAGCCTTCAATGAGTGGCCATTCTCTCCTATTGGGGAGTTGGGTCGGAATCCGTGTGATGGTTCGAGAGTCGATTCAAATATTCTTCGCCCCCTCCCCAGCCGGAAACACTCCGTCCGAGACTGGACTCCGTTGCCCCCGAGTTGAGGAACAACTACAAGAAATAAAATAAATTCGACCAAAGAGTCTAGAGACCGTTACAAGACAGCTCGACCAGGAAGTAGCATATCTTTCAAGAAAATAAGATGGCCTACCAATCTTATTATGAGTTAGGAGCTACGAGTTAGAAAGCAGGGTTCCTAGAACGAAGGGAGTGTACATCTGGGGCTGTGTGCCCCACTTTTCTGTTCGAAATGAGGGAGAGATAGTTCCGCCCCCTTATCCCATGCTGAGTCACCAGCATCACCTCGAAAAGCATGGATTAGCCACATGCAGGGAAACTCGCACGTGTGATTCTGGTCGGGGACCCCACAGAAGGTATTTTAGGGCCACTATGTTTGCATCCCCCGGCTCATGCCACCTCGGCTTCACACAGACCATACTTCCGTTAAACAGAACTAGTTCCCCAGGAAGATTGGTTTTTTAAGTGACAGGAGATTCGCTTTGAAAGTCTTGTTGTCTTTCTTTCAGTATCCTTAGTTAAGAATACGAATCCCATTTCCTAGGGAAAAACTTCGAATTGGGAGGACAATCCTCCCGGTGAACTGACGATACCCCAAACCAACACAAGTGGAAAATAAAGCAGATCACGCAGGGTATTCCTAAATGAAATTTCCGCTAAAGCAAATCTCGTTCCATAAGATACTTTATGTTGTAAAAAATTAACTCAAGCAAATGAAATAGAACATGAAAGAAGAATTAGAATTAGATTTATATATAACTTGGGATTTTGGACAGGTATGTTTGTAAGAGAACTTGATGGAAGCCATTCAACAACTATTAAATACCGATGACAGAGATCAAACGCCTATTATAATAGCATTTATATAATTTCCCACACAAAATTGATAAGATTGAAGTACTAAAATGACTTTACTGAAATATCAGGTCCCAAGAACTGTGGACTCAAATTCTAAACAAGCATGGGAGAATGAAGCTTTGTTTTGAGATTTTGTGCCACAGCTTCAATGAATTCTTCGGTGCTCAAGTAAAACTCTCTCGATACCCTGCACACAAAAACAAGAACGATTCAAAAAATGATAGTATATATGATTTGCATATAGAACTATGAGGGACTGCTCACGGGTTTTAGACAACTAGTTATCCCTCAAATGCATAAGATCCATAGAGTTCAAATAATTGAATCTTCGAATTGTTTTTCATTATTGTCCAGGTTGACCAAGTGGTCACCAGATTAACACTATGAATTGAACTTTGCCAACAAGATTAACAGAGGCTCCTAGTCACAATTAAGAATAATTAGTCTTTAGTACTTCAATTTTCAGCAAACCAATTAAAATAATTAAATGCGTGGTAACATAAACATGAGGGAAATTTAGCTTGTTGTAGTAATCAGCTGGTATGAAAGCACCGACTATATTATTAAAATGGGGAAAGCACTACTTACTTTGCCCCGTGAACCAAAATAGCAAGATCTTTAGTCATTTTTCCAGATTCCACCGTCTCAATGCATGCTGCTTCTAGCTTGTGAACAAAATTTAATAGCTTTTCATTTCCATCAAGCTTGGCCCTGATACAAATGTTGACATGCATAGTGATTAACTAAATTTAAGATATTCAGGCATGTGAATCAGGTCTTGGATACAACACTTCAGCTTGAGAAAAAAAGAAACATGGTAATTGATGAGATGTGAATAAGCAAGGGCAAAAACAAGAAATATAAATCTCAAACGTGTAATTGTAGTGAGCCACCAGCATATAGTTTTGGAACTACGAGTTTTAGCAAATTTAGAAACAAGACATCAACACATTATTCACTTAAAAGTGAACTCGAGGTTAAGGAACGAATAACAAATGCTAGTTGTAAATAGTAAATAAAAGCAAATTCGCAAGTGTTTTGACAATTGCTTTCCTCATAACAGGGCTTAACAAAAAAATATCCTACAAAATGAGGTTCAAATTTGCACATAAATTCAATAATTGCATCAAACTGCTGTTTTCCCGGCAGCTTAGGATATGAATGAAGTAGTTACTCGTTGAAAAGTTCTCAAAATCTAAAAAAGGGCTTGTTAGACCAAAAACTTGTATATATGAATAGGAGCAGAAACCGACCTATGTTCTAATCCTCGTGACCATGCAAATATGGAAGCAATACTATTGGTGCTGGTTTCTTGTCCCTTTTGGTGCAGTCTAAAATGGCGGGTTACAGTCCCATGAGCCGCCTCTGCTTCTAATGTTTTGCCATCACCCGACAACTGCCAAGCATACATGAGAAATGTACAATTTTCAGAAAAACCAACAGATATGGCAAAATCGACAACAATAATTCCAAAGCAGGACTAACCAAAACAGAAGTCATAAGCCCTAGAGAACCAAATCCTGCAGATAGCAACAGAATATCACCCAATCTTCCAAAACATTGAAGTATAGTACATGTGATTGAAGTTTGAAACGCATGAATAGAACTTGAAGCAGAATACTATAATTCATCTGACGAGATAGAAAACACATGATGATTAATTAAACAAAAGAACTTCGTGTATAATGCTGACTTTGAGTGTGACAACGGTGGGATGATGGGAAAGAATGTGGTATATACGGTGATTGGATACAACAATTAAAAGAACTTCTTTTTGCTAACTGAGTAATCTTTAAACACCATTAAACTTTCCGGAAATTCGAATATAGAAAATTTAGATGCACCAACATATTGTTTCGCCATTGCATAATTGAGCTAATAAAACACCAAAATATCTCAAAGTTCACTGGGGGTATGGCACAGTTTATTCGAAATTTATAAATCACTCAAAGATGAAATCACCTTGAGCAAGTAAATCACTCTGCACATCTCCATCATAGTTTTTACAAGCCCAAACATATCCACCACCACTCTTCACTGCATAAGCCACCATGTCATCAATCAACCGATGCTCATACCTAAGCAAAAGCAAAGAAATTTCAGTAAAATTTACAGAGAAAAACGTGCATGGACATATGAAGCTACTGTGCATCAAAGAATAAACATAACCATATTGAATGCTCTTCAAACTTTTCCTTCCAGTTTTCTTCATATACCTCCTGAAATATATCCTTGAACCTGACATAGTCAAAAAGTTATGTGACTGCTGTTTCCCGTGCTACTAATGATAAGATTTTGCATTGGCTTACAGGAGACGAACAATGTAATACCTGCCATCATACTTCTTAAGAATAGTATTCTTTGTGCTCAAGTAGAGAGGCCATTTTTTCCCAAATGCTATTGCCATTGATGATTCAGCAAATGCTCGAATAGACTGATAAATTGTCACAGTGATTCAGAGAAGAATGGGGGGAATTTTGCGTATATCCCAATTCCCACAAGAAAGTACACAAAATTTGGGGTAACATCATCAAATTGACAAACCTGGTCAATATTATACATCGCGAGGGCAACGCCTGGACCTTTAAAATCATATACATCCAGTTCTAAGGCTTCACCCCCATTTTCTGGTTCTGAAAGACAAACCAAAAAGAAAATCTCGTTAGCTCTTATGGTTCTGGTTATATAGTAACATTCCATGAAAACCGCCTTATTACAATCAGCTCACCAAAAACCATTTTAAGTTTTCCAGGTCCTTTTATGATTGTGTCAGTGGAACGGTATTGATCACCAAACGCATGTCTGCCAATACAAATGGGTTTCTTCCAGCCTGTAAAATGTTGTCGTAACAGCTGAAATGTGTTTCAAACATCTCATTTTCATTCAGAAAATAAGAAACAGAATGTTACCAGGAACAATTCTCGGAATATTTCGGCATAAAATAGGTTCCCGGAAAACAGTTCCTGAAAAATGGTTATGAACAACAAAATCAGTAAATATATTATCCTGCAGTTAGACTAAACGAAAGCAGAAAGAGTGGTATCTTGATACTAAAATAACATGACAGTAAGCTGTTACACACGGACCATTTAATATATTTCTGATTGTGCCATTGGGACTTCTCCACATAGCTTTTAGTCCAAACTCCTTGACTCTGGCCTCATCTGAAACGACACGATTGAACTTTTTCTCTTCTAACTATGATACAACATATCAAATCAGGGACAAAATTGGGAACAACAAACCTGGAGTAATTGTAGCGCACTTTATGGCAACATTGTACCTGGAGAAAATACACAGGAAGCAATGAGATTGTCGTAAACATTATGAAAATTCACATTTTATGGCAACAAGTTAGCCATTCCATGGAAAATTCACCCATCTTGCAGTACAAAACACAGAATCCTTACTAGTATGACATAACTGTCTGCCAATTTTATTATAGCGATTAGACTTTTAATCATTCAAGTGTATATCTCATGAAATTGATGAATATGATTTCACCTTTAAAGATCATCTTTAGGGTACTCAGACTTCTTTATGATCAGTATTGATATTAACAAACAATTTTGTGATAGGTACTTCCTAAAATAAACTATAACAAGGTAAACAAGAAAGAAAGAAATGGGGATTTCTTTTTGAATTTCAATTTATTATCTCTACTGGAGCGTACTGTTTCCAGTAGCACATCAAATCTGCCCTACCATGTAAGTGAGTTTATTATCATGCACATGTTCTGCTGCAAAGCAGCTCTTAGTCAGTGAATGCTTGGACCCCAAAAGCCCCTTCTATAGTCTATTTCTATCGATAGAAGGGGTCTGATATGACAGTCGTCCATAGAGTTTCAAAACCATCTGCTGATCGTATGCACGGTTTTCAGCAGACTACTATAAATCTACATCTAACTATTAGTTGCCACAAGCTCTAAACATAATTATTTCCTGGAGACCACACTAAGCCAACCCAACTGCAGCTACAAACAAGTTAAATAGATAGTAATGCTAACACCAAAGTGTTGCATTAACTTCGCACAACCCCAAGACATCAGAAAACATACTGAACAAAGTCAAATAGGAGGTCCTAAGACAAATAAGAATCCACAAACTCACTCAAGCGTGGCTTCTGCACTCTCTACGGTAACTTTATCATCGGTTGCATCACGATACAATATTCCTAAGTCGAAATACTTTATATCCAAGTCCAGATACGGAAATATCAACTGCATTCACACCAAACCAATACAATAAACATATCAAACCACAACAACACAACAAAAACACTTGATAGAAAAAATGAACACAAGATAAAGACTAAGCTCGCGGTTCACACCTTATCTTTAATCATTTGCCAGATAACTCGCGTCATCTCATCACCTAAACTCATTACAAAAACAACGAAAAATTCCAGTAAATCAACCAAAATAAAGCAAAATTCGTTCGACTAAAGATATCGTTATAAATCAATCACCGTCCATCTCGACGATAGGGTTCTGAACTCGAACTTTATCGACGGAGGCGGCGGCGGCAGCGCCGAAGCAACGAATGGAGGCTTTGGGGAAGCGAGTATAGAGAGAAGGACTGCTTGTGCAAAATGCCTCATTAGAGATCTTCGGATTGTGATAGATTGAGAATCTAGGGTCTCTGAGGGCAATAAACGATGGTGAAGATAGAGCTGCGGTAGCGCCGATCATGGCGGTTGGCAGGAGGAGGCGGTGGCGGAGTGCGAGCATTTGTTTGATGGTGTTTGGCTTTATAATGAGGCTACGGGGTTTTGCAATTTGGAGTTATGATGAGCTTTAACTAAACCTTTTGCCGCTGCGTTATCAGAACTTATTAGTTAGCCAATTAGGGATGAACGAATGAAGAACTAAATTGCTCAACTGTTCGCAAAACGCGAAACGCTCAATTGAGCTCGATTAATTAACATATCAAATTAAATTAAATTTGAATAATTATTTGTACTCATTATTCATTAAGTTATAGAGTTCGACTTGATTAGCAAAAATGATTATGTGCAAAAAAATCAAGTTAATTGAGTTCGACTCATATTAGGATATTTTTAAAACTTATTTGAGCTCGACTCAATTAACAATTAAATAAGTACGAAATTAACTTTTGTGTGATCCTGGTGTAATTACAGGGAAAATTTTATGCTGGACCGAGATCATTGGTCTCGATCCAGTTTTGACCATTGGATCAACAATAAAGGGGGTGTTAAATTGCTAAATGACCTTCCCCTATTGGGGATTCAATGACCAAAATTGGACCGAGTATAGAATGGCCCATAATTACTGGTATTAGTTAGCCAATTAGGGATGAAACCAATGACGAACTAAATTACTCGACTGTTCGCAAAAAGTTCAATTGAGCTCGATTAATTAACATATCAAATCAAACCAAATTTTAATAATTATTTTAGAGCTCGACTCGATTAGTGAAAATGACTATATGCAAAAAAATCAAGCTACTCGAGCTCGGCTCATATTCGGATATTTTTAAAGTTTTTAAACATTTTAATATTTATATAAATATTTAAATATTTTTTTCTTATGAATATTTATATGAATACTCAATAAATATTCAACTGAAATGATGAGCAACATAATTTTTTTTGGGTTCCATTGATCTCCTCGTGCCATATTGGGATGAGAGCAGATTGATCAGTTGATATCCATTTGGAGTTCTCACAGTTTGTTGCATGTTTGATGAATCGAATTTGGATGAATGGTAATTGTCTTCTTCATGGAGAAGAGTTGGAATATGAGGAATCACTTCTCATACATGTTCACGCTGCTGCTTCGGAGCACTTTCAGGCCCAATGGAGTAAAGTCAAGTTACCAAAAGTTTTTATTCCAACACCGATAGATCCGATTCTCCGGGGAAAGGGGCTTAGAGTTAATGTCGATGCTGCATTTAAAGAGGGAGCTTGCTGTGTTAGCATGATCGTTAGAAATGAACATAATGGCCTGCTGTTCGCTGCTTCTCAGATGTCTTCAGCGACGGATGCTAAAGATGGTGAACTTTTAGCCATTCACTCGGCTTGCTTGTGGCTGCAGAAGGCACCTTGCCTGCCTGTTGTTTTTGAAAGTGACTGCATGGGGGTTGTTCAGAACATCAATAGCAAGGGCGTTGTGTCTAACTGGAGATACGAATCTCTTATTATGGATATTAGATCCATTTTTGGTTATAAACCAGGTTGGAGCATTAGATTTATAAGTAGAGAATTGAATGTAGTTGCCCACAATATGTGTCAGTGGGGCTTTTCTAAGGAAGTGGGATGGGCCTATCCTTTTGGAACTCTTAATTGAGGATATTTTGCGTAATGAGGTGCATATACCTCCTGACTCTGTCCTGTTTTTCTTGAATTTATATAATTAGAGGTTTATTGATCAAAAATAAAAAAGAGTAACTTGATCATTTTTCGCGAAACCACCAGATAATAAATTGAACACAAGACGCTCTGAATTTGAATAAAATACAATTTTAGTTCCATAACTCATGCCAAAATTAATTTTAGCCCCAAACTTTTTAAAATAACAAAAATAGTTCAAATTCAATTTAACTTTACAAAACTAGTCATACCGTTAATTATAAGAGAAAGAGGCAAGTTGACCTTTAAATCTGACCCCCAACCAAATTGTAGCTAAATTTATTTATTTATTTTGAAGGAATGAAAAGAATAGAGTTGGTTTTTTGTGGAATAGACGCAACCTCCTTTTTTTATATTTGTATGTAAGCTCACACGCACAAACTCACACACACACACTTTAGTAGCGCACGTGCACACGCACACTCATGGCTTCATCTTCATCAGCACAACAACCATGATGGACAACTTGGCTTACTTTTGTGGAAACCCGTCAATAATTAAAATTTCGTGGACAGATGATAATCTTGGTAGAAGGTTCAAAACATGTTCGAAGAATATCCGACAAGGTGATTGTGCATATTTTGCTTGGACGGACAGACATAAGAATGTTGGAAAAATATCCGTGAGCCTACTCGGGCTTAGTATCTTCAAGAACGATTTCAAAGTCGAGGCAAGTGTTTTACACTTTATCTTTGAAACGAAATTGTCCCGCTCACGGTGCTTACGGGATTTGGCAATTGTTTCCCAAGATTCAACGACTTAGTAAAGAAGTAGTAGCACTACAAACTTCTTTACTCTACGAACAAACTTTGTTCCAAACTCTCTCGATGGACTATGATGAATTAAATGCATATCTAGACATTTAATATGCAAAACTATTCTCCAAATATTAAATTAATATTTAGGAATATCCAAAAAATTCTCAAAATACTCAAAATAGTATCTAAGTGAAGAAAGGAGAAGATAATATGATTATGGTGTATTTAATCTCAAAATATGGGGGTCTATTTATAGAGAATGAATAGTTTTGGTTCAAAAGTTGCAACTTTTCGTACATTGCAGAAAGGCCCAAAAGGTGTGAATTTTGGACGAAAAGCCCCCTGAAGCAGGTTTTCATTTTGGCCCCAACAAGTTGCACGTTTAGTGAAAAGCCCCCTGGCACGAGCTGCGATTCAGTGTGGGAGGGTGTACCATGCACCCGCTGACAGCCAATCAGCTCCCTGTCATTATCCGGTGCGGGCGGTTGCACCAATTTCTGTGCAATTCAGCCCCTAACTTTCTAGAACTTTCAAATTGACCCAAAACTTTGAATCTTGATCAATTAGATCCTTTCAAATTGGTCCCTCAATTTTTTTATTTTAACATTTTAGTCCTCAAACTAAATGAACCATTTTCCATACGATCGCGGCCATCGATCGTATGAATTTGATCATTTAATCATGTATGTTCATATCGATCCATTGATTCCAATTAAAATCACATTTTAAGTGACATATTTTTTTAATTAATTTCTCATTCACCCTAAATCGGAATTGAGTAATTAAATACTCGAAATTTATCTACTCGAAATGTAGATTAATTTGAGTCAAATACATTCCACTTTCAACATGTGGAATTCACTTAAATCTCTAATAAAATTATGCTAAAACACGATTTACTCAATCAAGATTTCCAACAAAGAATAGCGTTAAGGTTTGGAGAGTTGCGTACTTGAATTCTGAAAAGGGGAATTCGTTTTGAGGTCAAAGATTTTAGGTCAGACTTAACAGCTACTGTGACTAGTTTTGTAAAATTAAGTTGAGTTCTGGAACTATTTTTAAAAAGTTTGGGACTAAAATTGTTTATGGCGTGAGTCATGGGACTAAAATTGTATTTGTCTCCTCTTAATTTAGTAGTGAACGAGCCATTGAGCCTACTTCATGATTTACCCGTGGCATCACATTTAACTTTAAGTAACAACAATTGTTATATATTATTAATTCAATATTTTTGCTTAATAATGGCTGGTGCAATGTACTGTGACAACTGACAACCAACTGACTACACAAATTCAAATATATTTATCTAAAAAAAGTTATTGTGATGAAATTGCCACTATATTTGTGTATTGGTTGTCGATAGTGTTGACTCTATGTAATTATCATCATAATTTTCCAAGCGTGTTAAATTATATAGCCCTATGTCAAAAATACAAGAAATTATCATGTAGAGAAAAGAATCTAATATATATATATATATATATATATATAATTACACAATTTATTAATTATACTATGCAAAGACAACATTCGTTTGGCGATTACAATAAAAAAAAAAACTTTGTAATGCATCATGTTAATTTAACTTAAAAGATTACAGACATTATTAGTAGACTTAATAAACAATTATTAACAAATAAAATGATTGATAACTATCATTAACAATGGATATAGATATTGAAAGGTTAGCTTTTTATTTGAATTTAAATAATTCATACAACTATCCAATCTTAAATTTTAGCATTTAACTATTTTTTATAAAAATTGATACTTAAATTTATTCAAGTCTAATCTCAGATATATATAAGTACTTGCTGATAATTAAGTTTAATTATGCTTTCATTATACGTACTTATTTGGCGGACAACAAAAATAAAACTAAACGATTGTTTTAAATAAATATACTCAATGATGGATTTGATATTGTTACTGAATTTTTGCCTTAGAACTTTTGTTTTAAAATTTTATCGCAAAATATCTTTTTGAAAAATATGTTTGGAAGTAAGGTTTTGAAATTTTTCCCCAACAATACCTTATTTTCTTCTCTCACCCTGTCAAAAATGTTTTCTTCTCTCAACCTGCCAAAAGCGACTTTTCAAGTTCTTACTTATTTTGGATCGCGCTTACTTATTATAAACGAATAAAGGTGAACAATGACATCTATTTGCCATATTTTGCTCGAGTCGGACTTCAAGTTTTCAAAATGCATTCTGATTCTAAGCAAAATAATTTACAACCAAACATATTTTACAAAAAAAAAAAAAAAATCACATCAACAATAATTATTACATTTTTCTAAAAGATTCAGATACACATTATATACATACTTTTAAATATCTAAAATTGACCTTTTCCCTGCGAAACTAAACGAGGCGAGACGAAACATCATCCTACCGCTCCCAATATCATTTTGTAAACTTTAATAATTAGGGCAAAATGCACTTTGTACCTCTGAACTATTCTCTTTGTCTCATTTAGGTTTCTAAACTATTAAATGTGACAAAATAGTCCTTGAACTATCAAACCTAACAAAATAGTCCATCAATTTGATAGACGCATTTGGCTTGTCGTGATATCTTTCTGATGTGACACTGAGTTTGCCCACTACACGTGGAGTTTGCCTATTTTAGCCCTCACTTGCTTTGAATAAAATAGATATTCCGTGTATTTATAGTTTTGCTACTCCCTCCGTCCCAAAAAGGATGTCAACCTAAGTCACATAATTCGCCTCCTACCCCTACCGCACTGACGCTCCGGCGAACTGAGGGCGGGGTAGCCGCCCTTAGCCTCTCTAATGTTTATTAAATCGCGCTTTATAATTCTTAATTCGCGATTTATTGTTGTAATGGTCAGAGTTAGCAGATCTGTGGTGAAAGTGATAACAGTTGGAAGCTTGGAGGTTGTTTTGCTTAGGTGCAGAGGTGGGGTAATGGCGGCGGAAGGTGGAGCCACCAATGAGCGATTTTCTAAGAGGGGGACTGAAATTTGATGAAGATTGAAGAACTGGGACTATAGAAGAAGAGGATGAAAATATAAGAACATAACATAAAAAGAAAAAGGAAAAAGAAAAGAAAATAAAAGAGCATACCAGAGGGGATGGCGGTGGAAGAGTGAGGAATAGTATTCCAACGAGCCCAACGAGCCAAGCCGGCTTGGCTTGCGAAAAGCTTGGCTTATTTGCTAAGAGGGGCGGCTTGGCTTGTGAAAATACCTATCAAGCTTTTTTGGCTTGTGAAAAAGATTGGCAAGCTTTTTTGGCTTGCTGGCCTTCAATTTGCTAAGCCAAAAAAGCTTGTCAAGCCAAGCCTTTCACAAGTCCAAATTTATTTAATGTATTATATATATATATATTATGTGAATTATTTATTATATGTATTATATTTTCAGAAAAAAATAAAATTAATTAGCCGAGCTTTTTCGGCCCGTTGGACAAATGGACCAAGCTTTTTAGGCTTGCAAGCCTAACAAGCCAAGCCTTTTGGGCTTGTAAGCCTAAAAAGCTTGGCTTGTTAGGCTTGCAAGCCCAAAAAACTTGGCTTATTTAGGCTTGGCTTGACAAGCCTAACGAGTTTTGGCTTTTCACAAGCCCAAATTACACCTTTAAGGAATACGATGGGATTTTTTTCAGATTTCAATTTATTCCCCTAATTAATGTAAAGGGGGCCCTTTTTTTGGTAATTGCAAAGTTGGCGGACCTTTTTACTTTTTATCTAAACTCTTTCAAGTTTCAATGTAATATATATATATATATATATATACACACATTTATATTAGATATTCATTTAATATTATTATTATATATATACACACATTATAATTTCAAGCAAACATTAACCCACCGAGTCTAACATTAATGTTTAATAAATATTATAATAATATTAAATGAATATCTAATATAAATGTGTGTGTATATATATATATATATATATTTTATTTGACGCTCTAAGGCGCTGCCACACTCACAATTTTTTCATTTTTGCTGCTTCTGCACCCGCTCCCGCACCCGCTTTATGTGACTTAGATCTCAACTATTCCATTTTTGTCCTCCAAAGAGATTGTCCCTTATTTTAAAAAATAAGTATTTATTAGTTAAGTGTCTAATATGCCCTTGACTTTATATTTAAAGTTTTAGTATTAATTCCTTTTAAATAAATAATCTCATTATTTTATTCTGGTAATAGAACCAAAATAGTCCTAAGTTGCCATAACCAAAAAAAGTAGGTATGGAATTTGATAACATATAACCTCCCAATTTACACTAAATTTCTATTTATATTGCGCTCTAGTTTAGGATTTGTTAGTAGGTATGCAGTGCCATTTAGAAAAGCTTGATTGTAATATATAAATAATAAATATTTTTTTTAATTTGCATAGGGGTAATTTGGGGATAGGTAGCTAAATAATTAACTTTTCTTAATTACTCCAAAAAGTCAAATGAGACATTCTTTTTGGGACGAAAGAAGTAATTTTTTATCATTACGCATTTTTGTGCAGAAAATAATACATCGGTCTTCTACTAATTTCTTAAGTGAAATTTACTAAAACCTTCTTAAATTAAACTTTATATCCAAAAAGATCTTTTATAATATTTTTCAATTTAAAAAACTTATTTCACCAATTTTTCTTTCCAAAAAAATCCAACATATAGGTTAATAAATATATGGATATAATGTCCTTAGCCTTCTAGACCAAAAAAGAATCAATTGTAGTTTTATCTAAGATTTATTTATGTAGAAATTATTGATACTAATTCTGATTTGAACTTTACATTATTTAATTTTTTAATCTTCTTAAAAGTTTTAAAAAATATATTTTAAATAATTACCATATTAAAAATAAAATAAATTTTATAAAAATATTTAAAGTACTTAATATTAAATTAAGTAGCCAATCATGTTCTTAAAGTTGAGGGATTATTTTGTCATATTTGATAATTTAGGGGCCTAAACGATACATATTGAATAATTCAAACGTACAAAGTGTGTTTTGTCCTAATAATTATCAAAAAGTAATCAATTTACTCTTCTTTGAAATAAGCCCAAAAATACATACAAAACACAACTCAGAGTCTCGCACTATAAGCGTGTACTGTAAATATAATTTGCCCCAACGAGTCGATGCACCTGATCGCAACCTAAGCCTAAAACCTCTGACACTCTCTTCCAACAACGCGATGCTCAAAACCCCTTAAACCCTAAACCCCAAAGGCAAACCCCCCCCCCCCCCCCCCCCCCCCCCCCCCCCCCTCTCTCTCTACATGGCACCGGTGGCGGGTAAAGCCAATCCTCTACTCTCAACCATACCGTGGCGGCGAATCAAACTCCGCACAATATGTGGGGGCCGCATTGCTCAATCACCATCCTCGTCACCGGCACAATCGCCGGCCGCTGACTCCGAAACTTCAGTAGCTGGAAAGAAGATTCTCGAGACATTCTCCGAAGAATTCGAAATCGGATCGCGAAATATTACTCTAGAAACTGGTAAAGTGGCGCGTTTCGCCAACGGTGCCGTCGTTTTGGGCATGGAAGAGACGAAAGTGTTATCGACAGTCGCCTCAGCCAAGAGTGATGGCACTCGTGATTTCTTGCCCCTCACTGTAAGCGTTTCTTATATAATAGTCGTGTCATTTTTTTTTATCGGTGCCATTTGATCAGTTGAAGTCACTTTGTGACATTTTTACCGTTTATTAACAGTTGTAGTAGTTTAGGTTTATTGAAATAACGTTTTTAGGCTTAGAATGTCGAATTTTGAAATATGCATTTGCATACTGTATAGTCAATTTGCATATTGTATAGTCATTTTTGCTCTGTCTGCGTGACATTGTTGCCCTCTGTCCGTTAAGTTCGTTAATGTTTATTTGAGTAGTGATTAATATTCACCAGAAACAAATTACAAAGTGCTCTGTATGTATAGATGAAGAATTTTATTTACTTGTGAGATCAGGAAGTTAGGATAAACTTATTGGGTCCCTATTGGTCGATGAAATGTAAATTAGTATAAATTCCAGCTTAAGAAATAGAAAATTTTAGTTTTCCTAACTAGTCAAGTTCATGTGACAGCAGTTATTTAATGTTGAAACTTGTCATTAATTGGATGTACTGAGACTACCTTCTCTTTGAAGTTTAACTATTGTTAGTGTGAGACAACATAATTGGTGTCTGTAAATATTTAGGGTGAGAAAGGTAGGGGGCATCATTGTTGCTTGTTATACTAAACGGACATTTTTTTGTTATTCGCAAGGTTGACTATCAGGAGAAACAGTTTGCTCAGGGTGTGATTCCAAACACATATATGCGGAGGGAAGGTGCTCCAAAAGAACGAGAACTCTTATGTGGTCGTCTCATTGATAGACCTATAAGACCACTTTTTCCAGCTGGATTTTACCATGACGTCCAGGTATGATAGTATAGTCATTATGTCTGATCAATTTCCTCCCAGTTGTTTCTGATCTCATCTTTCTCCATAGATCATGTCAAGTGTGCTCTCATCTGATGGGAAACAAGATCCAGATGTTATGGCAGCCAATGCTACATCTGCTGCTCTTATGTTATCAGATATCCCTTGGGGTGGCCCAATTGGAGTAATACGTGTAGGGAGGATTTCCGGTCAATTTGTCATTAATCCGAGTATGGATGAGGTATTTCAAATGTTTCTTGTGTTATTGAAAGTCATTTGGTACTCCAATTAATAAATCAAGATTTAGATGACATCACGAATCACATTTCTTAGACACAGATATATATGTTTTCAATGGATTTTAAACCAATATTTTTGGATGTCTAGTTAATATGATTTATAGACAGAGCAGAAGAGAAAGATAAAACAGGTCATATAAGGAAGAAGTCAATTAAGTTGGCCGTTCCTTGTGGGTTCTCTTGGCCTGTTTGTCTATACATCATCAAAGTCCAATTAAAATGTTGATTGATTTCTTTGGGGCATTCTATATGCAAAATGGTATATGCTGTATAAGCAATTTGTGTTACTATTGATCTGATTTGTATCCATTTTTCATGGATTTTTTGCAGCTTAATCTGAGCGATCTTAACTTGGTTTATGCATGCACTAGAGATAAAACTTTGATGATAGATGTACAAGCACGTGACATATCAGAAAAAGATCTAAAAGCTGCTCTAAGACTGGCCCATCCTGAAGTGAGTCTTTGCTCTTTGTGTTGGTTATACTGCACTTTCTTGAGCACTTATTTGAGGATGCTTATCTTTGATTCTTCAGGCAGTTAAATACCTCGACCCTCAAAGGAGGCTGGCAGACAAAGCTGGTAAACTGAAAAAGGAATATAAATTATCCATGGTGTCTGAGGAAACATATGAAAAAATCAGGAGTTTGTCTGAAGCTCCCATTGAAGCTGTGTTCACTGACCCAGCATATGGAAAGGTTTATCCTATGCACAGAATTTGCATTGCTATGTATAAATCCTATTGTCATATTGTCACAGAATGTTATCGTTTAATTCATATTTCATGTTTGTTATGTTTTATGTGCAGTTTGAGCGAGGGGAAGCCTTAGATAATATTACACAGGACGTGAAGAAAAAATTTGAGGAAGAATGCGATGAAGAAGGCCTCAAATTTCTATCAAAGACAGTAGATACTGTGCGGAAAAAGGTATTTGCAATCTTTAGTCAAGGCTTGTTGAAGAGAAGAAACTTACACTGAAAATATGGAAAAACAACTCCCAACAAAGTTCACATGAGGAGAAATACAGATAAAGTTTTAGGTCGATATATCTAGAGTACTAGGATATATGTTCCTTTTACCCAGATTTGTTCTCTCTGTTTTGGTTTGGACATGATGTTGAGTTAGTGACTTTATAAGTTCTGATCATTTCAGGTTGTCCGCAAAAGGATAATTGGTGAAGGACTTAGAGTTGATGGAAGACGTCTTGATGAAGTTAGGCCTCTGTATTGTGAAGCTGGTAATTTGCCTGTATTACATGGCTCATCAATCTTTAACCGTGGAGATACGCAGGTTAGTAAATGCTCACTTTTGAGGTGTTGCCAGAAGGATATATTTAGGATAGGGAAAATCATAACATCTGATGCTTTCTTTAACTTTTTCTTCTGATATGCTTACTGTTGTTGGGGTATTGAATATGCTGGTCACAGGTTCTTTGTACCGTAACTCTTGGAGCACCTGGAGAAGCTCAACGGCTGGAAGCCTTGGTTGGTCCTCCATCCAAGCGGTTCATGCTTCATTATAGTTTTCCACCATTCTGCATTAACGAAGTTGGTAAAAGAGTTGGTCTGAATAGAAGGGAAGTTGGGCATGGTAAGCTATTGGTGTTCCCTTGCTAGTCACGGCAGTGTATTCTTATAATTCACTGCACATTCTTAGGTTGATATGATGGTGACAATGCCAGAATTTCTATTTGTCGTTCTGATATACTAGTTTGTCGAAACTTCATATTGAATATTGCACACAAGTTGGTGCGTACATAGCTCATAGCGGTGAATGTTTATGAATCTGCATATGTGATATTCTATTCGTGCCTCTTAAGTGAAAAACTGAATTTATGATGATTTTTTATTTACAGGTACTCTTGCTGAGAAAGCTTTACTTGCTGTGTTACCTCCTGAAGATGATTGTCCATATACAGTTCGTGTCAATGCAGAAGTCATGGCATCTGATGGATCAACATCGATGGCGTCTGTTTGTGCAGGTAGCCATCTCACAGCTGTATTCTTATTGTTTAAGCACCACTATTTCTGACTGTCGTCAGGAACTTTAGTTTCCAACTCTCGTCTTACTAGCCATTGTACCCATGTTCTTTAATCCTTTGTCTGACTAATGATTATATCCTGGAATTATTTATCCGTAAGCATTTGACTTTCATCTATTTTTTGCAGGCAGCATGGCTTTGATGGATGCTGGCATCCCATTGAGTGAACATGTCGCAGGTCTATCAGTGGGCCTTGTCAGTGAAACTGATCCCTCAACTGGTGAAATCACAGAATATAGAATATTAACTGATATCTTGGTAAGAATAAACTCTGTCTATTTTAGTATTCTTCTTTTATCTTGGTTAGGATACACTTCTTTAATTTCACTTGGTCTAAAATCATTTATAAACATTTTGATTGCTTGTTTGTTGGTTTATTTTTATGCGCTACTTCTAGGGTTTGGAAGATCATCTAGGTGATATGGACTTCAAAATTGCTGGAACTCGAAATGGAATTACAGCAATTCAGTTAGATATTAAGCCTGCAGGAATCCCCTTAGATATCATATGTGAGTGTTTAGAGCCTGCACATAAAGCCCGGGTTCAAATCCTTGATCATATGGAGCGAGAAATAAACTTACCACGTACTCAGGATGGCAGAAACTCTCCACGAATACGTAAGTATCAAAAATATATCATTTTTGTATGAATAGAGATTAGTTACCGCAGGCTTGAGCTTCAACAGCTTCCTAGTCATATTTTTTGTCATGCACTCAAGACCTGTTCTCTTGAGAATACAAAACCAACAATGTCAGAGTTAATTGTGATTGTATTTTACTTATCTCAATCATATGAAAACCGATGCAGTGACTTTGAAGTACAGCAATGATGCAATCCGCCGCCTAATTGGTCCTCTTGGTGCCTTGAAGAGAAAAATTGAAGAGGAAACAGGTGTGGTTTACTTTGCTAGCTCATACTACTAGATTCTAGAAATTGTCGAGTCTGTGTGATAAAAGACTTCTATGACCCATATAATCAGATTAGCTATAATTTTGATCAATTCCGTCAAAAATTTTCGATGAGTAGCAACTTTTTTGTTTCTCACCTACGTCTTGGCATTAGCATGAAGCCTTTTTTCTTACTGGTGCTTACTATTTTACAAGCTCTCTGATGAATAAATTAATTCCTACTGGTGCTTGCTATATTACAACCTCTCTGATACCTCTTCATGCTACAGGTGGAAGAATTTCAGTGAGCGATGGTTTTCTTACCGTAGTTGCTAAAAATCAATCGGTATTGGATAAACTGATGGAAAAGGTAACTATTTGGCGCTCATTCGAAGTATATGGTTGACATGTGATGTTTTTGTAGGATGAAATCAGTATTGAAGAGAATCATTTCTTCATGATGATATGGCTTAATTTTATCATGCCCATATCTGGTGCTAGTGTAGAAATCCCAGTAATGTTAATATGGAATTTGGTCGTCTCTATTTATACTATTTAAACTTCTTGGATGGTTACAAATGAGCCCCTAACCTCTATTTATAGTATTTATCCTTGGAATGGACGGCTAAGATTAACTTGATCCTACGGCTACGATCTATCATCTAGATTATTCTACTAGATATTTATATGGAAGTTTCTAGATAATTCTACCTTACACATGTCTCTATAACATTTTAGAAATTTCTACATTGCTCCACTCTTATCCAGAATATTCTAGAACCTTCTACAATATTCTACAACATTCTGGATCTTTCTACTAATATCTATATTATTCTAGAGTATTTTAGAACATTCCAGAATCTTCTAGATCTTTCTAGAATCTTCTAGATTTCTACGGAATATTCAAGTGACCTCTAGTCTCTCGTTTATGGGAAAAATGTCATTTCCCCGTCACTTCAAAATACTTTAAATTGCCTGTGCGTGACATGCTTCTATAAAAAAAAACACTTATGGGCCAAAATACTATGTATAACTGATACAAATGTAGAGACACAAAGTGGCATGATAAATAAACTGAATTACCGTCTCTTTGGATTATCTTGGAGGAATCGCATATGATACCAAACAATATAATGGTTTCTGCATGAATTCTCAGTTTCTTTTTATTTATTTCTAGCATATTGTTTTATGCTTTGGCAAGAAGATATTGTCAGTGTTTTGAATTTTCTGTTAGTCCACACTCCATAATCCATATATAGTTTCTTTTATATTTTTATTGTCACGATGTTTCTTCAGCTATTATCTGTAAAGTATGACTCAATCATTTGCCTTCTGATTGTTTTTTCAGATTCATTTAATATTGGGTCGTGAGATTGTAAAAGGAGGGGTTTATAAAGGAATTGTATCCTCGATTAAAGAATATGGTGCGTTTGTGGAGTTCAATGGAGGCCAACAAGGTCTTCTGCACATTTCCGAATTATCGCATGAACCAGTATGTGCTCTCTCTTCACATTCATTGTGCATTTCTATTATGTTTGGATAGATTTGTATCGTTATTTGTTAGTATTAACAGATATGTTGATATTCATATCAGGTTGCCCGAGTTTCTGATGTTCTGTCAGTAGGTCAAGCAGTAAACTTAATGTGTATTGGTTTGGACGTGCGTGGCAATATTAATTTATCTATGAAGGCCACTTTACCTAGACCAGGATCAAAATCAAATACTGCAGTAGAATCTGTTTCTCCTATGCAACAAACTCCTAAAGTGTGGAAGCCTGTAAATAATGTGCAAAAGGAGGAAGAAAGTAAAGAAGATAAGCCTTTGAACGGTGGGGAAAGCTTATCATCGATCGTGATTCGAAGTGCTGCTGAGTGTGATGAGGTAGAAAAATCTGCTGGTTTGAGTAAGAATTCTAAAGGTAGTAGTTTTTTCCATTGTGTGTCAAGAATCTTTTCTAAAGTACTAATTGATAACACTAACCTTGTATTTGATGGATAAATAATGTCTTAGTGTGTACTTAACACTATTGGGTATTCTGAACAAATGTAAATTTACAGATGCTGCGGCTCACGTAAAGGCGAATACACTGAAGCTTGGAATGGAAGTGACAGCTAAAGTTCATCAAATTCGTGCACACGGGCTAGTCCTTGATTTAGGTGGTGGTATCCGTGGAATGTACCGGTTTGAGGTAACTGTTTGTCGTTGGTTATACAATATATAGTCATGTTTTATGTCTGCAATGACATTTTTTTATTCAGTTTCTCTTTTTCATTGTCCGAACATTTCATTTCCCTTCTATTTCAACTTTGTGTTGGAGACTTGGGAGGGGTAAAAGAGGAACCCTATGGTTTTGCCCTAAGCTTTGTTGCACTTCCTCACCGTCTAAACTTTAAGCTGGAAGAATCAACATTGAAAATTGAAGTCCATATCTGCTGTTATTTTCTCATTTGCAACATTTTAATTTCATTTTTCTGCCTTGCAGAATGGGTCGAGTGCAAACTTTGAGGTTGGTGAGGAGATGCGAGTAAAGTGCGCTAGTTTCTCTAGCAAGGGGATCCCTGTTATGTCTTTGGCGCGAGACTAGAATTTGAAGCTGACCATATTCAGATGAATAACAATTTTGAGTAGGTAGGTATTCGTTGAAAAGAACAAGAATTGAATTATGATGCTAGAGGGATGACCAATTGTGATAAGTTCTTGTTCTGAGCAATAACATTTTTTGGAACTTTAGTGTGGTGATGAATGATGTGTAATTAGCATATTTATAGCATGCAGAGTAGACCGTGGAGGCTCTTGCCCCTTCTGTAAGTGCTGTTCGTCTACGTAAATCACAGTTTAGGCTTTCAAGTTATTGAAATGAACATATTTTGACATCCCCGAGTAACTTTGATACCAGCTTTCGAGTTTGCTTAACATTATTCGTATTTTGTGCGAGGGAAATTGATTTGCAAATTGCTTGATTTGAAGTTTCTCTAGACTAATGCATGTTCTGTTGTATAATTTAGCCTTCATCTTCCTTTTTGCAGAAAACAAAAAGGTACGAAAAACATATTTATGAGTAATAAGTGAGAATTGGGTTGTTGGGTAGTTAGGATTTTCTTCATCTTTATTCTCCATGAGAAAGCACCTCTTTTATATGATAGTTGGAATTTCATTGCAAAAGTCTTTGCTACCGCGTCGATAAGATTTGAATTGACACTTGGTAATATATAAATTGTCCAATCTCTTTCCGTCGTCCTTCTTGCAGCGTCATTTTTAATATTTAAATTTTTAATGTTTGTCTTTAGATAGGCAATGTTGATATGAGTGGTGTTATGTAATTCTGTCGCGTTCTCGAATGCTATCAACTAATCACAAATCAAGTGTTATGAAGAGTTAATTGTTTGCGATAAATCCTAAACCCCGTTTTATGATGCTTTTGTTAATGTGTATCCGGAAACTTCCCCTCAATCGATATTTAATATTATCACTTAGTAACTATCGATTAGTATATTCCTTAATGGGTTAACATTAAAATTTTGGAGTATAATTAAATTGTTTTGAATTCAATTACCTCCAAATGTATGTAACAATTGTTGGTGCACAAGTGTTTTTCGATAATGTTTTGATCATTCCATTGAAGACCAATCACGTCCGATAGAAAAGACCCAAAAGAAAGTCAAATAAACGAGAGAGGACCACTATCCAAGTCTATGAACAAAGATAAGATAATAGTCAACTTTAGAATCTTACTATTACGGGTCAATGTAGCAAATTTCTAGTGCATCCATAATTTCATTTAACTTTTTCTTGCTTTTTCTTTTTCCCAATTAAATTATTCTAGATATTCATTTTTTTCTATCTTGTCACTTCTCAATCCTCATTCACAAATCATTCTTCTTCTTTATATTCTCTTTTGGTTGTCGTTGTATCGATAAACCGTGTATTTGAGTCTTCCACTTTTTATACGACTCACAAGTCCTGAAGAAGAATGTAGAATATCTTATCAGCCGATTACTTTGATTTTTTTTCTTCTTTCTAAATTTCATTTGCTGCCACGAGACTTGTCATTTTCATCCTCACCAACCCACCAATAGCAACCCCATCATCCCATTCCATTTATCCTTTTTTAATTTTATAATTAAAACCCATATTCATAATATTGTGAATTTAAGAAGCAAATAGCATTCTATATAGAAATTTTTGCGATTCAGATTATAATGACGGTAAACATTTGAAGAATACGATGTAGCAGAAGCGTTACGACATCAGAAGTAATTAAGCACCCAAAATATGCTATTAAAATAACATTCAAAATAATTCCGTCTAGTTTTTTTTTTTTTCTAAGTGATTTCGTCTAGTATAATAGCTATAAAGTCCGTTTGCAAAAAATTATAATTTTACAGAAATGGTTAATTTTTTTTAAAAATTGTGAAAATGGTAAAAACAAATGAAAATGAGTGAGTTTGCAAAAATTGCTAAAATGCAAGAGTAATAGAAGTTTGTAGAAATAAATTTAAATCTACTATTACTTTTTGCTTTTTTTCAGCTTTTTTACAGAAAAATAAAAACATAATCAGTGATACCACAAAAAGTTCAAAAACTCTTCTTCTTCTTCTTTTCTCCCTATTTTTGATAACAAGGCTATAGTTAGTCGTCATATCAGCTTATGCACACTTTTGTTATTACTTATTACAACTTTTGAGCTGAAAGCAAAATTCATATATTATTTATTTATTTTTTATTATTTTGATTATCGAGATTGAGCTCGAAATATCTCTCAAAATGAAGAATGAGCAACAAAATGAACGATGAGTAACACAACTCTAAGTCTCAAACTAATCTTTTGCGGGCTTACAAAATTCACAATGATTCAGCGGTTTTTACAATCACCCCCCTTTATATTAAAAAATTCTGACAATTTAATTCTTAAAAATCTTACAATTAACCCTTATGTGTTAGTAATTTCAAAAACAAGAGGTTATTTTTATTTTTATTTTAATTACACATTATAAGAGGGGTATGGCCATAAATCATCCAAATAAATTTATACCAAATGAACTCTCAATATATGATGGAGTATATTTTATTGCGATATTAATATTTCCACACGAGCAGCACGAATTGACTGCAGTACCACCCTTTATATTGTCTGGACTTTTTCAACCAAAAACAGGTGGTAGAGATTATTATTTAGTTTTATATTTCAATTTGTTTATATAAATAGTGCGATCTATTCAGCGTTAATGCAGGTGAAAAGTCTACTTCAACGGCTCAGCTGCCAATACACCAGTAATGGTCCACTTAAGCATATTTTATTTCTTTACACCCATTTTATTTTTTTCTTTGTTCCTTTCTGAATAATCTGGTGGTTGTTATGCACGGTAAAATTATTTACAGTGAAAAGTAAAAGAAGGAACAGTAATTCGGGAAATTCTAGATTAAATTTGACAAAAGAAAAATAAGAGTTCTAAATTTGGCAGTATTACATTATTGTCAGAAAGTAGACTATAGAAAGTTAGAAACCATTTTTTGTCCCAATAAGACTAGTCCTTTTCCCCGTGAAAGGATTATATTAATATTTACTAGTTTTATATGGATGGATAAGCACATTTTACAACTCTTCTAGACCGACACCATTTATTTGTGAATGTCATATAATAAGCCAAATACCATCAATAACGACTCTGTCAGTTATTTCATTTTAATCTCTCATTTTTCAAATACAATCAAATAGTTTCTCAAGTCTTTTTTGAAAAATAATCTTTTTTGCTCGGATAAGTATTTAATTTTGGATTTGGTTTTATCAGTACTTGAGCTTAAGAATTTTTTAGATACATATGAAAGAGAATTTTGAAAAGAGTAAGATAACTAATCCCATTTAAAAGGCATATTAAAAATGTTCAAGAGGTCAATTTAATAAGTTGGTTTTGTATCCACTTTAATTTTTTTTGTTGTTGTTGTACCCACTTTTGACAATGTTTTAACTTGTAAGCTGCATCTGCAACAATTATTGGTGCTAGTCTATATATGTTTGTTCATTATGTATTCACCGACGTATAAGTTTCAATTATGTAGAGACTCAATTATGTTACTAATTAACAAAATTGTTTAAGCTCTTACAAAAAAGTTAATCAAATATATTATATCATAGTTATTACATTACTTAATATTTTCGTGGAATTTTATAAGTTTACACCAAAAGAAAAGAAAAGTTGTTTTATGATTTACCATTTTTGATTTACACAAATGTATTTTTACGATAACAAATAATTCTCCGCATGTATGACGTGCATTATCGGACTATAACTTCAATCCATGGAAAAGGTTTGTTAAAAAAAAGTTTAATGAATTGCAATCCTTATTTTTAACTTTTTGGTATGTTAGTCAAGTCATTGAAAAATCAGCCTCATTATTTTTTGTATAATGCTATTGCTAATGCTTGTGGGTCCAATCTCGACTAATATTATACAATCCATTAACATGATCAAATGACGCTTTATTTCTTGTTTTCTCAATAATTATGAATTTATGATGATGAAAAGAAAAATAAAAATATGAACTTGTTCTTTGGACATTGATGAAATATAGCGAGTTAAAGTCTGAAAGAACGACTATAAAGTCTGAAAGAACGAGCACAAATCGTTTTGATGCAGTCCAATTATGCATTATAAATTTTTGCTCACCAAAATTCCTAAATCTGCAAAAGAATAAAGCGTTAAAAGGTGCACCGATGATTTCCCCGGCGTTGACCCTCTAATACTCAAATCATAAATAATCTTTTGCTTAAAAAACCAGATATAGTAGAATCCCCCAAAATATTACAAAGAGCCCCATCTTTTTTAAAATCTCGACCAATTTGCAACTACTTATTTTCTAAAAGTTATTTGTGTGTTTTAATTCAATCGTTTAATAGTTTATCAATTAAAAAAATGCTACTATTAATAACACCTAGAAGTTGTTTGACGGTGTTTATAAGTTCCTCAAAACAACTCATAAAATGTTTGAGAAGCTCTTAAAATGTTTGGTAATTTTATGGTAAAATAATTTATAAACTCTCAAAATAAGTTATCAAAAATTCATAAAACTCTTCAAAAATAAGTCAAGAAACCGTAACTTAGTTTCTAAATGCTTTTGAATTATAAGATAAATTCATAAAACTCTTCAAAAATAAGTCAAGAAACCGTAACTTAGTTTCTAAATGCTTTTGAATTATAAGATAACTATTAAGTTCTAAAAAGTAAAAACATCTCATAGAAACTTAAGGCCCCAATTGGATGGGATGCTGTTTCCCATTTCTCAATTTCTCAGATATTTTTTTTATCAAAAATACATATGTTTGATATCTCCCAAAAATATCCCAAAGAAATACTACACACAATTTCTCAGGAAAAATCTCAAATTTCTTTGAAAAATGGATTTACTTGACATTTCTCACAAATTTTTCTCAAAAAGTCAGAATTTTACTATTTATGATTAGACAGTTTACCCAATAATTAAAAGTACTTTATTCGCCAATATCTTGATATAACATCAAAATAATCGCATATCTTTATTTGAAATGATGTAACCTACGAAATAAGATCCATTTTGCATATTTTTTATGCCTTAATCGATGAATTTAGCTTAAATATGTTAAATATTCTTACAAAAACAAAACTTATCCATACCAATTTCCCACAAAAAACATTTTTTTTCTTACAAAAAAAAATATATCACATCATACTTAATCATTACACTTTTTCTATCAAAAAAACTCATACAAACACACTTCCTCTTTCATATTTCTATTTGCTTAAAAAAAAATTCTCTTACTTTATCTATGAAAAATGAGAAATTGGAAATAGACGTCCATCCAATCGAACCCTTAAAATTCTTTAAAAATTTAGACAAACACCCTATGACTATTAAGGACCTTTTTTCCATGTGAGGTCAGCGTTAGGACTTAGGAGCTCTCGGTTTCTAATACGTTAGCCTCTTGAAATAAAATAAAAAATGAAAGGAAAAAAAAAAAAAACTCGTCATCTTATAAACAACATTTTATTCCCGGAATTTCCAACTGCGTCTGCTACTGTGCTACCTTCTTTTTGTTCATTAAAAAAAAATGAAAAAAAATCTAATTCCCGAGGGTCAAAAGAAAACAAAAAAATAGACTTGCCCCCATCGAAAATGGGGAGACAGAGGAAACCTTCATTCACTTGCCACGAAATTATTGTTGAATTGCACTAGTATGAATTAAGATAGTTGAATTCTGAATTTATTATATTATTCATAATTTTAAGTTTAAATATTGATATTTGTAATATTAACTATATTATCCAACTAAATAAATTTTAGGGAGAATTGCAATATTGATGCCTTGGAATATTGTCAGTTGCAATTTTAGTCCCCTTATTTACGAATTAACAAAATTAGTCTCATAGGATGCAACAATTTGCGATTTTAGTTACTTCTATTAAAACACGGATTGAACTTGGAGCATGAAATGCACGGAGCGCTATATTTAATACTGTCAAACTAATGGTTTCCATTCATTTTTGAATGGCTGAGACTATAAAAGGAAAAAATTGCAACATACGAGATTATTTTGCAAGTTTATAAACATTAAGACTAAAATTGCACGAAGACCTTTTTTACATAACTAATTTTGCAATTTTCTAAATTTTAATTAAATATACTATTATTTACACTTGGAAAGGTAGTTTGATTAATAGCAATAGCTTATAAGATTTGATTAGGGTGAGTTACAGTGTGCACTCCTTCACTTTAATGCAAATCATTAAAAAGTGACAAAAAATGAGTACTACTCCCTTACAACGAGAAACCAAAGTTAGGAAAGTTAATATAGTCTAATAAGATATATACCCCCTAATTACACCTTGTAACTGAGAAGCTTCAAACCCTTGATTAGCTAAGTAATTCCCGACCTTGTTTCCTTCAAAAGACTTGCGAAATGCTAACCTCCAATTACTTGAGATAACTTCTAATCGAATGTAGAATATGTTATACGTTGGTTTCTCCAAGCCCACTTATAGTATTTGTAAGATTTACAAGAGTGAAATTGTAAGAATTTGTAAATACACATGAGGTGTGAAATTGTAAGAAACACAAATGTCACTTATAGTCCCTAAACTATTAAGTTTGTCTCACTTACGTCCCTAAACTAAAGTTTGTTATGCAACCGTCCCTAAAGTAATAATTCCGTCTCACTTTAATCATTTCCGGTGGTTTGTGATGACGGAATGTTAGTTTCCGGTGGTCCCTGAAGTATCAAATTTGTATCACTTTGGTCCCTAAACCCAAAAAAAATGGGATTTTTTTTTGTTTTTTTGCAATTTTACAATCTACCTTATTTTAATTATTATTATTTAACTAATATACATTAGTATATACTTATAGGTAATGTCGAATAGAAGGATAAAACATTGTATATATTAATAATCAATTCTTAAATAAAAGAATATAAACGACTACTTTATTTTCATTATTATTATATAGCTAATATATATCAGATGCAGGAACCTCATGCGCAGCTGTACAAAATCATACACATAAAGGTCTTTTCTCAACATAACATGAATAAATTACTAAATTGGTTTTTCTAGCATTCATTGTGAAAAACTAATTTGTTAGTAGGTTGATTGTTTTAAAAGTGTCCAAAGATCATAATGCAAAATACACGTCTAAATATATGAAGATGGCGGTTAACGAATATTTTTCTTTTCTTTTTCCTTTTTTTATGGTTTGTTTTCGTTCTATTTTTCCATTCTTCATGAATATCATTTGTTGAGATCATAATTAATTTTTTTCAATAAAAATATAATTTAAGTGTCATTATTCTATAATAGATAATTAACTTCATATTGTAATAAATATTTAATTGATTATTAGTTAATAAATTTTTACTTATCCTGTTCAAGTATTCATCTTATTATAGAAATTAAATAACTCAATTATAATTATCTTGTAAGCCGTGAACGTATTATTTATTAATTAAACTTAATTATTTGAATGATTAAGCAATTGTTTAATTATTTAACGAGTAAAAACTAATTATTACTTTTTTATTATTTTATTTAGACATTGACCTAATGTATATATTAGCTAAATAATAATAATCAAAATAAGGTAGTTGTTTCTATTCTTTTATTTAGGAATTAATTATTAACATATATAATTTTTTATCCTTCTATTCGTTATACCTATAAGTATATACTAGTGTATATTAGTTAAATAATAATAATAAAAATAAGGTAGATTGTAAAATTGCAAAAAACAAAAAGAATTCTCATTTTTTTTGGGTTTAGGTACCAAAGTGATACAAATTTAATATTCTGGAAACCACCGAAAACTGATATCCTGTCACAAACCATCGGAAAAGATTAAAGTGAGATGAAATTATTACTTTAAGGAGGGTAGCATAGCAAATTTTAATTTAGAGATACAAATGAGATAAACGTAATAATTTAGGGACTATAAATGTTAGGAAGGTTTCTTTACAAAATTTTGAAAAGGTTAGGTTTTTTTTTTTTTTTTTGGCATTTAATCATAACATAAAGGGGTATTTAGTAATTATCTCATTTGATTATTATATTACGGATCAACAGTGAGAACACAGCGAAGAAAAGACTGCTATTTGTCCCTACAACTCAACACCCAAAAATTCATTTTCATTCCTTCTTAAACAATTAGTAAGAAGGAAAACAAGTACTTCTGCTACTTCTCTCCATTAAATCTCTACCTTCATATTGTATACTATATCTATATACATCACATATAGCAGCATAATCTTTCATTTCCATACATGAATTTATCAACCCATCTTCCATGGATCATCATCTTCATCTTCATGATCCCGTTTACTTTATCCGACCCGAGGATTTCCGAAGCCGGGTTGTTCTGCGGCCAGAACCGATCCGCGAGCCCTAATTACATCCCTCTTTTCACCAGCTCAATGGAAGTTCTATCGCAGCGCGTGACGGAGAGCGAGTGGGGGTTTTCATCCACAAATTCAACGAATATCACAATATACAACCTCGCGCAATGCCACGGCGATTTGACTCGCGACGATTGCCTCCAGTGCTACGCCGCCAGCCGCACGCGCATCCCCCGGTGCGTCCCCTCAATCGCGGGGCGTATCTTCCTCGACGGCTGCTTCATACGCTACGATAGCTACGCTTTTTACAACGAGAGTGTCGACGCTTTGGATACGAGGAATTGTAATACCTCGCTCGGGGTAGAGGCATATTCGGAATTTGGGAGAAATGTAGGGCAGCTGGTCGATCGTTTGATTGTGAGTGCGGTGGGGAATAGAGGGTACGCGGTCAGGGGGAGTAGGGGCGTGTTTGGATTGGCGCAGTGTTGGAATACTGTTAGCAGGGACGGGTGTAGTGCGTGTTTGGAAAAAGCGAGGAGAGAGGTAAGGGCGTGTTTGCCTAGCAGGGAAGGTAGAGCGTTGAATACTGGTTGCTATTTGAGGTATTCTACTGAGAGGTTTTACTCTAATCGAACTGGACAAGCTAATCAGAACTCTGGTGAGTTTGATTATATACATATACATACATATATATATGTATATGTTTTTTCTTTAATCATGTTTCATGAATTTATCTCCATGTTCATTTAAGCTTTATCAAATCATTTTGATTTTTCTTTTTATATATTTTTTGGGTTTCTTCAATTCCAATTTTTTTTGGATCAGTTTTTTGATTTAATTTATTTTCAGATGAAGATATAGGGAAATGATATTAGCACAACTTCTAAATATGTTATTGACACTCCCCCTTCACCATAAATTTTTTTAGAAAAACAGTGAACAATTGAGCTCCAATAGTAATTTTCGGAGCTCGAATATCAACCGAAGATATATATTTCATTTTCTTGTTTTTCCTTTTCTTTTGGTCCAGTGGTATTCGTTAGTTGTTTTCTAGTTGTCAACTTTTGTTTG